>JANDKJ010000345.1:0-30614 GCA_028551335.1 Armillaria sp. CMW 4456
CTTTCTTCCCTCTCACCCGTCTCTGTCGGCTGTCGATGATTGTTTCTACTTCATATTCTTCTTCATCATTGATGATATCTGGTGGCGGTGCTGGTTTTGTTGCTTGGGATGGGAAACTCAGCGCGGTGTATGGGGTTAGTAATGATTTGTTAATGACTGGGTGAATTTGCCATGTGGTGGGCAGTTTGAGTTTGTTTGTGGAGGGTCCTATGGTGGCAGTAATCGAGAAGGGGCCTACGTGTTTGTCGTCGAGCTTTTTCTTTGGCCGAGGTAGGTGTAGGTTTGTCGCATCTAACCATACCTTGTCTCTGACCCGGTAGCAGATGGATGGTCGTTTGTGGTGGTCATATGTGGCTTTCATCTGCTGCGCGGCTTTTTCTAGGGCGACTTTGGTTTCGTCATGTATCTTCTTCATTTCCATGGCAAACTTGGTGGCCTTTGGGGTTGTATTTCTATGGGGTGTGCCATCTGCGGTTACTCGGGGGTGGTGCCCATGGTTGACAAAGAATGGGCTCTTCCCAGTCACGGAGTGGACCCGATTGTTGTGTTGGAAGGCAGCTAGCAGTAGCCAGTCTGCCCAGTCATTTTGTCAATGGTTGACGAAGAGACAGAGATACTTCTCGACCTCTTGGTTGGCCTGTTCCATCTGTCCATCGGTCTGTGGGTGGTATGCGGTAGAGGTGTTGCCTTTAATGTCAAGTAGTTGGTACAGCTCTTTGAGGAATTTCGAGACGAACTGTGGCCCTCAGTCACTTATGACCTTCGATGGCATGCTGTGCTGTGCATATATATGGTCTCACAAGATTCTGGCCCACCCTTGTGATGATAACTCAGCATCACATGTGATCAGGAAGATTTGCTTAGAGAATCGGTCGACAATAAGGAGGATGGTGTCATGGCCATTTGATTTTGGCAGGCCGGTCATCATATCTACCGAGATGTGAGCCCACAGTTCATTTGGGACTTCATTGGGGTGTAGCAGAGCCGGTTTGGGATGCATCGTGGTCTTGGCTTGTTGGCAAGCCTTGCATCTCTTGACATATCTTTCGACATCCTTCCCCAGGTTCGGCCACCAGTAGTTGTGTTGCATGAGCTCCTTGGTTTTGGCTATCCCGGGATGTCCTGCCGTGATATGGTCGTGATGGTACGAGATTATGTCACCCCGGAGTGTGGTTTCACAGGGTACATAAATCCTGCCATCATAGAAAAGTGGTCCTTCCCGTCGTTCGATCCCTCGTGCATGAGCAAGCGAGTCAGCAATGCCTTTGTCCCAGCAGGTTGCATCCTGTGTCGCTTCCTCGATCCTCCCTTCTACTTCCCCCCTGGTTGGCATTTGTAGGGCTCGAATATGCTCCTGGGTTATGAAGTATCTGTCTGGGAGCATGATGGTCTCCTGGTTGTTGTTTCCTCCTTGGTCATGGTCTGCTCTTCAGCTCAGAAGGTCAGCCTTACGATTGGCTGTCCCCGGTTTATGGTGTAGAGTGAAGTGGTACTCAGCCAGCTCTGTGACCCATCAGGCTTGTCAGCAGTTTAGCTTTTGTGGTTGGCAGAAGTATTGGAGATTCTGGTGATCTGACCAGATCTCAAATATTTCTGCGGCCCCCATGAGGTAGTGCCTCCATTTGCCAAGAGCATGCATGATGGTGAGTAGCTCCTTGTCATAGATTTCATAGTTTCGCTCAGTCACCATAAGGGCCTTGGAGAGGAAAGCTACTGGCCTCCAGATGGTACCCTGCTGTTGCAACAGTACTGCTCCAATCGCCTCTTCACTAGAGTCTGCCTTGATCCTAAACTTTCCTTCATCCGTGGGTATGGCCAATACCATGTCCTCAGCTAGCTTACTCTTCAACTCCTCGAATGCCTGCTGCTGCACTGTTCCCCATACCCATGGTTCTTTTCCTGTTAGCTTCGTCATTGGTCGTACTATTTTGCTGTAGTTGCGTATGAACCATCAATAAAAGTTAGTGAACCCGAGGAATGATTGTAGTTCCTTTTTCTTAGTGGGAGCGGGCTAGTCTGTGATCCCCTTGGTTTTGACAGCATCCATGCGAATTGCTCCTTTGCTGATGATTACCCCTAGGTACTCTGTTTTGAGCATCTCGAACTTGCACTTCTCTGCCTTGAGATATAGGTGGTGTGCTCGCAGCATCTTTAGTACCTCTTGTACAAGCCATCGGTGCTCCGCTTGACTATGGGACATGATGTGGATGTCATTGAGATAGATGGTCACCTTCCCGGTGGCTATCATCTCGCGAAAGATGTCATTCATCATCCATTGGAAGGTGGTGGGGGAATTCATTAATCCGAAGAACATTATGGTTGGCTTGAAGAGCCCATGGTTGGTGCGAAATGCCACCTTCCACTCGTCTCCTTCTTTTATGCATACATTATTGTATCCCCACCAGACGTCCAGCTTGGTGAAGTAGCAGGACCCCTTTAGTTTGTCCATCAACTCGGAGATGAGCAGGAGTGGGTAGCGGTTCTTGATTGTCATCTCGTTGAGTTTATGATAGTCCTGCACTGGCTGGAGTTTCCCGTCCTTCTTTTTGACAAAGAAAAAGGGGGATGCCATGGGCGACTTGCTGGCTCGAATCCTGCCAGTAGCCAGGTTCTCGTCGAGAAAGTGATCCAGTTCTTCCTGCTCCTGTGGGCTGAGGGGATATACCTTGCAGTCTAAAGTGGCTTTGGCATTTGGGATTAGCTCAATCGCATGGTCCCAAGGCCTTCATGTGGGTAGTTCGTTGAAGTTTTCTTTGGTGAATAGGTCCTTAAAGTCTCAACACCACTCGGGGACCATCTCCTCGAAGGTCTGCTCAGGTCGGGTCACGTAATCCAAGGCTGCAAGGTCGTTTGCAACATGCGCTCGCAGCCTTATTTCCTCGGTCATGTCAATGGCGAGGATCGTCTCTCCCTCCTCAAGTTCTTTGTCCCACCTGTCTGCCTCGTCAGCATCAGGGGGGGTGAGAGGATTTTGTCGGCATTGACAGCGGGCAAAGGTGATCTTTCCAGTACTCCAGTTGATGAGGGGGTTGTGTCGGACAAGCCAGTCATGGCCCAGGAATACATCCTTGTCTCCTAGGTCAGTGACTGCAAGGTCTATCCGCTCATCATGGTCACTGATCCAGAGGCGTACTTCGACGAAGGCATTGATCTCTCCAGCCTGGTTCCTGGTCCCATCGGCATTGAACACGGGGATAGGGTGAGCCATGGCTCGGGTGGTGAGATTGTGCTTTTCGATGAAGGCTCGATTGATGGAGCTTCCCATGCACCCACTGTCCACCAGGGCCACTGTGTCGATAGTCTTCCTTCATTCCAACATCTCTAATTGAATTGGTACTAGCAGGTCCTTTCCTCATGCTTGGGCGGCATGGACGAATCGCCTTGGCTGCTTTAGCTCTTCGAGCCACTCCAAGGCCTTTGATTGTTTGGCGGCTCGTAGGCGTTGAATGAGGTCATTGGTCACTTCCTGCTGGTGGTCCTTGTGCACCCAACACCTCAAGGTGCCAGTGGCTGTGGGCATGATGGTGAAGAGGGAGCGCCAGACCCATTCAGTGCCCCAAGGTTTAAGCCACTCTTTGGGGTCGTGGGGGTACTCGGGCATGGGTATTGGCTCTGGGGGGTGTTCGTCAGTGGTAAGTCCCACGATGAGACCTGTCTCGGGGTCCCAGGGATGCATGGCCCATTGCCCATTATGAAGGTGGTAAGGGAAGGAAGGATGAGGGATTGGTACCCTACTAGTTGTATGGGGTGTGCAGGCCCCTGTTTGGCCCCCATCGCTAGCTGGGATAGCGGTCTTGTTCTTGCTTGCTGGGACACTTGTGACCTGGGGAGAGGGCTTCCCTGCTAGCTCTTCTGCTGGGGTCGGGATCACCTCAGCCACACCCTCGGCAGGCAGCCTGGGGCCTTCGGCAGGTTCGGTTAGTACGGTTGCAGGAACGGTCATGTGTCTCTGTTCCTGCTGTTCCTTCGGCTGTCTGGGGTTTGACTCTTTTTCTGTAGTCATAGGTGTATTCGGCTTCTCGGATCCTACAGTCTGTGTATAAGTACTAGTACAAGATTTTGATGACACACTATTGCTATATTCTCTTTTCGGGCTGGTTGCACAGAGTCGCTTGCATGCCGGCCTACTCTTTTACTTCCTCGACTCTGGAGGTCGTGGCCAAGTCTTCTGGTGCATTGCTATATTCGTCCTCATATTGGCTGATGATTTCCTGTATCTGGGCATGCATTCGTCGGAGATTCCCCTTGTTTGGCTGCAGGCACCTTCTCGCTATATGCCCCTTCTTGTTACAATTATAACATCTTCCCTCATCGTGGGCTTGAAGTTGGTCGACATCCATAGGGCATCCTTGCCCACCATAGGTCATCCCCATCCTGGTCCTCCTGTCACCAGAGGGTATCGTGGTCAGTGCCGCTTGGCTCATAGACAGGGGTGGCTTGGCGGGATGCGTAGTTGTCATTGGTCATCCTGGGTGTATCATGCTGTTTACGACCTTGTTGTGCTGGCGATGCTCGTTGTTACTCTTGATAGGGTTCTTCCATTCGTAATAACTGTTCAGTACCAGTATGCCGATGTCCGAGATCCAGTTTATCATTCCTTCTGGGACTCCAGCCTTCAGGGCCATTGTCAGCTGGTCTCGTTCTCCAGTCGCATCTCAGAGTCTGGCTTTGACAGCCAGGTTCTCGAGCTTCTGGAAGTATTCAGTCATGGTCTCCTTCCTGACTTGCCATTTTAGGTTCAGCATGGCCACATGGTGCTTTTCCTTAATGGCCAGGTCCTCGAAGTGGGTGATGAGGGCCCGCTCGAAGTCGACCCAGGATGGGAATCAGTGATGCCCCCTGGTTTGAGAAATTAAGTTGTGCTGAAGGGTGATGAACCAGTCCTTGGCCAGTCCAATCATATGAGAGACGGCAAAGACAACTCGATTGGCATTGGTGAAGAACCCCACGAATGTCTGGAAATAGAGCTCGCAGTCGCATATGAAACGGTGGATGTTGTCAGATTCGCCAGAGAAGGGATCCAGGGTTTTTACGAGGATGGGTTTTACATTTAGTCGGAAGTCCCCGATGACCATGTTTGGTCCTGGGTTGGTGGGTGGCATCCCTGGTGGTCTGCTTGGATAGTCTGGTAGTGAGGCGAGGTCGGGGTCGTGCAAGGGGTGTGGAGAGCCATCGCTGTGCCCTTCTTCTGGTATCCATCCTGGATTCGGTTTGCTGGCAGAGAGCTGAACTCTGATGTTCTTCAGCTCCCACTCGAGCCTGATGGCCAATTCTTCATTCTTCCTCCTCTTTTCCCAAGATCCGGTGGAGTCCTGTGAAGGGTCTCTTCTTCCCTTCCTGGTGGCTGGGTCTCCAGCCCTTTGGCCTTCTTTCGACTCCTCCCTGCAGGGGTGGCTGGGCATGAGAGGGCCTGGCTGATTCTGGTCCAGCTGCGGCTATCAGTGTGATTCGGTAATTTCTGTCACTTTGATTGATGTGATCAGTGGCACGTGTCTTGGCCTGGTTAAGAAGTTTTCAGGTCAAGAGATCCTCATCTCAGGGGTTCATTCGTTCTCCTACTGGCTGCTCAGCCGGGAAACTGGATATGTATCGATATTGATCAGCAGCTAAATTAAGAAAATACTCCCATACTGCCTCCAGGGTCTCTGGGATGTTTGTCAGCTCTGCTACCATTGGATCTGCTATCTGTATATATGCTTCGACTTCATCCCACATGATTCCTTCTTCGGCCCTACTCATCATCGGTGAGGTCGATGTGGGCGTTTGCATATCCGGATCCAAGGAAGGATCGAACTGCCCAGGGAAGGGCCCCAACTCCGCTGGTGTCAGAGTTGATCCCTCCATTGCTGTCAGTGTCTCCTGGAGTTCGGAGTGGGGGAATAAGGTCTCGCTCACTGGGAGACTCATCGCTCCCACTGGCGGTGCTAGTATGGTTGAGAGCTGGGGCAGGGCGGCTGCTGCTTGGGAAGGGGATGTGGGGGTCACCCAGAGGGGGCTGGGTGGACTCATCGGGGGTGAGGAAAGGGGAAGTACTGGGGGTGGAGTGGTCAGAGGGAAAGTGCCTGGGGTTGTGTATGTTTCGTGGGATGACCAGCTCGTCTGCGAGGGTCGTCGTTGGTATGGATGATGGTGATAGGGTGATGTAATCGGTATAGACTGGGGGTCGAAGGGTGTCACTGGATCTTCTTGCGTGGGAGGGTCCAGCAGCAGGCTGGCTGGATGCATCACTTCATACTCTTGTATTACCTGTTTGGCACTCGTCCCTGCCCCGAACAATCCCTGCCTCCCTTGCTTGCCTGAAGAAGTCATCAAGGTCCATGCGAGCAGTGGATCGGGGGAGGGCTGCAGGGGTGGGCTGCTTGGATCTCTTCGAGTGGGATCAACCGGGGGATCCGGGAGGGGCAAGGAGGGGGTGGTGCTGCTCGGTGGGGGGTAGGTGTATCAGGCATGGATGGGGAGGGGCATTGCTGGCCTAGGTGGAAACGCTCTCTCCAAGTCTTTGTTGATTTCTGGGTGCTGAGGGATGTCCTGTCTGAGTCCTCCAAGGGCAGGGCCATGCCCTGCCCTGCATGGGAAGACAGACATAGAATCTGTGAGGAAGGCGATGAGGGGGAGGAAGCAAGTGATGATGATTTGATAGTAGTACCAGAGGATGGCTATCAGGGCTATAAGCCCAAGGACGGCAGGTATGGTGAGTAGGGCAAGGCTTGGGTTCAAAGTCATACGGTCTTTTCCTTCATGACGAGCGTGTAAGGAAAAGAGGGTGAGGAAGCCTCGAGCTAATTGTTAGACCCAACCTTCACGTGATCTCTAACAATGACAAACAACTGGTTACTTCGCGTTCGAGTATTCCTGGTGTGTCACTTGCTAGCGTGAAGTCAAGACTAAGGTCTTGACTCTTTGGCTTTTAGTGGAGTGGTGTGAGTTTTGAGTAAGTTGGTATGAATTAACTTAGCTCGAGGCTGGGGTTTTACCAGCATGAGCTGTCCTACTTAAATACACAAGTCATATACTACTGTTGTACATTATTTAGGCACTGGTGTTTGGCCAGCGAGAAGAGTCCGGAATGTCAGCTGAGTGAAGCATAATGGTATGTTCAAAGAGAGTCCTAAACTGGGCAAAGATAAGGAGAGAATCAAATGGGGTTAGATGAGCGAATGAGCGAGGCAACGATTGGGTGGCTAAGTTTTGTGACTGGGGTTAGGGTGTCGATAGGGGTTGATCTCATGATGCAATTAGGGGTTAAAATCGTGACATTACCCCATTTGTTAAGGCATGCAGTGTCCTGAAATACTGCAAATTGACTTCTATTGTTGCATATTGCATTTTTTGTCAGTCAGCTGATTGCTATGGAAGGTTGCATGGCTCGAGTCAGGTCTTACTCATACCCAAAGGACTTTTCTTCACTCTGAGTAGCCCTTCCATTTGAACTAGTAGTCAAGGAGAAGAACCAGCTGGGATGGTTGGCCCTAGTGCTGCTCTGAAGCTCACGTCTCTGTCAATGCTGTATCTAAAGGATTGCCTCTGTTTGATTCCCATAGAATCACTCATGAATAGGACCACCAGTCGCATCATCTGAGGGGTGCACCAGCATCGTTGGGGTAGGACTGGTGGGATCAAGACTTGGTTGGTGATACCCTGATGCAGTGTTCTTGGATGGAATTCTTAGCAAGTTACCCTGAGAAAAGAAGATGTTGTAATATTCATCCAGGTACATGATGCCGGGCACATGAGTGCCACAGCTTCTGCCTTGACTGTAATTCTGTGAGATGCAGTTGTCAGAACATTGGGTGAATGAGGATGGATTTGCATTGACCTGAGCCCATACTGGAATTAGTGGTGTCTTGCCAGTGATGGTCAACACTGGCATTGACAACTGTCTTTCCAGTGGGAATTGAGCTCAATGGGGGTACCATGGCTATCAGTGCATTGTTTTCATGAAGCTTGAAAGTCATCATGCTATATCTCCATTGCCAAAGACAGATGCTTACATGATTGTTGACTGGAGATGAATTGGCTAGTGATACCATGATCCTGGTTCTTGACAATCGTTTTGGATAGTGGACAGGTTCATCAGCAGAGATGCTGGTCAGATGTGATTCATCAGTTCTTGATCACTCTTAGAAGACAGTTCACACCAACTCTGGTATTGTGATCTGGTCTGTTGTGTATTGTAGAACTGTTGTGTACCTATGATGGGAAAGGCATCAAATAAGCTCACCATGTCAAAATGTGAACACATGCCCAATTGGTGGGATCATCGAAGGTGAGTCCATGACTGTTTCTGATGAGGTCAGCTTCCATGGGACTCTCGGGACCTGGTCTGGTTCATTAGGTGGGTTGTCACTCTGGGGGGGGGATGATGTACTGTTTGAAGGGTGGGGTACCTGGCCTAGATGATCATTCTTTGAGAAACTGATTGACCTCCAATGATCGAGTGAGGTCTGGTTCGAATGTGTTCCGAACCACACTGTTGTGCCTGTCATCTGCAGTCCTGACTGACATGATCTGTTTCCTATCTGTCATGGCGATAAGAGGTGCACTGTTCCTCTGTGACTCGGCTTATAACCTGCCCTAGTATGTAGAGGATGTCTTGATGTCCCTAGCAGAGGCTAGGTAGCCCAATGTAAAGGGTGAGGACGGCTGTTGCTTTTGACATGTAGGGTCTGAGCATTCTTTGTCAGATACTTGTGAAGGAACTGAGGGTGAGGAAGCCTCAGTCTCTGTTAGACCCAACCTTCCACGTGATCTCTAACAATGACAAACAACCTGGTTACTTCGCGTTCGAGTATTCCCGGTGTGTCACTTGCTAGCGTGAAGTCGAGACTAAGGTCTTGACTCTTTGGCTTTTAGAGAGTGGAGTGAGTTTGAGTAAGTTGGTATGAATTAACTTAGCTCGAGGCTGGGGTTTTACCAGTGCGAGCTGTGCTACTTAAATACATGGTCGTATACTACTGTTGTACGTTATTTAGGTGCCGGTGTTTGGCCAGCGAGAAGAGTCCGGAATGTCAGCTGAATGAATCGTAATAGTACATTGAAAGAGAGTCCCAAACTGGGTGAAGATAGCAAAGATAGGGAGAGAATTGAATGGGGTTAGACGAGCGAAAGGGCTTGAGCGAATTGTGCTGATTGAGTGGCAGTACTAAGGTGAGGTCTGGGGTTAAGGGTATGAATAGGGGTGTCTCGTGATTCGATTAGGGGTTAAAATTGTGACATTACCCCCCTGTTAAGGCAGTCGTCCCGACTGCTGGTGTGACTAGTTGTTGTTGCGATTTTACAGAAGTCTGCGATTGCGTCGGTTGCGTGTTCGAGTAGGTCTTCCCTTACCCATTGGTTTTCTTCGTCGGAGTAGCCCTTCCATTTGACTAGATAGTCTGTTACTAGTCGCGATGGTTGGCCCTTCTTCCCTCTGACTCGTCTTTGTCTGCTGTCGATGATTGCTTCTACCTCGTATTCTTCTTCATCGATTTATGATGTCTGGTGGTGGTGGTGGTGTTGTTGTTTGGGATGGGAAACTTGGTGTGACGTAAGGGGTGAGTAGGGATTCATTAATGACTGGGTGGATTCGCCATGTGGTGGGTAGTTTGAGTTTGTATGCAGAGGCTCCTATGGTGGCGAGGATTGGGAAGGGTCCTACACGTTTGTCGTCGAGTTTTTTCTTGGGTCATGGGAGGTGTAGGTTTGTTGTGTCTAGCCATACCTTGTCGCCGACTTGGTAGTGGGTGGATGGTCGTTTGTGGTGGTCGTATGTAGTCTTCATCTGCTGTGCTGCCTTCTCCAATGCAGCCTGGGTCTCGTCGTGTATCTTCTTCATCTCGGCGGTGAACTCTGTGGCTATGGGCATTTTGTTTCCTTGAGGGGCGCTGTCGGCAACTATTCGGGGGTGTCGTCCATAGTTGATGAAGAATGGGCTCCTTCTGGTTGCTGAGTGTATGCGGTTGTTGTGCTGGAAGGCGGCTAGGGGTAGCCAGTCTGCCCAGTCGTTTTGTCGGTGGTTGACGAAGAGTCGAAGGTATTTTTCGACTTCTTGGTTCATTCGCTCTGTCTGTCTGTCGGTCTGGGGGTGGTATGCGGTAGAGGGGTTGCCTTTGATGTCGAGGAGTCGGTATAGTTCTTTGAGGAATTTTGAGATGAATTGGGGCCCTCGGTCGCTTATGACCTTCGAGGGCATGCCATGGTGTGCATATACATGGTCTCGTAGGATTTTGGCCCATCCTTGCGATGATAGTTCAGTGTCGCATGCGACTGGGATGATCTGCTTGGAGAATCGGTCGACGATGAGGAGGATGGCGTCGTTCCCATTCGACTTGGGGAGGCCTGTCATCATGTCGACCGAGATGTGGGTCCATGGTTCGGTTGGTATTTCGTTTGGGTGTAGTGGGGCCGGCTTGGGGTGTGTTATGGTCTTGGTCCTTTGGCAAGCCTCGCACCCTTTGACGTATTTTTCGACGTCCTTTCCCTAGGTGTGGCCACCAGTAGTCGCGCTGTATGAGCTCCTTGGTCTTGGCGATTCCAGGGTGTCCTGGCGGTGATGTGGTCATGATGGTAGGAAATTATGTCCCCTCATAGTGCGGTTTTGGGGGGAACATATATCCTGCCATCATAGAAGAGTAATCCCTCCTCATTGCTCGATTCCTCGGGCATGGCTGAGTGAGTCGGCGATCTCCTTTATCCCAGTGGGCCGAGTCCTTCGTTGCCTCCTCGATTCTCTCCTCTACCTCCCCTCTTGTTGGCATCTGCAGGGCCCGGATGTGTGCTGGTGTTACGAAGTACTTGTCTGGTAGTACGATGGTTTCTCGGTTGTCGTTGCTGCCCTGGTCATGGTCGGCCCTTCAGCTCAGGAGGTCGGCCTTGCGGTTGGCGGTCCCTGGTTTGTGGTGTAGGGTGAAATGATATTCGGCCAACTCTGTGACCCATCGGGCTTGTCGTCGGTTCAACTTCTGTGGCTGTTGGAAGTATTGGAGGTTCTGGTGGTCAGACCAGATCTCGAACGTCTGTGCCGCTCCCATGAGATAGTGCCTCCATTCGCTGAGGGCATGCATGATGGCCAGCAGCTCCTTGTCGTAGATTTCGTAGTTTCGCTCGGTCACTGTTAGGGCCTTGGAGAGGAATGCTACTGGTCTCCAGGCGGTGCCCTGCTGCTGCGATAGTACTGTGCCGATTGCTCCCTCGCTAGAGTCGGCTTCGATTCTGAACTTCCCCTCGTCTGTTGGTATGGCTAGTACCACGTCCTCCGCTAGTTTGCGCTTCAGCTCCTCGAATGCCTGCTGCTGTGCTGCTCCCCACACCCAGGGCTCCTTCCCTGTCAGCTTTGTCATTGGTCGTACGATCTTGCTATAGTCTCGGATGAATCGTCGATAGAAGTTTGTGAATCTGAGGAACGACTGTAGTTCCTTTTTCTTGGTGGGTATGGGCCACTCAGTAATCCCCTTGGTCTTTACGGCATCCATGCGAATGGCTCCTTCGCTGATGATAACTCCTAGATACTCCGTTTTGAGCGTCTCGAACTCGCACTTCTCTGCCTTGAGGTACAGGTGGTGCTTCTGCAGGGTCTCCAACACCTCCCGTACCAGGCGTCGGTGTTCTGCCTGACTGCTGGACATGATGAGGATATCGTTGAGGTAGATGGTCACCTTGCCGGTGGCTATCAGCTCGTGGAAGATGTCGTTCATCATCCACTGGAAGGTGGCCGGGGAGTTGGTTAGTCCGAAGAACATTACGGTTGGTTCGAAGAGCCCGCGGTTGGTGTGGAAAGGCTGCCTTCCACTCATCTCCCTCTTTTATGCGCACGTTGTTATATCCCCATCGAGACGTCCAGCTTGGTGAAGTAGCGGGATCCCTTCAGCTTGTCCATCAGCTTGGAGATGAGTGGGAGTGGGTAGCGGTTCTTGATCGTCATCTCGTTGAGCTTCCGGTAGTCCTGCACTGGTCAGAGCTTCCCATCCTTCTTCTTGACGAAGAAGAAGGGGGATGCCATGGGCGACTTGCTGGCTCGGATCCTCCCAGTGGCCAGGTTCTCGTCGAGGAATTGGTCTAGCTCCTCCTGTTCTCGTGGGCTAAGGGGGTAGACCTTGCAGTCCAGGGTGGCCTTTGTGTTTGGGATTAGCTCGATCGCATGGTCCCAGGGTTTGCGTGCAGGTAGCTCGTCGAAGTTCTCCTTAGCGAATAGGTCCTTGAAGTCTCGACACCACTCGGGGACCATCTCTTCGAAGGTCCGCTTGGGTCGGTTGCATAGTCTGAGGCTGCAAGGTCATTTGCAACATGCGCTCGGAGCCTTATTTCCTCAGTCATGTCGATGGCAAGGATTGTTTCTCCTTCCTCAAGTTCTTCGTCCCACCTATCTGCTTCATCGGCATCGGGGGGGGTAAGGGGGTTCTGTCGGCATTGGCAGTGGGCAAAGGTGATCTTGCCTGTGCTCCAGTTGACGAAGGGGTTGTGTCGGATGAGCCAGTCATGGCCTAGGAAGACGTCCTTGTCTCCTAGGTCGGTGACTGCGAGGTCTATTCGTTCGTCGTGGTCGCCGATTCGGAGGCATACCTCGACGAAGGCGTTGATCTCGCCAGCCTGGTTCCTGGTCCCATCAGCATTGAATACAGGTATGGGGTGAGCTGTGGCTCGGGTGGCGAGGTTGTGCTTTTTGATGAAGGCTCGATTGATGGAGCTTCCGGTGCACCTGCTGTCCACCAGGGCCACCGTGTCGATGGTCTTCCTCCTTTCCAGCATTTCTAGCTGGATTGGTACTAGTAGATCCTTTCCTCATGCTTGGGTGGCATGGATGAACCGTCTTGGTTGCTTAAGTTCTTCAAGCCATTCCAGGGCCTTGGATCGCTGAGCGGCTCGTAGGTGCCGAATGAGGTCATCGGTCACTTCCTGCTGGTGGTCCTTGTGCACCCAGCACCTTAAGGTGCCGGTGGCTGCAGGCATGATGGCGAAGAGGGAGCGCCAGACCCATTCGGCACCCCAAGGCTTGAGCCACTTGTTGGGGTCATGGGGGTATTTAGGTGTGGGCATTGGCTCTGGGGGGTGTTCATTGGTGGTGAGTCCTACTATGAGGCCTGTCTTGGGGTCCCAAGGGTGCATGGTCCATTTTCCATTCTGGAAGTGGTAGGGGAAAGGAGGGATGTGGGATAGGTACTTTGCTGGTCGTATGGGGCATGCAGGCCCCCGTTCGGCCCCTGTCGCTAGTCGAGTTAGCGGTCTTGTTCTTGCTCGCTGGGATGCTTGCGACCTGTGGGGAGGGCTTCCCTGCTAGCTCTTCTGCCAGGGTTGGGGTCACCTGGCCATGCCCTCGGCAGGCAGCCTAGGGTTCTTGGCAGGTTCGGTTGGTATGGTTGCAGGAATGGTCATGTGTTTCCATTCCTGCCGCTTCCTTTGGCTGTCTGGGTTTCGACTCGTTGTTTTTTGGCATAGGTGTATTCGGCTTCTCGGGTCCTACAGTTTGTGTATAAGTACTAGTACAAGATTTCGATGACACACTATTGCTATATTTCTTTTGGGCTGGCTGCATGGAGTCATTCGCATGCTGGCCTACCCTTTTACCTCCTCGATCCCAGAGGTAGTGGCCAAGTCTTCTGGTGCATTGCTATATTCGTCCTCATATTGGCTAATGATTTTGCATATCTGGGCACGCGTTTGTCAGAGTCTGTCCCTATTCAGCTGTGGGCACTTCTTTGCTATATGCCCCTTCTCATTGCAGTTATAACATCTCCCCTCATCGCGGGCTCGAAGTCGGTCAATGTCCATGGGGCGTCCCTGACTGCCGTAAGTTGTCCCCATCCCGGTCCTCCTGTCACTGGAGGGTATTGTAGTTGGTGCCGTCAGGCTCATAGGCAGGGGCAGCTTGGTGGGGTGAGTGGTCGTCACTGGTCGTCCTGGGTGCAGCATGCTGTTTATGACCTTGTTGTGCTGTCGATGTTCGTTGTTGCTCTTGATGCGGGTCTTCCATTCGTAGTAGCTGTTCGGCACCAGGATCCTGATATCTGAGATCTGGTTTACCATCCCTTCTGGGACCCCAGCTTTCAAGGCCATCGTTAATTGATCTCGTTCTCCAGTCATGTCTCGAAGCCTGGCTTTGACAGCCAGGTTCTCGAGCTTCTGGAAGTACTCAGTCGCTGTCTCCTTTCCAACCTGCCATTTTAAGTTCAGCATGGCTGTGTGGTGCTTCTCCTTGATGGCTGGGTCCTCAAAGTGGGTGATGAGGGCCTGCTGGAAGTTGACCCATGACGGAAACCGATGGTGGCCCCTGGTTCAGGAAATGAGATCGCACTGGAGGGTAACAAACCAGTCCTTGGCTAGCCCCGCCATGTGGGAGACAGCGAATATGACTTTGTTGGCATCGGCGAAGAATCCTGCAAATGTCTGGAAGTAGAGTTCGCAGTCACAGATGAAGCGGTGGATATCGTCGGATTCACCAGTGAAGGGGTCTGGGGTTTTCACAAGGATAGGTTTTATGTTTAGCTGATAGTCCCCAATGACCATATTTGGTCCCAGATTGGTGGGCAGCATTCCCAGTGGTCTGCTTGGGTAGTCTGGCAGCAAAGTGAGGTCTGGGTCATGTGAGGGGTGAGGGGAGCCGTCGCCATGTCCTTCCTCTGGTATCCACCCTGGGTTTGGCTTGCTAGCAGCAAGTTCGATTTGGAGGGCTTTCAGCTCTTGCTCAAGCTTGACGGTCAACTCTTCCTTCTTCCGCCTTCTCTCCCAAGACCCTGTGGAGTCCTGCAAAGGGTCCCTTCTTCCTTCCAGCAGTTGGGGATTCGTCCAGGCTCTTCTCTCGACTCCTCCCTGCAGGGGCCATTGGGCATGTGAGGGCCCAGCTGATTCCAGCCTGGCTGTGGCCTGTAGCGTGATGTGGTAATCTCCTTTGTTTTGATTGATATGGTTGGTGGCCCGTGATTTGGCCTGATTAAGAAGCTTTCGGATTAGGGCTTCCTCATCTCAGGGATTTACTCTCTTTCTCCTACTGGCCCTTCAGCTGGGAAACTGGATATGTATCGATATTGGTCAGCAGCTAAATTAAGAAAATACTCCCATACACCTTCTGGGGTGTTAGGGATCGTTGTCAGTTCTGCTATCGTCAGTTCTGCCATTTGTATGTATGCTTCCACTTTGTCCCACATGACCACTTCTTTGGCTTTACTCATCATCGGCAAGATCGACGTGGGGGTTTGAGTATCCAGAACCAAGGAAGGATTGGAGGGCACGAGGAAGGGCCCCAGCCCTGCTGGTGTCGGAGTTGATTCCTCCGTCACTATCAGTGTCGCCTGGGGTTCGGATTGGGGGAATGAGGTCTTGCTCACTGGGAGACTTGCTACTTCTGCTGGGGGCACCAGTATGGTTGAGAACGGGGGCAGGGTGGCTGCCGCTTGGGAAGGGGATGCGGGGGTCACCCAGAGGGGGCTGGGCAGACTCGTTGGGGGTAAGGAATGGGGAGGTACTAGGGGTGGAGTGGTCAGAGGGAAAGTGCCTGGGGTTTGATATGTTTTGTGGGATGACTGGCTCGTTTGCGAGGGTTGTCGCTGGTATGGATGATGATGATAAGGAGATGTAGTCAATGTAGACTGGAGGTCGGAGGGTGTTGCTGGACCTTCTTGTGTGGGAGGGTCCGGTGGTGGGCTGGCTGGGTGTGTCGCCTCGTACTCTCGTATTACCTGCTCGGCACTTGTTCCTGCTCCGAAGAGCCCCTGCCTCTCTCACTCGCCTGAGGAAGTCATCAAGGTCCATGCGAGCAAAGGATCGGTCGAGGGTAGCAGCAGCAGGGTCGCCTGGATCTCTTCCAGCAGGATCAACCAGGGGATCCAGGAGGGGCGAGGAGGGGGTGGTGCTGGATGGTAGGTAGGTGTGTCAGGTGTGGACGGGGAGGGGCATTGCTGGCCTAGGTGGAAATGCTCTTTCCACGTCTTCATCGATTTCTGGGTGTTGAGCGAGGTCTGGTCTGGCTCTGAGGGCAGGGCTGTGCCCTGCCCTGCATGGGAAGATGACATAGAATCTGTTTAAAAAGGTGACCAGGGGGAGGAAACAATTGAGGAGAACTCGGTAATAGTACCAGATGATGCCTATGAGGGCGATCAGCCTGAGGACGGTGGGGATGGTGAGGATGGCTAGGCTTGGGTTAGAGGTCATACAGTCTTTTCCTTCATGGCGAGCATGTAAGGAAGAGAGGGTGAGGAAGCCTCAAGCTAATTGTTAGACCCAACCTTCATGTGATCTCTAACAATGACAAACAACCAGCTACTTCGCATTCAAGTATTCCCAGTGCATCACTTGCTAGTGTGAAGTCGAGACTAAGGTCTTGACTCTTTGGCTTTTAGTGAGAAGTGTGAGTTCCAAGTAAGTTGGTATGAATTAACTTAGCTCGAGGCTGGGGTTTTACCAGTGTGAGCTACGCTACTTTAATACATAGGTCGTGTGCTACTGTTGTTCATTATTTAGGTGCTGGTGTTTGGCCAGTGAGAAGAGTCCAGAATGTCAGCTGAGCAAGATGTAATAGTACATTGAAAGAGAGTCCCAAAGACGGCAAGGATAGCAAAGATAGAGAGAGAATTGGATGGAGTTAGACAAGCGAGAAGGGCGAGGTGCCGATTGAGTGGTTAAGTGACATGTCTGGGGGTTAAGGTATGAATAGGGGTTTATCTCATGATGCAATTAGGGGTGTGGCTGTGCAATCGAATTTGATAGGGGTTAAAATCGTGACAGCAGCTGCACTAGTATGCTGGTGATTTTGCATGGTAGGGAAGTGGTCAGTTTCTGATACCAGCATGCAGCTTTCTGGGCAGTTGCTGAGTCAATGTTGCAGAACCTGGCAAAGCGGGGAGAACTTCTCCAGGCCTGGTCAGCCTTTTTCTTCTGCTCAGAATAGTACTCCCAGAGTAATGACATCTTGTTGTAGGGCACTGGCTTTCATAGTGGTGCTGGTATTTCCTGCAGCTCGCTTGTGTTGCCTTGGGCTGCCACTTTCGCTTCTCTATCTGCTTCTTCATTCCCTGCAATTCCTTGGTGTCCAGGTATCCAATGAATTCTGAGTTTCAGGTTTGGGTGTTGTTGCATTATCATGTCTGTTTGCCTGTGAAAGGTGTCTATGATGTGATGTGATGGTGCTGGTCACATTAGTTGTGTTGCCTGGATTGCAGCTGCATTGTCGAGGCATATTGTGGCTGTTTGTATGTTTGCCATTGTCCTCAGGGGTTCCAGGCATAGCGATAACACTATTGCCTCACCATCATACACTTCATGTTCCCTTGCCTCTCCAACTCTGACTCTCAGCATCCATATCCTTGTCCTTCCCTTGTATATGACTGCCACTGCACCTATTCCTCTATCTATTCCAGATCTGTCTCCATACATTCTAACCTCACTCATGTCCTTCCATTCTTCCTCCATGGCTTCCTCCTCTGTCTCCACTATCATGGTTTCCACCCTAGATCTCCAGTTAGGTGGGAATCTTGTCACCTTGATTGTTTAGGGCAGCTTTCCTCTGTATGGAGGTCAGGCAGTTCACTGTTCACATGCTGCTCTTGCCATCCTTGTGCTTCCTGTGCACTCATTTCTGTGGGTTAAGGAATATGTCAGCAGCATACAGCATTCGGGGTATTGCAATAGAAATATATGCAAGCCACATGCATTCTCATGTCACTCCTGAACTTGCCCTCGCAATACGATGGAATTGTATGATCCAGTCATCTCCTTTTTTGATGGCCACAGCACCTTGTTCCTTCCATCTGAGTCCCACATCAATGTATACTTGCAGGAATTTTGCTGCTGGTATGAGGGTGATTGTGTGTTGTCCAATTCAGATTGGTTGCCCCATTGCTGGCTCACATCGCTGTTTGCTCCCCTGTTCATTCTCATTTTGCTGGGCCATCCATGTCTTTGCTGTAAAGTCTACCAGTTAGAACTTGGTGATGCCATACTCACAACTGTGGTCTCTTGCCCATGTGAGTATGCCATCATTTCTTTCCACGATGTTCTTTATCCACTGATGTGTTTCTTCAAATGTTTTGCCTTGTACCAGGATGGCTTTGTCATCTATGAACAGGAAACCTGTCTCTCCTGTATGTAGTCGCTGTACCATGCTAGAATTGTATATGATATACAATATTTGGGATAGTGGGTCACCCTGGTCAAGCCTGTTTGTCACTGGAAAGGCTTCAGATCTGAAATCATCAAAGGTTAGTACAGTACACCTGCCATGGAGTCTCCTTTTGAGCCATTCCATGTATTGGATAGGCACACCAATTGTGCACATCTCATGTATGAGCATGTCAATGTCCACACTGGGGAAGGCTCCCTTCATGTCGAGGAACAATGTTGTCGCTACATCACCTTTCCTCCATGCATCTTGTATTGCTGTTATACCAGATGGATGGAGTCTGTGGTGCATCTCCTGGGTTGTCCACCAAAGTGGTATGCTGGTAGTAGGTTTTTGTGTTCACACCATGTCACAAGGTCTTGATTGACCATTACATGTAGTCCCCTGCCCCATCTGTTCGATAGTATTATCAGACGGTATGCATTTGGATCACTGTAGTCTGGTTTGCCTAGTTTTCACAGTATTATTGTGTCTGTCTTGCTGAATGTCTCTGGGTATTCTTCCAGTGCAAATGTGGCTCTGTACATGGGTCCAATGTGTGGTGCAAGAAGGTCTGCACATTGTGATAGCATGCAGTTCGGAACAGTTCCTGGCCATGTGGCTTTGAGGGGCTTCATGCATGCAAAAGCTCGTTCGATCTGTTCATCACTGATCGGGCAGAACTCCCATGCTGCCAGTGGGTACTGCACATTTGTTGGCACTGCTGACATAGTGGGCTTCAGGGGGAAGAAGGCTGCTTGAAACATTTTGCTCTTCTCCTCATTGCTTCTTATTCTGTTCACTGCTGGTGTCAGTCTGTTATCTGCAACAATGAGGTCTGGTACTCATGCTTGCCCTCTGTCTGCTGGTGGTTGTAAAATGAAGCTGCAGACATCCCATATGGTGTTACTGTGTGCATTCTCCAGCCATTTGAGCCAACATTTGGCTTTGGCATCATTGATTGCTTCCTCATACTTTGCATGCATCTTCTGCCTTTCTCCATGGATCAGGTGTTCTGGGAACATACATACCTTATATGCTTTTCTCTGTATGTGTCGCAGGGTTCTCTGCATTTCCAATAGCCTATCAGTCCACCATCGTTTGATGTATGGGCTTGGTTTGGTCCATGGTACATATTCATCAATGATCTCCTGTACTGTGTTGTCTAGCCTGTCTAGAACTTCGTACATCTGTTCTTTCGACATGATGGCCTTGGGTGCTGGTAGGCATTCGAGTTCTTCTTGCAGTGCCTTCCTGAATTTTGGCCACTCTACCTTGCGGTAGTTGCGTCTTGGTATAAATGCCATGCATGTTGTGGATACATTGATCCTGGAAATGATTGGGAAGTGGTCGGTATGTGGGGGTTGTGCTGCATGGTCTACTGTGCATGTATTGAATGCCTCTAGTAGTTCTTCTGAGCAGAAGATGTTGTCAGTGTGGGTGAAGTTGCCTGTTGAGAAGGCTCATAGCGTCGGGATGAATGCCGGCAAGGGTATTTTGAGCCTGTGTTTTCCTATCATGTTCAATAGTACCTCTGCTCATTGGAGCACTTGGTCTGTGAATAAGTGTGAATTGCATGGTTCATCCCATAGTGGGTGGTGGGCATTCCAATCTCCTGCCCATATGACATGGTATGGTAGCCCTTGTTCATTGCATCTATGGCTATTGTATTACTGTGTTATACTGTTGATCAGCTTCCATGTCACTGTGGATCTTCCATCACTGTATACATTGATAATTATGATCAATTCCCTCAGGGTCTGGATATCAATTGCGACCGCATCTTGTGTGTCAATTGGAATGATTGACCATGTGTTGGTTGAGAGGGCCCTGTTCACAAGGATGATGGCCCTTGTCTGCTAGGGCTCAGCCTCATGTCATGTGGGATATACTACTACCCATCCCTGAGTTGCATGTGTTTTCCCCTCATTGCTGATGTATGGTTCCTGTATTAAGATTAAGTCAACATCTTTTTTCACCTGGTTAATTAAGCACAAATGTGCTGTTAGAGATTTGTTAACATTAAGCTGATATAATGTAAGTTTATCTTGTTCACCATTGATGAGCCTCAGGGCTCTGTATGCTCCAATTTCATGGATTTATCCCTTTAGTGGACTTTCAGCAAACCAATGATTCTACACAAGCCCATATATACTTTATAGGGCTTTTCCGATGCTTTCCTGACACCAATACCTCGGCAATACCCTGACAACTCCAATTTTGACCTAGAGCCATGGATTTAGCACTGCCATTACCACAATAGGACCTAGAGCACATTGCCAACATCTCTGGCATTGCCACATCAAAGTGCACAGGTGCAGCCACACAAGCGGAGCTTCTCAACATTGATCCAGCAATCATAGGGGCTTCATCACAGCAATTTGATGATTTCCACAGCACAAACACCCTTTGGCGACTTCAGAATTAATTGGTTATTGCTGTATAACCATGAGACATTGACGCACATGATACTTTGGTGGTACTCAGCCATTTCCGACAAGTATTCTCAACTCTGACACTATGAATAAGGCATAGTCTAATGCTGGAACTACAAAAATCAAAGGTGCAGACACAAATAAGACAATGCACAAGACCTGCTGTATAGTCAGAAGGTCAGAAATACATATGTTAACCCATAGCCTTCTCGATATACCACAAGGATACCATTTATTTATATCTTACTATATAAACATGGTAATTTCGTACTGTACACCAGTTACTCTCTCTATTCCATTCCCCCATGTACACACATCGACTCATTTTACCTCAGTAACTCACCCAGCTTTGACAATACCGATAGTACATGTTTAATAGTGATTTCATTCACCACAAAGCCAAGCTTGACGTAGTTAAAGCTGAGATGCTTCACAACCATCCATAGATCTAAAACCTTGACTCTTGTCATTGTTTTACTTCATTACTGGCATTTGCTCAGTGTTAGTAAGTGATAACTGTGCAGTACTCATCTCTTTTAGTTTTATAGGAAAGAATTAGCTTCAATTTCACAAGATCAGATTAGTTTTAACAGTTTTTATTTTCACAAGACATTAGTGAACCCATTTGGGCATCCAGAGCAGACAAATAGTATTGGATAGTTGTAGGGCAGCTCTATTACGAGCGTTGCAAGGATAGGTTTTGAACAGATTTAGTATTGACAGATTGACAGATATAGGGCAGCTCTATTATGAGCTTCGCAGGAAATAGTATCAACCAGTTATAGGAGTCGATTTGACAAGAGATAGGACCAGACAAAGGAAACAAGGTATAGTTTTGACAGAGATTGACAGTTTATAGGAATTAGGGTGAACAGAATCATCACAGATAAAGCTGAGGAGACCAAAAATAAAGACGAGACCCGCTATTGCACTGCCATAGCCACAGAAACATCAACACAGACCCATACTGAGACAATTAGGAGCTCATTTAATACCGGCATAATACCGACAGACATTTTACACATCCCAGTTTCTTTCCCATCCAGTTTCCCAGTTTTACGACACACACCAGACCAGATAACAGAGACCAAAGGCGACTCAGAGTGTCGGAATCTGTAGTAACTTCTCACAAGACTAGAGAGAAGTCCCCCCAAAGACGACAAGCCAGTCAACATAGGACAGCCTGATTTGTCCAGTACTGAATACATATAGTATTTTGCCAGTGGAATCAACATGAGTACAGAGGTACTCAGAAAGCTTGCACACAAACAAACAACACACCCGAGGAGTGGCTTATGAACAAAACTAGTTGTTCTGTAATACTGACACAAAGCCAAGACACCACTATTTCCATTTTGGTTCTTCACATGGCAATATTCCAGAAGTATCTGACAACTATTCACCAGTTTATGTTCGGAGATCACTAAACCATCTGACCACCTCATCACCAGCTGCATAGGATATCAGTTGCCCTAATGAATGAGGGGCATCCCATATGGTCCATAGCTCCATGCCCACTAACTTTGCAGTTTACACAGTAGAATTCTTTGCGTTCAGTGACTGTGCAGTCTCTGGTCACATGTCCTCCTGCACATCATCTGCATTTTATGGCATTTGGGCAATCCTTCACATCATGGTTATGTGGCAGTACAGAGCATTTGATGCATCTGGTAGCTTCTGGTAACTCCTTCCTTGCTTGCAGTTCTTTTCCATCAATTATAATCCCATCTCATATTACCTTGTTGGTCTGTTCACATGCATCAAGTCCTATGATCAGATGTGTCTCCTGCTGTCCTTTGTGGTGATGTTCAGCTGGTTTTAGGAATTGTGCACTGCATATTGTACCAGGTGTGAGGTTGTTGTTGTCTTCAATGTCTCTCCATGTGCATTCATCAGCTATGTCCATGGTGGTGGGGGTGAATGGTACAATCATGTTGTTCAGCTGTAGGCTGACTGTTGTGTCCAATCCTGTGGTGATTTGTATGTCTTCAATGGTGCCAATTTCATGTATCCAGTTTGCTGCCCTGTCTGAGTCAAGGGTGTATACTACTCCACCATTAGCTAGTTTCCAGGCACTGACAGCTTTGTGGTCCCTCATGTTTCCTTTGTTATCAGTGGTGCCATACATGCTACAAAGGATCAGCTGGCCATTCATCTTCTGCACAAGCTCCTTTTCCAAGAGTTTGGCCATTCCTTTAGCAGCGTCGTCTGTTTTGGGTTTTATTATCAACCTATGGTCAGCAAGTTTTGCCTTGGCTACTGTGTCAGCATGTCATGGATTGGTTCTGTGTTGTCTGTACCTGGGGCTGTGGTATGAGTGGGTTAGCTCTTGCATCAGCTAGTATGTTTTGTATAGCTTCTACACTCTGCCTGAGTTCCTGTAGTTGTTCATCTGCTGTCACATTGATGTTGGACTGTGCCTCCACCACATTTTGCAGTGCAGTGGAATTTTTCTATAAGTCTTTGAAATTATCCTACATTAGTTCAGCTATAGCCAGTGCATTTTGACTGGCTTTGTACTCTTCAATGTCCAACCATGCTTCCAGCAAGTCCACTATGCACCCCATGGTGTGGTGTTGCTTTGCAGAGATTGGCTTCATTGGCTGTAGCTCTGTTTTCACCATATGTTGTAGTATGACCATTGTGTCATAGATTGCACTTACTGTTGTGCCCTCAATTTCTACCATCCTTCTGTATTCTTTTTGAATACTTTCAGCTGCCGTTGATGGGGTACAACCTGTTCTGAGCTTGGATTCCTTCATTTTAGTAGTTTTTAGGAGTTATTAGCCAGATTTAGTAGTTTCAGATAGTATTTAGTCTGAGTTTTGTAGTAGATTACATCAGCAATCCACCCTTGACTCATACCACCACCTCTACCAAAAGAACTTGCAGGATGAGGACTCCCTATGGAGCACAGGAGGTCCTCATTCACAACACCGTGTTGAACTTCATTTTGTGTTTCAACTTTGCTTCCACCATGCAAGGTGTGTTAGTCATGTCTTTTTGGGTGCTCCTGGTCTCTTCCAGTGGTTCCAGTGACAGGGGCATGGTTTAGTTGTTATGTTGATACTTTCTTGTTGTTAGAATATAGAGACAAGCAGTAAATATGCATAGTTAATCTCGATTCGCCCCTTTGATTCCCTCCAAGCGGTGGTAGTGTACTATGGGAAATTAGAAGTGGTGGCTGTATCAGATCAAGAAGTGTCCAGGTCATTGTTCATTACCACAGTGCTACTTTTGTGGGCATTTGATGTTGTTGTGACTGAGAAAATTGATTCCAGTGCTTTTGCTGATGAACCTGGGATGTTTCCAGGTAGTTTTGGAGTACAGTTTGATTTGGGGTTTGGAAAGGAGAAAGAGGGTTGGGTTAGGTCATTGATGATGAAATGATTGTTCTAAGCATTGGAGATGTGAAGATGAAGGTTCTCCTACTCCCTGAGATGTTAGGGGAACAATATTGAGATGAATGCATGGTGTTTGTATATGGGAAGTAGCCATGTGATGGGTGAACACATTTATACAATTTAGGCATTGAGTAATGAAAACACTCAGCAGAATCATCAATCTCTTTATATTCCTAGCCTATCACATATAGCAAGCTGCCAGCCATCCAAAAGCAATGCCTTGCATTGATCATCTATTAAGGAAAATGGGTATCTAAGTCATCTACCTTCTTGCATCATTGTAATAAGTGACATGGTTGTTGAGACATGGATTTTCTGTATTTACAGTAGTGCTTCTTTATATCCTTCCCCAGAGGTGTATCTTACACTGTTATATAGATCACCTATCTACCTATGGAGCCTAGCCTTTCTTGTACACCTGGTTGAGGTCTTCTGATCTGTTCATTACAGACATATGGCATAGATATTTGAGCTTGTGACATATTGTGTACTCTTTAATCCTTAGGGAATTATATCCTTGAGCAGATGATTTCATTCAACAGGCCTACATCAGGAAAAAGTTTTTGAGGAATATTGAGCTACCTTGTGTACATAGCTCTGGCACACTTGTAGCACCCCCCCTTAGGTAACTCTGGGCAGCAACAAGCCAGTGGACATAATGATTGGTACCTCCTAGTAGCAACTGGTAGCATGCCTATTGTATACATAGCAGCTGGTAGCTATGTTAATTATACATACCAGTACCAGTGCCATACTATAATGTGGCTGTATCATGACCATTTCACTCAATATTTCAACCATAGTAATGCAATCAACAGTAACCCCTGTGAGCAATCAAAAAAGATGAAATTCACATTATTATCACACAAGTATGGTTCAAAAATGCTATGCTTCCACTTCTAATATTCATAGTTATGTAATCCAGTCCTCACCTGCACCAACATCTTCTTTGCCATCTGTTTCTCCAGTCCAACCCACAAGAGCTCCACTATGTCAACATTGATGAATGTCTAGATTAATGCAGGTCAAAGAATCAATTTCAAGTATCAGGTTTCCCCAAGATTTCAGAGTCAGTAGTCTAGAGTTCACATCTCCAAGGAAGTCATTAGCTAATTTGGGGATAGCACAAAATGAAACATCAACATACCCACTGGACCATCATCAGCATTCCACACATCCTGATACCATCCATAGTGAGCCTAAGGACATAACCATCCCTGTTGGCATTGTGCACAGCTTTGTCAGAGCTAGTCTTGCTGATAATAGAGACCCAACAGGACTGAGAGTTAGTGTTCACATCACAGTCAGTACCATCTTCTGATGCATTGGTGGTGAGCCTTGATCCAATGCTTTTGTGTCACTAGATTCCAGATTAGTAAGGTCAGACAGACAAAAAAACTAAAAGCATACATCTGCACATCAGGATAGAAGGTCTGAGATGGAGGAAAAGGAGAAGTTATGAAGTCAAGGCAGCCTGTCACAAGTTCAACATGCATGTAACAGATGGCATGATTGCACTCAGACCTCTTACCATTCTGGGATAGCTCAGCTTAATACACCATGCATAGCATGATATGGCAAAATCATACATGCAATACCACTCCTGGGTTGAAATCTATATGCATGGCTTAAAATCTGCCATGCATTCCATGCATTCCATGCTCACCACATCAACACTACATGGTTGTGAACTTACTAATGTTTTTTTTTTGTCAATACATCATGATAACTTAGACATATTGGCTTTGTTATATTGTGACATGAATCTAAAATCAAGGTGGATTAGACTCCACCATCATCATCAAGAACTGGTATATCTGCTGGTACTATAGTGGTTTTATAGTACTATATCTTCCATACACAAGATAACATACCACAAATGTACTGGTAGGAATCTATATTATATACTACCAGCCATGAGGTAGTAGCACTACTGAGAGGTACATGTCTTGGCAATGGGCTACCAACACTACAGAAGTGTACCATGGGTATGTACACTTGGCAGGTGATAACATACAATTTGACATTTTTCTAATGTAAATCATGCTTCTACAGGTCTGTAAATGACACATGGATTCTGCCAATTGAGACTCCATTAAGATTCCATGATGACTCTCTACTAGAAACCTTATTGAAATACAACAAGATGATAATAGTGTTAATCTAACAGAAATTGAATATTTAAAAAAAGATAAAAGATTAAGAATAGTTGACTGGACCTGCCTGCAACATATATACTACTATATCTAAATGGATAATACAATAACACCTTGGTAAAATTCTGCATTACCTAGACCCCATGTAAACTCCTTACACAATGTCAACAAATGCAACCTGTCCTGTCTCAGTCCCCTCTCTACCCACTTCCTCAATTTCTTCACCAGGGATATCTGGGAATTGTTGTTCTGTACTTGATAGTGCTTCATTTTCCATATCTAAGTCTATGGTGCCATGACTCCAATCTTCAGAGTGACTGCCAAAGTGGAGAGATGATGAGATGCTTTCTTTCCAAGAATCATCAGGTCGAGAATGTCCTCCAGCAACTCGTCCAACAATTAATGTAGGAGCAACTCCCTAAAGTGATATATGCATTAGGTATAATATGTAGAAGAGTGCAATCATAAACCTACTCGTGCAAATGTTGCTATTCTATCAATATATGTTCTAGAAAAGTTTCCACAAGCAATAAGAACAATATACACAAGCAGAGTGATTGAGTAAAACAGGGCAGATTCCACAATAATCTCAATGATATTTCTGAATGTCTGAATACTCATCCATCCTTGACTGACCCTGATTATCTGATAGATAATCAGTCCTGTACAGAGGACAGTGGTGGCCAGACTGAATGATATATAGAGAATTGTTGATGTAGCTGCATTACCACCCCCTGTGATATCAGAATCACTGGTTGTAGAACCACTCTGGTAAAAATATATCTGAAGAATCTTCATTGCTAAATTTCGTATGAGTATTAAAAAACAATAAATTCTGAATGGACTTCACCTGTTCCTGCAAGCAGAAATAAAGTAGGCATGATGACAATAAACCAATTTCGTCCCCAAACAACCCAGCATCTCCATATCTAAAGAAATTTATATTATCAGCATTTAATCATTAATAAGAATAACAAACCATAGATCCATCTGCAATAAGTCCACAAATCAAAGCAGAAACATCCAAGACCCATTCTTCTCTTGTGGATTTTGGTGAGAAATGAAAGTCTGCTGAAAACACTGTCAAAAAGTTCCATCCATTCTCTATAAAGGCCCATTGTTGAAGTGACCACATAAATGCAATGGTCAGGACATTAAAAATATAAAGAAACAGAATTGCAATAGCCATAGCATGTTTAGCTGGCCTTTGGTTTATATTTTTTGAAGAGACTATATTACCATACTGACAATGAGCATATATAGGTGTTTAAACAAATTGTCACATACAAATGGTCCACATTGTGATAAAAAATATCCCAGTGTAAATTCCTATTTAAGATTTATTTTAATATGGATTAGAATGCTTTTAGTCATGAGGATACATGCCTCCACAGAAGACTTCCAAAAATATAGCATTGAAACTAACTTCATTTTCCTGACAGACAAAGATTTTATCTGTAATTGAGAGGCCAGGAGGAATGCCCAGCATTGCTGCCATGCTGTTAAGACTAGAAAATAGAGAGTATTGGTTGAGTATTGGATGAGGTTATAGAATGTAGAGAATCCTCTTTATATAAACAGCATTACATATTAACTAAAGGACAACATCATATACAGCTATGAAACCTCTGCTGGTAGTCACATATATACATGATTGAGTGATTGTCATGGAAGCTAAGTTTCTATTGAAATCATATTCTATGTTAAACTTAGGCAGCTGCCTCAAGTGAGCCTCTGACATCTACTGAAATAACACATTGTGCATATAATGCAATTCAAAAAAGAACAATGTTGACATTTCTGGAGAGTTTCCTGTGTATAGGTGCAACAACCAAATCCCATTATCATCTCAGTTTCCAGGAGATCATAAATAGTACCAAATTTTCTGCTGTAGCCATGGCTCTGTCCAACTATAAGTGTGGATGCATGGAGACGAGCATAGGCAGCCCATCAACACTATTCACATTTATCAACTGTTAGGAGACACATCTTTGTGTTGCCACAACAAGGAGTAAAGGGTCGTACATCTCTAATAGATGACCACCAAACCATCTCACCTCAGTGTACACTATGAAAAGATACAGATATGTTATTCATTCTTCATCACACCAAACACACAATACTGAACCCTGTTACCAAAACACCGAACAGCACCACACCAACTGGAACTCTCCTCCCCCCATCTCCGGCACCCCCACTCCAAAGACATGTCCCCCGAGGCTTGCTCCCCCCACCTACTGTTGTCGCCGCAACCGCCACCTCCGTCATCCTATTTGGCACCACGCCCTTCTCCGTCGACATGTACACCGGCCCCACGATAGCCGTTGTCTCCACCGCAGCGTACTCCTCATAGCATGGCGCCTAAATAGGGTTCGCTCCAGGTAGCGTCAAGAGGTTTCCCGCCACTATATGAGCCTTCAGACGATGGCAAGATAATGGAGGCAGGATACGTACCGATCTCATCAATGGTATGTGACACATAACATCTCGCATTCTGGTCAATGGTGAACACCCCAGCCGTGATGCAGCACGAAGGGTCTCCACACGGATTGCAGTGACACTCGTTGATGGCTCTCTGAAGTACGCCAGCCTCCCAGCCGTTGAAGAAATCAGCATGGTAGCCGTATCCCGTCGGGTCACCGTTTGAGAACCTACAAGCCAATGAACGTCAGGTCCGGAGAGTGAGAAGGTGGAGATGGGGGCTTCACATGAAGGCCTGGCAGGATGTCATAGACTCATCTCACTGGTCCTGGGATCCCTGCGTCACCCAGTATACCTGCATAACTCTAGATGACACAATAAAGGAGGGGAGGAGGGGGGTGCAAATACCTCCATGAAAATCCGAGGAATTGTCACCGGGTAGTTCGGGTCATCGCACATCCCATTGTCTGGTCCAGTCGAGGGGAATGCAACATGAGACTTATGGTCGTCAGAATCCATGTTCTGCGATGTTGTCAGTTAAATAATCTTTCCGTCAAGAAGTATCCATCCGTACCTTTCGGTCCCGACAACTTGGAAAGTTCTGGTTGACGCATTCGCACATGCTGAGAATATGGTGAAAATGGGTGTACAATTTGTGGCCGTATCCCAGACGAGCAGTCCTGATTTACTGGAAGCTCGTTGTACCTGGTTGACATGCCATTAAAGTTGAGGCAAAGAAAAGTGATAGCTTGTTGTGCGAAGCTGGACGTGTTCAAAGTGCGGAGGTTCGGATTTCCTAGATGGTGGGTTAGAAAGCGGGTACCAGATGGATGGTAATGTACCAGAGATCGTCCTAAACTGTAGGGCATGTCAGCATCGAGCACAGCGAGGCGAAAAATGGGACCAACACCATCAGGAAATGGGGTCGTCATGGAGGAGTTGTCGCTAAAGAGGTAGTCTGTATGTGTTTTAGCAGGAGAGTTTTCGAGAATGAGAACGAACAGTACATCTGGAGCAAGATTGAAAAGAGTGTGTTCATGTAATCAGAGAGTACACACATCACAGCACTCCCATTGACAGTGACAAACGATCCATCTCTCCTTCTGTGCACAAAGAGTCTGTATCTTATTCTCATGAGAAGAATATGTGACAACTTACTGCCAATAAAGTTGCTAGGGCAAAGGATTAGAAGAGACACATTGCGACACGCGCAAAGATGTACTGGATACCAATAGCTACCCTTATCCTCCTGCACAGGTTTTGACGTGCACTTGCTTCCCTGGAGATCTGCCATCGACAAATTCAAGCTAAAACTGCTTCCTCCTAGCACTACACACGCTGTCAAAAACGGCTCAAACAGAGATGGATCGCACATGGATCGCACCAGAATGAACGTGAGAGCCGACTGTGCTGGGATATTGGATGGGATCCATTCGTTGTATGGTCACAACATTATCTATGTTGTGAAATGAGCTTGCGACGCATCGGAAATATAATCCAGAAACGGACTTGCAGCCATTAACCAGTATGGCCAGACGTTCGGGATGAACAGGCACAGCGGAAGGAAAACGAGGGACAAAAGTAACTTTGACATAACGAAGCAAGATAGGGAGGGTAGAGAAGATTTCAAGGCATGGCATTGCAACTGTAAGAGCGCGTGGCGACCATGTGGGACGAACAAAAGCTAGAAATTAACGTTGTGACTCAGTATGGGAGGTATTTCCCACGTACAGCCCACCCATGTAAACCATTGAGATCGCTTGCGGTCTCTCTTTCACCGCATTGACAACCTCTGACTGTTTGCCTTCGCTGACTTTCCTCATTCACACTAAAATCTCTTATTTCCCCTTCATCCTACGAAAATGACGTCTTCCTTAATATCTCTTCCAGTTTCGCTGTGCTGATCCTTCTCTTTTATAGTATATGTCAACTCGCTTCTTGGTACGTACATCCCCCGATCTCCCCAAGTCCGTGCCTCGGGGTTCTGCTGCGGATAAAGTCGACGTTATATACTTCCAACCTCCTTTTATTTGACATAATCTGATATATGCAAGCCTATCTTAATAATTGAAAGACTATCGAACAGCTCATAAATTTTGACGGTATCCACGAATCTCGATGCTCGCCATGTAAC
>JANDKJ010000346.1:0-63260 GCA_028551335.1 Armillaria sp. CMW 4456
GGGAACTCAAAATATGTACAGGTTGCACAATGGCAATGCTCCACCTAAGAAACCTCCAGGACTGAGTCCCTGGGCAAGAATCCAGCATTATTATGAGATGCATAAGGGTCCTGGATCTAACTCTGTTGGACAGGCCTGGTGCCTTAATATGTCATGTCTCATCAAATTGCTGAGGACAAGAGCAAGATTAGTTATTTAAAGAACATGCTGGAAAAATTGGTACAGCAAATGTCTCACCTGGCACTGGAGAAAGTCGATCAGTACCTGGAAGGACCCCAATGGGAGTCTATAGTTAAAACCAGGAACCAATGTTGCAATGACACTTCTCCAGGAAATGTTAATGAACCATTGTTTGATACCCAGGATTTTTGTAGAGGTCCAATGAAGGCAGAGGGACACCATAAAAAGGTCATGGTGGTGATCAGACCTGATGCTTCTTCACTGGAGGACATTAATCCAAAAACAAAACATGGAACAGAGACAGAGAACTGGCGAACTCACCCGAAATTGCAAAGCAAATATACCCCCATTTCATCTAATACTAGTAATAATGAAGGCAAACTTGTACCAGAGATCCAGGAATTGGAAAACAGTTCCCAGACATGCAATCCTATAATTTCTGTTAGTGGAAGTGATGGTTGCCTGGAACCAGAAATCCATATGCCAAAGTACCTGACATGACACTGCTACCAATCCTGGAAACAGTAGAGAAGTATTCAGTCTTACCAGGTGAAGTTAGATGTGAACCAGCATATAAGAAGAAGATTGAAGCACAATCTGGTGACCTGGAAAAGGAAGTCTGGGATCAAATGATGAAGGCCCCAGTTACCCTTACTGCTGAACATTGGTTAGCATCCAGTCCTGGAGCCCAGCAGAAAATGAAAACCTATGTTACTCCAAAAAGAGTCCCGGTTAACAAAGTACTGTTGGAGGATGTCACTGAGGATGAAGAAAATGATGAAGAAGTTGAAGATTCAGTACCCCTGGGCACTATGGCTGATGTCCTGGATCCAGGAGTTGAGTCCAGGATTAGGATTGAGGACCTGGGAAGTTAAAGTGGATTCTATGTGACTACTATGTGACAAGGAATGGTCCCAGAAGGTTCAACAATTATTGGAGACCCTGTTCTACAGTATTTAGAGACAATCCCAGATGGTGAGAAACCCAAGACCATCATAGTGGTAGCCACTCCTTCACAACCTTTAAGATCAGTGTACCCTTTGGTATCAGGTAGAAAGAAGTTGGAGTGTTTATGTGACTCTAGGTCTCAAATTGTATCCTGCTCAGCTAAATTAGCAAAGCAAATGGGCTGGGAATATGACCCAGATGTTTATATACTCATGGAAAGTGTGAATAGAGGAGTTGAGAAGTCCCTGGAACTTGTAAAGAATGTTGCATTCTTATTTGGTGAAATAACTGTGTACCTGCAAGTTCATGTGCTAGCCAACCTGGCTTATGATTTATTGCTTGGACATCCATTTGATACCCTGACTTCAAGCAAAGTTAAGAATACCCTGGATGGTGACCAGACTCTAATTCTGATGGATCCTAATACAAAGAAAAGGACCCTGGTACATACTTATCCTAGAGGACAGCCACCATCGATTTTACAAAAGGACCAGGTGTTGGGTTTTCAGAGCTCAAGGATCTGATCCCAGATCAAGGAGAGCTAGCAGTAATCCTCACCCAGGATAAGGAGGGTAACTTTCATATAGAAAGTTATGCTGGGCCTCCAGGACAACAGGCAACATTTAGTAGGACAAATATCAGAGATTTCTATCTCAAATCATGTGAAAGTGTAACTGAGGATCCAGTAAATGGATTGCTCTTGAATGTATTCTATACTCAGAAGTACCTTGGTGCAAAGCCTGGAGGGAAAATGGATATGTTGGTACAAGAAGTAAAGGGAAACATGCCTCTCTTTGACATGGCAGCATTTAATCGAAAGGAAGCCAGTAGAAGGGATCCAGGATGCTCAGAAGGTATCCTGGATGAGTGGAATGATGCACCCTCAAATTCCAGGAATGATTCTTGGGACCAAGGCAGTTCTTGTAACAAAGAAATATAAACCGGTGGCTTTGAAAACCAAGTCAGTGCTGACAACTCTGCCCTCCAATTTTAGAATTGTCCAGGACATTAAGGGAGATCTGCTCAATGGGATGCCTACCTTGTCACCGGTCCCAGAAGATTTTAAACCCACTGGATGGTATACCTTAGAGTGAAAGCTGAAAATTGATGAGATACATAAGGAAGATTTCCTTTGGGATGAAGAGTGAAAGCTGATGCACCATTTTATGATGCTCCAGGAACAAGGGTTTGCCTGGGATGACTCTGAAAGGGGACATTTCCAGGAAGACTTCTTTCCACCTGTGGACATCCTGGTCATCCCACATATACCCTGGGTACTCAAGAATATTCCTATCCCTGCTCCTATTTACCAAGATGTGTGTAAACTAATTAAGACAAAGATCGACGTGGGGGTATATGAGTTCAACTTCTATTCAAGGCTTTGTAAATGTTTACACAAGATACACTATCATGACAGCGAGGTATAAGTGTAAAGGGATTTTTGTAGGTATATTTGAGTTGTTTAGACTCAGATAACTTCGTCTAGGCACTAAAAAGCTGATCTAGATTTACTTTCAAACCGAAACAATCAAAGAACACACTGGTTCTACAAAGAGCATGCAGACTCTGGCTACACAAGTTTGCAGACTTGAGACAAAGAAGCACACAGACTTCTACAAAGGATACACAGATCCTGACTTCAAGTACACAGACTCTTCGATTGTTCAAATTCTAAGTTCTCTAGGCTTTTCTTACTTCATCTAGATTGATGCTGTTCACTTGGTTGACTTTGTAAAACTTATTCATGCAGTCGAGGACATGCACTTATAAAATCCTTTATTTGACTTGGTAGCTATGAGCCACTAGCACAAATGAGGGGAAATGCTTTCCTGCTGTTATGTGTCTAGATGGCAGTAATTTATAGTATTCTATGTCTAGGTATAGGGGTCTTGTATCTAGATCATTATGGTACGATACAAGCTTTATTTTACAAACAATGAGTCATGTATTTTCAAGAATTGCATGATTCTGAGACGTTTATTCATTGTCTTGGAGCTCCTGCAGTTTATTCTATTATCTAGGAGTGCCCCACCAGTCTGTAGGTCCTCCGTTATTCAATCTCAGAGAGCTGTATGGCTTCCTTATTCATTCCTCACAGCAGTGCACGAGTTGCTGAGGTGACTGTCGATCTTCTAGATCAATCAAGGGTACCGAGATTGTATTCCATGATTGAAGCAAATCGATTGCATCATACATCTTAATGCCTGGTACACCTATTTTTATCTTCTAGGGTTGTGGGCAAACACCATCAGGTGGTCTAGATCATAGACAATGACTTTAGGTTTTGTCCTGACTTTGGTAGAGGTCTTTTTCATAAGTTATCTTTTGTTTTGAGGACTTAGAGACTGATCTAGATGTTCATTTTACTTCATGTTTGGTCTACTGTCATGGCTGTGTCCCCTAGATTTGACTTAGTGCATCTGTTTAGGTGGGGAATAGTCTTCTGATTCAAAGGCATAGAGGGTTGGCCCATCCAGGTACCATCCCTGTGTCCATTTTGACTCCAGTTAACTCAACAACCAATCTAGTAGTAAGCTATCAGTGTGAAGTCTCCACTATAGCCCTCAATACAGTGTCTAGATCACAAATAATGCTTTATTTTCACAAAATTTGTGGGTAGCCTGATACCCAGCATATCACCGCAGATTCATCTGGGAACATTTCCAGGTTTTGAACAGAATCATCCAGAGAATGAAATATTGTGGTGGAACTTTTTCCGGGCCTAAGGCAGTGCTATGCACCTCTGAAATCTTAGTGGTTGGGCATTGCTGTACATATGAAGGCAGGAAACCTGAGACAGAGAGAATGAAAGTAATCCTTAACTGGTGACCTTGCAAGGAATTGGGAGATGTCAGAGCCTTCCTGGGAACATGTGGAACATGTTGCATGTTTATTAAGAATTATGCTAAGCTCATAGAGCCTCTAACTAATCTTACCTGGCTCAAAGTTCCCTTCCATTGAGGTGAGGACCAGAAAAATTCCATGCAGGCACTGAAGGATGCTCTTGCAGAAAGTCCAGCACTACAATCCATAAACTATGATTGGCTTGATCATTCTGTGTGTAGACACATCCTGGAGAGCCATTGGCTTCTATATTTGCCAATGACCCTGAAAATCCTAAGATCAGGTACTATTGTTGATTCAGATCAATCACACTTAATGAGTGGGAAGCTAAATTCTCCCAGCCAAAGTGTCAACTATATGGGTTGCATTTAGCTCTTATAGCATGTAAGGAATTGGGTGTGGGGATCCAGGAATTTGATAGTAGAGACTGATGCAAAGTATGTGTTGGGAATGTTAAGAAATCCTGACAGTGTACCAAATGCAGCTATCAACAGATGGATTGAAGCGATCCTGCTCTTCCATTTCAAGTTAGTGCATGTTCCAGGAAAAGTTCATGGACCAGATGGACTTTCCAGGAGGGATTTTCAGCCCGGGGATGATGAGTATGGCCGCCTGGAAGAGGATTTAGAAGAAGAACATGAACTGTTGGAATATGATGACACCATGTGGCCTGCACCACTTGATTTTGAAGTCTTTGCAGACAGGATAGACACCAGGCATGGTTACATGACTGTTGCCAAGGCTGTCCAGGATTTAGAAACAGACCAGGGTTTCCTGGAAACCAATAATGGCCTTGTTACCAGCATCTTATACAGTGCACCAATCCTGCCTGATGCAGATGATTTCACAGATGATGAGGAATATACGGAGGAACATAGAGTGAACTTTGGAAAGCAGATGGACAACAAGTTGTATCTTGTGTCTGCCTGGTTGGACAATCCACTACAGAAACCTCCTGGAATATCTGAGGCCCAAGTCAAGAGCTTTGTTAGATTTGCTACACATTTCTTTAAAGACAAAGGCAGGATATATCACAAAAGCCAGGAAGGTGAACATAAGTTAGTAATTGAAAAGTCCAGGAGAATGCATATCCTAAAGTCCAGTCATGACTTCCTGGGACATTGCAGAGTCTATGCTACCCTGGAATTAGTTAAACAGCAATTCTGGTGGCCAGCACTGGAGCAGGATGTTGCCTGGTATGTCAAGTCTTGTGATACTTGTCAGAGGCATTTAATGATGAAAGTACAGATCCCACCCATGGTTACCCATACTCCATCAATATTCCAGGTAATCCATGTCGACACTATGCACATGCCAATGTTGTCCGGGTACCATTACATTGTTCATGGGAGGTGTGTGTTGACTAGCTGGATGGAAGGCAAGATGTTGAAAGGTGAGACTGGTAAAGCGATTGGAGAATGGCTATTTAATGATGTTTTCTGCCACTGGGGATGTGTTTCCTTGATCATTACAGACAATGGGCAACCATTTCTAAAAGCAATGTCTTTCCTGGAAGCAACTTATGGCATCCAGGGAATTCAGATCTCAGGTTACAATTCCCAGGCAAATGGTAAAGTCAAAAGACCTCACCTGGATGTATGCCAGGCCTTATATAAAGCCTGTAATGGTGTTGTTGCAAAGTGGTCTCTCTACTTTCCGCATGTTCTGTGGTCGGACAGAGTAACTATTTGCAGGAGGATGGGATGTTCACCGTTCTTTGCTGTAACTGATATGCACCCAGTACTACCTTTGGATGTTGTTGAAACTACCTGGCTTGTGAAGTATCCAGGAAGGTTATTAACTATGGAAGAAGTGATAGGGTATTGAGCATGGGCTTTAGCCAAGCATTCTTCTGACATTGCTGTGTTAAGAAACAGACTACATGAAATCAAAGTCAAAGAAACATTGAAATATGCCAGGATGTATGCAGCAACCATAAAACAGTTAGTTTTCAAGCCTGGAGATTTGGTACTGGTTCGAAACACTGCTATTGAAAAGTCTATGAATAGTAAGATGCATCCCAGGTATTTAGGACCTGTGATGATAGTAAGGAGATCGAAAGGAGGCTCTTATATTGTGGTGGAAATGAATGGCAGCACTTGGGGATTCAAGGTGGTGGCCTTCTGGGTCATTCCATACATGGCCAGGAAAAAGATTGAGTTTCCAGGACCATTGGAATCTCTCCTGGACATGACAAAAGAAATTTTAGATAGCCTGGAAAAGTCCCCAGAGCCAGTTGAAGATGTACCTGATGATTTCACAGACTCTCATCCTGAATATGAAGAGTATGAATCATTAGATCCTCTCCTGGAAATATCAGATGCATAAGGCATATATTCTTTATATAAAACAAGTCATCGTACAGGCCAAGAATGCATTCACACTCAATCCAGGCTGTTCCCTGCACAACTCCAAGTCACCAGGATTTGTCTGCTAAGTAAAAGAAAAGATGAGGCATAAGTTTAGAAGTGGAATATAGCATAGGAATAAGGGAAATTGTTTAATTGGTGGCATCTTCCATGACAGGGTCTTCGGGATTCTGCATCCTGGAAATCTTAGCATTGGTTAAACCAAGCTGCTTGTTGCAGAACTGGTAGGCAACGACAGTCAACTCCAGGCAGTGGATAAGCACTCGAGTTCAGCCTCCAGGTGGTGCCTGTGAATAACATGTTTCTCAATGCTAGCCTCCCTGAGATGATTCCCGGAGATGACAGCCAGAGCATCCTGGATGCATTCATACTTGGCCTGTAGTTGGAATTGATTGGCCCAGGCTAGAAATTAAGTTAGCCTGGATGGCTGGGAACAAACCTGGAATGCTTACCAGCAATTGGAAACATGAGTTGGTTATTTCCTAGGTCCCTGCCTCTAGCCATAGCACTGGCATCAGTTCTCATGCACTTATTGGTGTGATCAGCAAGGATATGGTCCTGCTTTTCGAGTATATCAACTGTCTTTTGATATGAATGGTTGTATTTAGTGAATCCTGGAATATCGCAATAAGGAATGACAGTCACCATGGGGCAGAGGCTGACACCATGTTCATAACCACTGCAGACAGTGCAACAAGTAGGATCCATGGACCTTTGAGGATCCTGGTCAGTAAGATTTGGAAAGAGCATGTCAAAATTAAACAAGTACCTTGACTGGAGCAGGAGATTGAGTTGCAGCACACTTGGTCAAGTGACCTTTGCATTTCCTGGCAGCACGGCCTCTGGTGCTTCAAGCTGAAGAAGTGTCCAGGTCAATTTAAGTTGGCTTCCAGGATTGTTTGGGACCTTACCTGGTGCTTCTTCATTAAGACTCATCTGTGAAATGCCAAATGAAAGTTGAACAATGAGGTCTGGAGTGAGTTCAGGCTATGTACACTGTCAGAGTCATCACTATCAATCTCAAGGATCATACTTTCCTCTGGGTTTTTCATCTTGATATCTTCTTCAATGGTGAAACTCTCTGGATTGGTATCAGGACCCACAGTGGTTTTAGATTTCACAGCATGGGAGCCTTTCTTGGACTTGGTTGGCTATCCAGGATATAGTTAGTGGAGTCCAGGATTGAGTTGAATACAACTCACAGTTGGAGCAGTGGAGATTTTCACATGGGGACTCCCAGAAGCTGCAGCAACTGCTGCATTAGCAACAGCACTCGCAGCTGCAGCTGCTGTGGCATGTTCCTCGCAATCAGAGTGAACCCAGCCTGTTGCACGAGCTGGGAAGGTATAATTCTCAGGGGACTTGGATCCATGAGGGATTTTGAGCAGGAGTTTCCTGTTCTGGCAGTCGCACCTCACACCAAAGGCTCCCTCCTGGAGAAGAGAACCTTCTTTGTGATAGGCCTGCAAGAAACACTCTTTGTTTTCAAACAAGGGCATCTGGAAACTAGTCAGCACCTTCCTGGATGACTTAAATTAATCCTGGATTGGACTTATGATGCCTTCTAAGAACCGAAGACTATCTTTGTCAATGTCCAGGATTGCATCAAAGTCAGGACTACTGTCCACCAGAGTAGGAAGTGTAGCAGGGATAGTTGGGGCATATTGTCCATTCTTGCAATGAGATCACAGCAAGGCCAGTGCCACCTTGAACCATGCTACTTGCATAGACTCAGGTGCCATGAGTAAGGAGTGGATTGTCAGTCCAGGACTTTGTTTATGCTATTTATATTCCTGGCTGGCATCATTTATCCACAAGATACTCAAGGACTTGGGTTCCTGCATGATGCTTTGTTAAGTTTCTAATGGCTATGAGCTCATAAACTTATTGTTAATGACTCCTGGATAAATGTTCTGGTCTGTAATATGCTTGTGATTGGCTTCACAACCTGGATCGAGTTATGACAGCCTGGGACAGGCTTTTTCAGTTGGGGGGAGATAGAACAGCGCAATGCAGTCTTAAAAGAAAAATTTCATTATAAATTTTTGACTCCAGGACCAATGGAATAACAGGAATAGTCAGAGGCTACAAACTAAAGCATGGGGTATAGAAAGAATGAATAGAAATCTGTAATAACAGTGACCAGGATGAAAGTCAAACTGAAATACTTAGAATATAGGAATGTGGCAGCTAGACCAGGAGTACCCAGGAGTGTAGAACCATCCAGGAAGATGGATAGGATAAACCCCAGCCATGGTCAGCTAATACAAAGGAATTTGAGTATCTGGGACAGACTGGTGAGTGGACATGAGCTCACAATCCTAAGGGCATCCACAATGGTGATGAGCCTCAGGGCTCTGTATGCTCCAATTTTGCAGATTTATCCCTTTAGTGGACTTTCAGCAAACCAATGATTCCACACATGCCCATATATACTTTATAGGGCTTTTCCGATGCTTTCCCAATGCCAATACCTTGGCAATACCCTGACAACACCAATTTTGACCTAAAGCTGCGGATTTAGTGCTGCCATTACCACAATAGGACCTAGAGTGCATTGCTGACATCTCTGGCATTGCCACATCAAAGTGCACAGGTGCAGCCATGCGAGTGGAGCTTCTTGACATTGATCCAGTGATGAGGTGGTCAGATGGTTTAGTGATCTCCAAACATAAACTGGTGAATAGTTGTCAGATACTTCTGGAATATCGCAGTGCAAAGAACCAAAATGGAAACAGTGGGGTCTCAGCTTTGTGTCGGTATTACAGAACAACTAGTTTTGTTCATAAGTCACTCCTCGGGTGTGTTGTTTGTTTGTGCATGAGCTTTCTGAGTACCTCCATACTCGTGTCGATTCCACTGGCAAAACACTATACGTATTTGGTACTGGATGAATCAGGCTGTCCTACATTGACTGGCTTGTCATCTTTGGGGGGACTTCTCTCTAGTCTTGTGAGAAGTTACTACAGATTCCGACGCTCTGAGTCGCCTTTGGTCTCTGTTATCTTGTCTGGTGTGTGTTGTAAAACTGGGAAACTGGATGGGAAAGAAACTGGAATGTGTAAAACATCTGTTGGTATTATGTCAGTATTAAATGAGCTCCTAATCGTCTCGGTATGGGTCTGTGTCGATGTTTCTGTGGCTATGGTGGTGCAATAGTGGGTCTTGTCTTTATTTCTGGTCTCCTCGGCTTTATCTGTTTATGTCTCAGCTTTATCTGTGACAATTCTGTTCGTCCTAATTCCTATAAACTGTCAATCTCTGCCAAACTATACTTTGTTTCCTTTGTCTGGTCCTATCTTTTGTCAAATCAATTCCTATAACTGGTCAATACTATTTCCTGTGAAGCTCACAATAGAGCTGCCCTATATCTGTTAATCTGTCAATACTAAATCTGTTCAAAACCTATCCTTGCAACGCTCGCAATAGAGCTGCCCTACAACTATCCAATACTATTCGTCTGCTCTTGATGCCCAAATGGGTTCACTAATGTCTTGTGAAAATGAAACTGTTAAAACTAATCTGATCTTGTGAAATTGAAGCTAATTCTTTCCTATAAAACTAAAAGAGGTGAGTACTGCACGGTTATCACTTACTAACACTGAGCAAATGCCAGTAACGAAGTAAAGCAATGACGAAAGTCAAGGATTTAGGTCGATGGATGATGGTGAAGCATCTCAGCTTTAACTACATCAAGCTCGGCTTTGTGGCAAACAAAATCGCTATTAAATGTGTACTATCAGTATTGTCAAAGCTGGGTGAATTACTGAGGTAAAACGAGTTGATGTGTGTATGTGGGGGAATGGAATAGAGAGAGTAACTAGTGTACAGTATGAAATTACCGTGTTTATATAGTAAGATATAAATAAAATGGTGTCCTTGTGGTATATCTGAAGGGCTATGCATTAGCATATGTGTTTCTGACCTTCTGACTATACAGCAGGTCTTGTGCATTGTCTTATTCGTGTCTGCGCCTTTGATTTTCGTAGTTCCAGCATTAGACTTTGCCTTATTCATAGTGTCGGAGTTGAGAATACTCGTTGGAAATGACTGAGTACCACCAAAGTATCATGTGCGTCGATGTCTTGTGGTTATACAGCAATAACCAATTAATTCCAAAGTCGCCAAAGGGTGTTCGTGCTGCAGAAATCATCAAATTGCTGTGATGAAGCCCCTATGATTGCCGGATCAATGTCGAGAAGCTCCGCTCACATGGCTGTGCCTTTGCACTTTGATGTGTCAATGCCGGAGACGTCAGCAATGTGCTCTAGGTCCTATTGTGGTAATGGTGGCACTAAATCCGTGGCTCTAGGTCAAAATTGGAGTTGTCGGGGTATTGCCAAGGTATTGGCATCGGGAAAGCGTCGGAAAATCCCTATAAAGTATATATGGGCTTGTGTGGAATGATTGGTTTGCTGAAAGTCCACTAAAGGGATAAATCCACGAAATTGGAGCGTACAGAGCCCTGAGGCTCATCACCGGTGATCATAGGGGCTTCATCACAGCAATTTGATGATTTCTGCAGCAAGAACACTCTTTGGTGACTTTGGAATTAATTGGTTATTGCTGTATAACCATGAGACGTTGACACACATGATACTTTGGCAGTACTCAGTCATTTCTGACAAGTATTCTCAACTCCAACACTATAAATAAGGCATAGTCTAATGCTGGAACTATGAAAATCAAAGGTGCAGACATGAATAAGACAATGCACAAGACCTGCTGTATAGTCAGAAGGTCAGAAACACATATGCTAATGCATAGCCCTTCAGATATGCCACAAGGATGCCATTTTATTTATAACTTACTATATAAACCCAGTAATTTCATGCTGTACACTAGTTACTCCCTCTATTCCATTCCCCCACATACACACATCGATTCATTTACCTCAGTAACTCACCCAGCTTTGACAATACTGATAGCACACATTTAATAGCAATTTCATTCACCACAAAGCCGAGCTTGAAGTAGTTAAAGCCGAGACACTTCACAATCATCTGTCGACTTAAAACCTTGACTCTCATCATTGTTTTACTTCATTACTGGCATTTGCTCAGTGTTAGTAAGTGATAACTGTGCAGTACTCACCTCTTTAGTTTTATAGGAAAGAATTAGCTTCAATTTCACAAGATCAGATTAGTTTTACCAGTTTTCATTTTCACAAGACATTAGCAAACCCATTTGGGCATCAAGAGCAGACAAATAGTATTGGATAGTTATAGGGCAGCTCTATTGTGAGCTTCACAGGAAATTAGTATCGACAAGTTTTAGGGCAGCTCTAGCATGAGCTTCACAGGAAATAGTATTGACCAGTTATAGGAATTGATTTGACAAAAGATAGGACCAGACAAAGGAAACAAAGTATAGTTTTGACAAAGATTGACAGTTTATAGGAATTAGGATGAACAGAATTGTCACAGATAAAGCTGAGACATAACCAGATAAAGACAAGAAGCCCAAAAATAAAGACAAGACCCACTATTGTACCGCCATAACCACAGAAATATTGACACAGACCCCTACCAAGACGATTAGGAGCTCATTTAATACTGACATAATACCAACAGCCATTTTACACCTCCCAGTTTCCTTCCCATCCAGTTTCCCCATTTTATGACATGCATCAGACCAGATAACAGAGACCAAAGGCGACTCAGAGCATCAGAATCTGTAGTAACTTCTCACAAGACTAGAGAGAAGTCCCCCCAAAGATGACAAGCCAGTCAATGTAGGACAGCCTGATTCATCCAGTACTGAATACATATAGTGTTTTGCTGGTGGAATCGACACAAGTATGGAGGTACTCAGAAAGCTCACACACAAACAAACAACACACCCAAGGAGTGACTTACAAACAAAACTAGTTGTTCTGTAATACTGACACAAAGCTGAGATACCACTATTTCCATTTTGGTTCTTTGCACTGTGATATTCCAGAAGTATCTGACAACTATTCACCAGTTTACATTCGGAGATCACTAAACCATCTGACCACCTCATCAATGGCACTTGGCAAAGTATTCAAACTAGACAGGTAATGGCCTATCCTGACCTCATAAAATGGAAGAAAGCTGCCATACCAGATTGTGTTTGGTCCAGGAGTTAAGTCAAGTCAAGCAGGAAGCTTGGAGCTGTTAGGAAAAGGCAGATTGACAGGAAAAGGACAATTGAAGTTCTAAGAATGGACTTAGAAATTTCAACACAAGAAAGTCAATTGGAATGGGTACCTGGAAACCAAGAGTGATCCTGGATTCATCCTGGACCATCCAGCAAGTCCAGTCTGGATTGATAAAACAAGGACCTAAGTTATTCACAACAGCCATAACTGTCATAAGGAAGTGGAGTGCCATGGGATCTCAGTCAGGAATTCTTTGGTATGAGCAGCCTTCCAGGAAAACTTAGCATCTATGTTTATAAGAAGACAGGGGACTACCCACCAAGTAAGGATGCACCCAGTTAATGAGCTCAGCGACTTGAGGTTGAGTCCAGTTGACCAGGATGCCCATTTCCAGAATAAATGGATTCTTGGAATGAGTGTAGCACAGTAAGAGGTAGTGATCTTCCTGCAACAAGGCAGGAACGTCTCTCCACAAAAAAGGAAATGGGAGATTGTCTGTGTGACAAGTAGATGGCACCATAAGATAAAAACTAAGGTTCCAGGACACCACACAGAAGATTTTAAGGCTTCCAGGAAAGTGGGCTCACTTTGGCTAAGTCAGCCAGGAAAAGGAGACACAATCCTGGAATAATCTTAAGGCCCCTTTGCACTTAGAAATAAATGGTATTCAATTGCGGGAGTGCATCAAAGCCCAGTAAGGGGCGAGTGCATGGTAACATACTAAGTACTGGTAACCTAAGCATACTGATGGGCATCCGAGGATGATGCAGTATCCAGGAAAACAGACTTAGTAGGAAATAAGCAATTGCTGGTAGTCCAAGAAATAGGGACTTACTGAGCTAGCACAGCAGGCAATAGCCACTGCTTCTTGGTATTCATTCCAGTGGAGTCCCTGACAAAATATAAGTTCAGGAGAGACCTGGAAACATTGACACCTAGAAGGGAGGCAAGGTAGTACTGGTGCTTTGAGTTCTCTGGGAAAGACCTCGGATGGTTCAAACCTGGGTTGTGAAAACTTAACAGAGAATGAGTCCAGGAAGCTTTAAATAAGGAAGTGTGACTCACCTCCAAGAGTTTGAGCATCCTGGAAAGGTTGGAAACCTTCCAGGATTCCCAGTGTTTCGACTGAAAGATGGGACTAAGATTATTCGCAAGCGTGGCAGCTGTAGCCAAGAAATGCAAAATGATGGGATCACTGTCCTGAGGAAAATGAGACTTGTGAGTGGCCTGGAAGAGAATACTCTCAGTGGAAAGGAAAAACTTAGTAAGAAACAGATGCACCAGGAAAGGATGTACCAAGTCCAGGAGTGCTTTCACTTCAGGCTGGAGATAGGTGGCTATCATGTACATATCCACAAGAGCAGGATAGTGTGCACAAGCCTGGCATAGTAACAGATAGTGATCTGCAGCCAGGAGTAACCTAAGTTGGTCTGGGGAAACACCTGTATCAAGGACAACAATATCCAGGAAAGTTTGGCAACCCATAGAAAGCTGCAAAACAATCCAGGACATCTGGGAAAATATAAATATATTCCTGATCTAATTTACAAGCAGTACTCGTATGATTTAATCGACTCCAGAAAATTTGGACTTCAAATTGCATCCTGTGTGATCCAGGAGCTATGATCATGTGCCTTACAACCATGTGGCCAGGCCAGGATAGCCTTGGTGGTTGGAGACATGGTAAAATATACTAAGTCCTGTTTCTCACAAATCCCAATAAAGGAAAAGGACTTAGATCACACTAGAAAGAAAGACAAGCCCACTTTGGGGTGCGAATGACATGGTATTTATTTTGCCTGGGCCCTATAAGCCCAGACTACAAAGGAATATAAAAATTTTGTGCCAGAGGCACATGCAATAGGAAGAGTCCATATGTAACTAAATAGTTCAATGGCCAGAAGACTGACCCGATGAAGCCCAGGACAGTTTAGCTGGAGGATGGACTGGAGAGTCCAACTCATCCACCTCAGCTAAAGGTCCTGCTGCCTCCACCTCTGAGTCATCTGCTGAACCATCAGCACTATCCTTGGCCAGGACTGAGACCTTGACAGGGCTAGCACCAGAAGGGCCAGCCATGGATAGAGACTCCACAGAGAGTTCTGGCAAAGCCCCGGCAGTTGGCAGTGCTTGGACAGCCACATCAATTGGTGGAAATGGCAGCAAGGAGGTGTCCTCCTGGTTCTCGGTGGGCAATGGATAGAAGACCCAGGCCTTAGTTTGATAAGTTTCCTTGAGGAAGTGATGGTCCCTGTCAACCAGGTCCAAATCCATAAGTAGCCGGTGACCAATTGGGGTCTGTCTAGCGAGCATGCATAGGGCATCTGTGTTGTGAGATGCCTTGACCAAAGCAAAGGCCTGAAGGAGGTTGCTGAGTGTGGCCATTTGCAGTTGGTATGCTTCGTGGAGTGCATCAAGCAAGTAGTGCACTTGATGGTCAGCGCCTTGAAAATTTGAGTTGTGCAATTTGATGACTAGAAAAGACTTGAGTTGGAAAAAGGGAAGTGGAGCTAAGGAGAATCCAAAACCTATGTGGAGTAGCTGCTTGGGCCAAAGGCAACAGCCTGTCCCAGACCTCCTAGAGTTTCCAGGACTTGAACCAGCAACTGCAGTGACCTATCTTCTGACATGTGGTACAGGCCAGCAGAGGGTGAGTATGTTCACAGTCTTGATGCATGCTAGCACACTGAGTACATCTGGGAGCTTCCTGGTAAAGCAGTAAATGACCTGGTCAACTGAGAATTTTAAACCACCAAACCTTGTGAGGCACTTGGAGTGCTGACAGGGTGGGCATGTCAGTAAAGTGATGGTCCAGGAATGCCTCAATAGTTTCCACTCCCTCCGCAGGTTCCCTGAAGTCAGGACAGCTGTCTTCTGTTATTGATGCAGGCGAGGCAGGTGGAGGCATTGGCACTTTCTTTTAAGACTTGGGAATTGGGGGAGGAGTTGGTGACTTCACTTTCACAGGGGCTTTGACCTTCTGTTTACCTTTGTCTGCATGGGGATGATGTGCTTTAGCACCCGAGGCCCCAGCAGGCTCTGATTCCATCCTAGGTTCAGAACAGACAGAGGTTGGAATAGTGATGGGCGGTGATTTTTCCTGAGATGAAAGGAAGGACTCAACTTTCCTCTTTACTGGTCAGGGATGAAAGGTTTTTGGTTCTGCCCAGCTGATGAGTTGAGCCTTTGGGGCAGGAACCACTGGCCATGGAGCCCACACCAAATTGTGGACAGGAGGAGGTGAGGGCAATGCAGCCACTAACTTCTTAATGACCAGCCCGCTGATGTGCTCGGTGACGGGTAGTGTGCAAAAAGAAACTTGACTCTAGATCGTTTAATCTATAGTCTATCTCCCACTCTAACACACACACACTCAAAATCACCAATTAAGTTCGAGGTGGAGTATGGTAGAAGCACTCTTAACCTAGATTTGATAGTTTTGTCTTGAATTCAACTTCTATTCAAGGCTTTGTAAATGTTTACACAAGATACACTATCGTGACAGCGAGGTATAAGTGCAAAAGGATTTTTGTAGGTATATTTGAGTTGTTTAGACTCAGATAACTTCGTCTAGGTGCTAAAAAGCTGATCTAGATTTACTTTCAAACTGAAACAATCAAAGAACACACTGGTTCTACAAAGAGCATGCAGACTTGAGACAAAGAAGCACACAGACTTCTACAAAGGATACACAGATCCTGGCTTCAAGTACACAGACTTGCAAAGAGTACACAGACTCTTTGATTGTTCAAATTTTAAGTTCTCTAGGCTTTTCTACTTCATCTAGGTCGATGCTTTTCACTTGGTTGACTTTGTAAAACTTATTCACACAGTTGAGGACATGCACTTATAAAATCCTTTATTTGACTTGGTAGCTATGAGCCACTAGCACAAATGAGAGGAAATGCTTTCCTGCTGTTATGTGTCTAGATGGCGGTAATTTATAGTATTCTATGTCTAGGTATAGGGGTCTTGTATCTAGGTCATTATGGTACGATACAAGCTTTATTTTACAAACAATGAGTCATGTATTTTCAAGGATTGCATGATTCTGAGACATTTATTCATTGTCTCGGAGCTCCTGCAGTTTATTCTATTATCTAGGAGTGCCCCACCAGTCCGTAGGTCCTCCATTATTCAATCTCAGAGAGCCGCATAGCTTCCTTATTCATTCCTCGCAGCAGTGCGCAAGTTGCTGAGGTGACTGCCGATCTCCTAGATCGATTGAGGGTACCGAGATTATATTCCGTGATCACAAATCGATTGCGTCAAACATCTCGATGCCTGGTACACCTATTTTTATCTTCTAGGGTTGTGGGCAATGCCGTCAGGTGGTCTAGATCATAGACAACGACCTTAGGTTTTTGTCCTGACTTTGGTAGAGGTCCTTTTCATAAGTTATCTTTTGTTTCGAGGACTTAGAGAGATCTAGATGTTCTTTTTACTTCATGTTTCGTCTACTGTCATGGCTGTGTCCTCTAGATTTGACTTAGTGCATCTGTTTAAGTGGGGAATAGTCTTCTGATTCAAAGGCATAGAGGGTTGGCCCATCCAGGTACCATCCCTGTGTCCGTTTTGACTCCAGTTTTCTAACTCAACAACCAATCGAGTAGTAAGCTATCAGTGTGAAGTCTCCACTATAGCCCTCAATACAGCATCTAGATTGCAAATAATGCTTTATTTTCGCAAAATTTGTGGGTAGCCTGATACCCAGCATATCACCGCCCAGTGAACAAATGGTTTCCTCATGAACAGGCATGGCAAGAGTCTGAGTTTTAGGTTGTTTATTGGGTGAGATCAAAGAAGGCGAGTTGCATGTAGGAGGGGATGTGGTGTGACACTTGCAGGTCATGGCAGATGGCAGCCTAGCTTCCATCCTGGCAAAATCAGCCTCTCTGAAAGGGGGGAGCTGTGAAATGTCAGGGTCAGTAAGAGAACTTGGGAGAGGTTGCATGAACTACACACCTCAGCAGCAGCCTCCAAGTCATCTTCACTAAGTAGGTGTTACCCCACTTTGGCGAAATTAGGCATGACAGCAACAAATAGACTACATTGGTAGCCATGGTGAGGCATTGCAGGCCATCCTCAGAAAGCATGGGGCCTACCAAGGTGCAGTAGGAGGCCTAAGGTGTGCTTAGCTCCAGGACTTGGTGACAAGTTAAGATGACTACTTACAAATAACAGGTGGGCTTCTTCAATTTGTGCAGTGAGGACTTTGATGGCTAAAGAGCCAGAGAGTCTGGGATCTCAAAGAGTGGGGGAAATGTCATGGGCATTGACAAGCAAATGGTTGGGGTCTGCCATCATGCTTGATGATGGTACTGAAACAAGCTCTTGGGGCATTGTCAGTGAACTCTGAAAAATTTGTCAGAAAGAAGCAAAGGCATGTGGCAGCAATTGACATTGATGTTGATTGCTCAATGTGATCAGCTGACTCATGACAGGTGGCAATGCTTGGGAAAATCAATCCATATGTAGACTAGCATCTGAGTTAGGCCAGCAAAGCCCAAAATAGACAGTTAAAATTCCATATGTGGTCATGAACCAGCATCTCCAGGAAAGCAAGCAGAAAGTCATCCAGGAAATAAGACTGGGACAGTCTCTCTTCAGTTGGGGGGAGATGATATGCCTGGAATTGTTATCCTGAGAAAATTGACCTTAGAAACACATTTTGTAACAGTAGGATAGCTCGCCGAATCCATGCATTAGTTGGGCCTATACTTGCAAGAAACCAAATTCAGGACATAGAAAGTATCCTGGAAAGACTCTAAGTGTGCCTGGCCCATCCTGTGCCCTGCTTCAGGAATGTCACAATCAAGCAGGAACATTCTAGGCTCAGGGAATTGAATGTAATGATGGTCCAGGACTATATTTAGTGTCCAGGACTGGTCTTGTGCAACCTGATCAGCGATTGATCATCCAGGACCTGCATATGAGCTCATAATTGTATGAGAGTATCCTGTACAGCCATGAATGAGCTCATAAATGCAGAGGACTTTGGCTGGCTACAGAGAAACTAGTCCAGGATAAGTAACAATGATATAAATAACTTAGTGGTAGAATAGTATAAATACAAGCTTGTAATTAGAGCAGGGACCAAGTTTTCTGGCCCCTGGAAGTGTTGTAAAGCAATCTAGTATGGTTTAGGGTTAAGAGCTTTGAGCATAGTCTCACAGAAAGTAATTGCGACTGTTGACATTGAGTCCAGGAGTGTTTTGCAAGCACAGTATAGCCTGAGAACCAGTCAGACAGTTGTCCAGCAGTTCAGAACAGTTTTGTGTCAGTGATAAGTCACATTCAGGTGCTCACTTGTGTCAGTTATTCTGCACCAGGCAGTTTTACAGTTCAGAATTGGAGTCCAGGACTCAGTTTGGTTGTGAATTGGGATCTATTGTGTCCCAGAAAGTGTTCTAGCAGTTATATACACAAAAACCACCCAGCATATTTGGATTTGTGTCCTGGCTACTAGCTAAGGTACATTTCTATCAACCAGGAAACTTACCCACCCCACAAACTTACATAGCAGGTGGTGTGTGTGTTGTGTTTTGGTGTTTGTGTGCAGTACTCTCACCAGTGCTCTCACCTTTCCTGGATTCACTCCCCACTAACCATCATTGCTTTTCACTGCTGCACATTCTTGAGATGACACATATACTTCCTGGGATGACCAGCTGGTCTGCAAGGTTCACTGGGGTGGTTGCTGATACAGATGATGATGATAGCTCGATGTACCCAGGATGGAGGGTGTCTGAGGAGTGTCGTGCCTGGGGTTTGAGGGTGGGTGCACAGCATGGTATGCTTCAATTACTTGTTCCATGCTGGTCCTCACATCGAGCGCACCCAGCAGCCTTGGCACATCTGTGGAAGTCGAGGAAGTCCAGCCAAGCAGGGGTTCATTGGAGGGCTGGAGCAGGGGAATCATGAGGATATCCACTAGCAGTATCAGTGGGGGGATCTGGGAGTGGGGAGGAGGGGGTGGTGCTGGACGGTGGGGGGTAGGTGTGACAGGCTCTGGTGTGGATGGGCTGGGGCATTTGCAGCCTGGGAGGAATTTCTCCTTCCAGGTCCTTGTTGACCTCTGAGTTTGGAGGGACATTTGGTCCTCTGAGGGCTGGGCTGTGCCCTGCTTGTCATGGGAAGATGATATAGAATCTGTTCAGAAAGTTGACAAGGGGGAGGAAGCAATCAATGATAACTCAGTAATAGTACCAACAAATTACCACCAGGGCTGCAAACCTGATGGCAGCAGGAATGGTGAGGAGGGCAAGATTGATGTTCTCTGAGGACATGCAGTCTTTTCCTTCATGGCAAGCATGCAAGGAGAAGAGGGTGAGGAAGCCTCGAGCTAATTGTTAGACCCAACCTTCATGTGACTTCTAACAATGACAAACAACCAGTTACTTTGTGCTCAAGTACTCCCAGTGTGCCACTTGCTAGCATGAAGACAAGGCTAAGCATCTTAGTCTTGGCTTATTGAGGGGATGGGCTGGTTCAGCATAAGTTGGTATGAATTAACTTAGCTTGAGGCTGGGATTTACCAGCAAGAGCATAGCTACTTAAATACATGAGCAGTATACAACTGTTGTACAATGTTTAGATGCCAGTGTTTGTCTGAGGAGAAGTGTCCATTGGGAAAGAATAGATATTGTTCATCACCTGGGCAGAGAAGAGCCAGTACATTCAAAGGGAAGGCTAAACTGGGTCATAAGGAAGTGGGTGATAAAGGAGTTAAGTGCACAAGAGGAGCACAGCGATGATTGAGTGCTTGTCATTGAAACTGGGGTTAAGGTTGGAAAAGGGGCTAAAATCATGACAAATATGTTCTTCTGTGTTGTGAAGTTCAAAGTTGACAATCTTGATGGTGATTTCTGGATTATTCTCCTTGGCACTGACCAACTAGAGAAATTGTTTGGTATTCTGCAAACCATTGTTCCAAATGACTTGAACCTTGACATTCTACAACTCTGTGGATGTTTGCATGACACTATTGATCTTGCAAACATCCTGGCTCATTTTCCTGAGTGGGATCGGGCTCCTTGATGACTTTGCTTATCTGCACTAGATCAAAACTTGAAGGAGATCCATGACTTGGCTGACCATCTAGAGCCAAGAAATTGGAATGGCAACCTACATGTCAAGTATGTCATTCTGAAAACTGCCTGGTGTCATGGGAGGAGATTGGCTGAGATTGACTATCTACCTGCTGGACATATTCTCAATGTCCTTGAGAAACAAGGAGATGTGGACATTCTTGCCCCCAAAGGGATACTCCTTTTTGAAGTTCCATTACCTTCTGATGATGTTGACAAGAGTCTGGATGCAATAGAACAGTCTACAGCAGCCCTGAACAATGCAGAAGAGCAAGAGATGGACAAAGAAGTTCAGATAGAGGTAGAAGACACACTCATTGACTTTGTAGTGTCTCAAGATTCAAAACACTTCAACACATACACCATCCTTACAAGGTTTCAGTGAATGGTCCCACTAACTGGGAAGGACATGTCAAAAGCTCATTTAATTGTGATGTACAGCAAATACTGAAAAGTTGCTAGCTCAACTGACCAGCTCAAGCATGTTCAAGAGGTTTCTTGTTTCTTCATGGATCACACTGCTACACAGGAGATCACCAGTAGCTCTCTCAAATCATCTGCAGCTCTCATGATGCATGATCTTGTTGTGTCTATCATCTCATCCCAAGGGAAATTTTGGCTCTGTCTTGGCAAAGTCATTGGACTTAAGCTGAGTGGGCAATCTGCCCCATACTTGGATCACTCAGTGTTGTCCGAAGAGACTGTTATAGTTTTGTATCAACTAGTTGGACTGTGAATGGTCATGGAGTCAGATAATGGACACACAAAATCAGAGGACTACTTGGATTGGTGGACATACAGCAATAGTATTAAGTGTTCATTCAATGTTCCTGGCCAGTTCATTGAGGTAATTAACCCTGAGATCATAGTTACATCAGGCATGCCATTGTACTACCTTTTCCAAAGGCCCTGTACTTATTGCAATGGCTGCTATGCTGTTCCAGTGGTTGGATGCAACTGACTTGAAATGTCTTCCAAATATGGTGCTGTCAAGTGAGTTTCCATATTGCATGTCCAGTGAGTGTTATCTCAATCATTCCTGGTCATTGCTATAACTTAAAACATTAAATTTTCAAAGAAATCTTGCTTCCTATGTGAGAATCATTGTGACCTTTCAGGGCAGGCAGAAGGAAACACATACTGATGCTTGCTTTGCCCAACTCCAGTCATCCTTGATCTCTGCCAAGCACATGCTCATATCCTCTTTGATTCTAAGATTAACCAAGCTGACCAACTGTGTGGTTTATGCTTCTGTCCATGGCCCCAATGCCAATTCCATCTGACCAAAGGTCAGGGATCCAAGGGAGCATACAAGATTGATGGAGATAGACCTTTTGGATGCCTAGTAAAGGTCAGCTACTCATACAATACTGCATTTCAATCCAAAGAGTCATTGCTGTGCTCAAATGTGCCCATTCTATGCCCACTATGTCCCAAGCAATCAGCAGCAATTTGGTGCTACAATATGGAGCATCACTTTATTCAAAAAAACTTCAGTGCAGTCAAACTCAAAGAATATACTGAGTTATGGACACTGGACCCTGTTGAAATAGAGAGAATGAAAGCAAAATGGCAAGATTGACACCAAGTGATGGTAACCTGACCAAAGAAGACAAATGCACCTACACTTGTAGTTTCAGACTCTCATAGGTTCTTGTGTCTAATCCCACTTAACAATGGATCAGTAGGTCTTGAAAAAGGCATTGAATTGGACCCTGCTGTCCAATGTGGGTCAGAGATAGGCATTGAGTGCAATCTTGGTGATGATTTCTATGCTGATGACCCAATTGTAGCATTCAGTGGAACAAACATCATCTCAGATGCACCAATATCTCAAGTTTCTAGTCCCTCAGCAAAGGAGATTTCAGCTGTTGAAGATGTCACATTGCTAGAGAACTCTGAAATTGAGGTATGAGCCAATTAGCAGTAATGGTATATCATTGATTGATATTGAAAACTTACTAGGTGAGTACCATTGACCTGACACTTCTGGAAGTGTCATCACCAATACCACCAGCCACTCTCACCACTCCATCTTCTAATCTTGCTGACTGCACTGAGCTTGTGCCACAACCTACTGAGCAATTGGTGATACAATTGTGCCAGCCTGCACCTAAAGTAGTATGCAAAGAATGCAATGTCGATGCCGACAATGACAAAACAGGAGGAGTCTTGAATGCTTGTTTGTATGGGGTTGTCATTCATGCAAACAGTGTCAGTTCTGTTCATTGCATGGCTAAGGGTTGCAAAACTGAATGGGTAAGTGGTCCTAAGGTTACTTGGATTGAATGACTTATCTATTTGAGCTTCAGTACCATTGTGAATGTGTCAATGTAGAAGAATCTGTCAGGACATGGAGCTGTGAGGTCTGCAGAGCCTCTGGCCACAAATGGATGTGGCACTAATTGGGTGCCAATATCATGCAAGAGTATATATAGAAGGACCTTTATCACATATTTACTATAACATCATAAAAGAGTATATAAGGTCACCTTCTACATAGGGTATTGTGCCTGATTACATAGTTAGATAGTTCATCCCAGACCATCAAAATGATTTTTTAGACCTCTGGTCATGGAATATTTTTCTGAGACCCCCTTAGATAAACTGATTTCTTTCTGCTACACAATTAAGATTGGCACCACTATCCAGGAAAGTGGAAATGTTTGACATTGAATTTGAGGCTATGCCAGACTGATGCTCAGGATGTACAGCAAGTTGATATAATAACTAATATAAAGTAGTGCTTGATGCTCATGCCTCTTCTGAACCTGTAGTCTCTTTCTTTGTAAGGTCTCCATAATGAAGAGTTTGAGATGCTCTACACTTCTCCAGTAGAAACCAAGAGGGTTCAATTAATACAATTACTGACAGTGTTAGACCCAAACTTCATGTGACTCCTAACAATCACAAACAACCAGTTACTTTACACTCAAGTAGTCCTGATGTGTGGTGCAAGGCATAAAGAGTAGGCTAAGTCTTTAAGTCTTAGCAGGGGGATTGAGCATTGGCATAAGTTGGTATGAATTAACTTAGCTTGAAGCTGGGGTTTACCAGCAAGAGTGTGGCTACTTAAATACATGGTTCATATGCTACTATTGTACAGTGTGTGGCAACAGTGTTTGTCCAGAGAGAACCAGCTGGTGTGATACATCTGCAACTGAAAACAGTAAGGTCAAAGGGAATGACTGTCTGGGTCAAGGAGATAAGGGAGAAGAGGGGACAAACAGAGTGAGTCAACATTTGGGTGGCTGTATGATGTAGTTGATAGGGTTAAGGTCAGAAAAGGGGTCAAAATTGTAACAGACAGGGGGTCAATTAAAAAATTTCATGCACCAGCACTGGACCTATCTACTGTCACATGACAAAAATGATGTCAATTTCCCTTTGGGGAAATCAGCCCAGTCTCCATCATAATGCCATGATAATGTGTCATCATTGATGCACTCTTTGACTCACTCAAACTACATGCTTAATATCTCACAAATTGAATTTTTCAATACCTCAAACCACTTCAAATATATGTAAGTCAATATTTACCTCTTTTTGTACTACATGCATTGCACCACCATCCCATAGGCATGTAGTTGACACCAAGACACTGCAGATGAAACTGCAATCTCAAAGGTAAGCCTCCTTTCTATATTGTGAGCTGAAATTCTTGACTTACCCAAATTGTTTCGCATCCTCTATTTGAGCAGGACACTGCATCAGGCCTGAGGTGGTCCTCAACTGCAATACCACAATAACATTGCCTCAAATCCTCAATGTCTCAAACCACAAGTTGGTTGCTGAAATATTCTATTGGTGAGATCAGACTTGCTACATCATGTGCTTGAAGCTAAGAAATGATTTAGTATCTGTATACATGAATTGGAAGGAGACAATGAATAGCTGTACCTGTGGGAATGCCATGCCTGTTGAGATTGTATGTTCATGAAGTGTAGATTAAGTCAAGATTAAGTTTATATTGATGGGATTTATTTTCAACTATAGTTTATGTAAAGTAGTATTGAGTGTAACCTTTTTTGATCAGATTTTGCATTCAAATGACAGAGAGAAGTGATAAACATAATTTTGTATGGATTAATTGCCTTATTTGGTAGGTTCTAGGCCAAAAAGTAGAGGGGTCATTTAATTTTTTTCATGTCAACTGGCTAGACCTACCTATCAACCCCCTGTGCCAGGCCAGGATTCTGGGACCCCCTTGGTAGAAACATTAATTGAGATTTGTTGTAAATAGGACTGTATCCCAGTACAATGCTTGTAAGACCTATAGTCTTTGGGTTACAAACTCATGAGGAGTTTGCCCATTTACTTTGCATATTTATACTAATTCTACTTATTCTAGTAATTTCTACCAAATCATTTTCTTTACTCAGCATGCCGGAATGCCAGATTGCTTGAATTCTCTCACATTTTCCAACAAGATTCAGTCTATATATTTAATTTACAGAATATTTTAGGGACTTGGACTCAGCCATGTCCTGGTGGCTACTTCAACTAGTTGTTATGGGTATTGGCAATTACTATAATTACTGTTAGTAAGCAGTACTAGTCTTGACTTCCCCTGAAGTTTCTACAATAATATAGAAAGATCTTGACATTTCCTAATTACAATTTCCCTAAGTAAATTCTAGAATAAATGTCTGTATAAAAAGATGAGCGATAATGAACATTCAATAATCTACTCTTTGATTGAATCTTTTCAACCCTATTCCAGTGTGGACTACCTTAGTTCGGATTTGACTATGCTAAATGCTTTCTGTAAACTCATGGGAATTCTGAAAAGTAATCAGAACTCATTTTTCATCAGCCTAAACAATTATATTCTCTGACTACGACATTTATATCTCTAAGCTAGAGAAATACTATGGCTGATACTTAACAGTGATGAGTGCAGTGTACCTGAATTGGCGTTTCTGGGATCCTGTTGTCATCGGGGATGGTCTTGCCATCGTTGAACTAGAACCATCATGGAGAAGTCCACTGCCAAAATGAGGTATACGGTTTGCATCTGGGAGAATTGCATTAGTATGTGCTGCTAGGATGTTTCTTCCTGTCAGATATGCACTTCGCTTCAGGTTATTAGATATTAGAGTGAGGAGGAGTAGCATATCTGTGCTGGTGAAAAGCAGTCAGCCTATGTGGGAATATGCTATGATTGAATATGAGTATTCATGGCATGCTGCATCTGATCAGGTGGTGGTTCATAGAGGTTGCTTGGTTTTGTGGTAGGTCATGCTCGTGCTATTCATATGTCATCAATGCAAAGCGACAGCATGCGTCATCGCACGGTAGAGGGTAAGGAGATACTGCAATTTGAGGACATGCAGCCTGACCCAAAACTCCTTTAAAGGATCATGTAGCAGTGGCATGCTAATCCAGTTGGAGATGTTGTAATGGAGGTGTATGTTTCTGAGGAGTATTGAAGCAATAGTCCAGAAGCCTGAAGGAAGGATTTGACACATACCCCAGTAATCCCCCTGGGCCTTTTATACCATGAATTTTCAGAGCCACTCATCAGGATTGGACATTTTTCCATGACGAGTTTGTGTACACAGTGCTTGATCATCATTGTGGAGATGGGGTTGGAAATTATCCATACCGGTGACATGCCAAGTGGCTGTCTACCCATGAAATTGCAAACATAATAGGCAATTAAAACAATGCAAGGATCCATGTGAACCAAATAAACACCTAAGGGTGCACTCTTGTGTATAGAGTGTAAGCAGTTACAGTGCTAAGGGTGACAGCAGGTGGAGTGCAAGGCTCAGGTCTCAACAAGACACCAGATGGGTTTTGTTGGCCATGGAGGCAATGTACTTGACACTAGCAGTGCTCTACTCAAAGAAATTGGTGTTTATGATGCAATCAGAGGGGAGACGTTGATCAGGGATCAACAGGCACAGGAGAGCACAATGATATCATAGGAGAATGGCCCACACTCTAGACCTATGGCACAGTGGCTGTACAGGAAGATTAAAACCACATGTGCCCTTGGACCAGTGATGACAGGGAAGCACATGGAAGGTGCGCTCTCCCAAAAACGATGCTTGGAAATAGCACATGCTGCTCAGAAATATAAAAAGGACTCTCTGCTAAACAGGCAGTGACTCAGTCGGACTCAAATCCAATAGCTGGACTGAAATGAGTCAGAATAATGCTGGACAGAGGCATTTCAGACATGCAGGAATAGCACTCAATGGTGCACGGACCTTTACCCAATATGTAGATCCAATTGGTAATGGAGAGCACATATAAATATGGTAGACACATAGTAGTATAGCAGGTTCCCAGTTGGTGCCCACTGTGTAGTGTGTAAGCAAAAGTTGACACTCTCAGCTCAGTGCAGGGGGAGACTTCGAATATAGAGATTGGTTCACAGCAGTAAAAAGCTCTGTGTGAAGTGTGATCAACTCTAAGTTCATCTAGGGGACATTTGGGAGGCCAGAGCACTTGTGCTCTCGTGTGTGAAGGGTTTCAGGTGATGTGTGGAGCTACAGTCAGCAGAGGTTCAAACCCTTTGGGCTGATTAGCTTGCGCTCTTTTCCCCAAGTGGCAGAGGTTCAAACCCTTTGGCTTGTGGGATGGTGTTATTGTGTTTTTGGGTTTCTCTGACTCAGCACAGGTTCAAACCCTGTGGAGTTACGATCGGTTAGGAAGCTAGAGTGCATTGGTTCAAACCCAGTGGCTCTTGTGGATTGGATTTGGGAGCATCTCTTGGAAGAGTGCATTGTGTTTGGGTTAGTTTTGTGTGTTTTAAGGGCGAATTGTGTTGCGCTCTGCATCTGGGACAGTGCATTTGTGATATTGCCTTGAGGCCCGGCGACAAAGTTGCCACCTCTTGTAACAAAAGTCTTTAGACTTAGAGAAGTCTAGAAAATCAGAGAGCGCACCCGTTTAAAGCATATTTGAGGTCCTAGAACCTGTCTTATCAATTCCACTGCTTGCTTCTATCGCATTATAATCCCCCACGAACTAAAGAGTGTGTGGTTGTTGTGTGTGGTTGTAGCATCAAGGGTTAGAGTGTGATTCAGAGTCTGTAGTCTCTGCTCACATTTCGAGTCCATTTTGGCTGCACACAGCGACTTGCCTCTTCACCGGGACCCGTTGTTCATGACCCCCTATGAAGAGTAACCGGCTCCGGTCGCTGCCGTGAGCAAGAAACACCAGTATGTACCTTCTCCTTGGGGTGACACCGTAGAATGAGACTAATGGACGGAATCGAACTCACGTTTAGAGCCTAAACGGCCTGATTATCGTTCAATCAATGACTTTATGCAGAACAAATACCATTGTATGCCAGTGACAGATCTGAGACTACACTTCCACTAACCAAAGAATATGTATGAACTAATAAGCTCCTCGTGTTAGGTCCTCTCCCTACCCACTATTCATTCGTGAGATCCTATCTCGCGTGCTTGAGTGCGCTACACGTTTTTAAATGACCCGCAAGTGTGTCTATAGTTGCCAAGACAGATGGACAATGTGAATATTCGACACAGTCCAACTTCAGGTGCTTGACCAAGACGTGATCCTTGACATGGGTCAGCCTTACAGGAACTTTTCTATGCATGCAGACAATCTGTCTCTGACGAGAAGGTCCGTGTTGTCGCTGGCTTCTTGTAGCCTGTACATGATGGGACATGCACCTATTCGACATCCCGTAGTTCCAATGCGAGTGCACCGCATCGTAATGCTCGGGGAATTGTTCGATGGCCAGAACAGCCGAATAGTTCGAGTAGCGGAGCACGTATGGATGGCATCTCGTGGCCAGCTACGTGGCGTGCTTCATGCCGAAAAACGTTGTACCAAAGTCGAAGTAGGAATTTTGCTTGTACAACGGAGCGATCGACCTCGACACTTTTTCCGCCTTGATAGGCGGGTAGGTGTGCGCTATTATCCACCACGTTCCTATTGTGAACACTTGTCAGTCACAGAACATTATGAATACCAAATTTCGCACATAAGTATTGTCTCCTAGATCCATGGCACCCTCATTGGACAGAGCAGAACTCTTAGGAAATTATTAACTCTCAGCAGGATCAATGAAAGAAGTCAAGGGTACCTATTAGCCGGTGTCCCCTCATATTCCCTGGTATGGAAACAGGAATACTTGAATTCATCCAAGTTCGGCAGGCAGTGTACAAAAATCTCCTGCCATATTTCTGGGGGTATCTACCGCTGTATCATCACACTTGGTCAAGAAGAATGGACCAAATCCATGTGATCGAGGGAGAGTTGAAACCCCAATCTCGATGAAAGCGGGAAGTGCACTGTCGCTTGGCTGCCTACGAACCTCGGTCGTCGGTCACTCAGTAGAGGTGGGGTGTAAAAATCTGTATACGGTTTGCGTCTGTAGGAATATGTCAGTACACTAGAATACTTCTGCGTGACTGGGTACGCACTTTGCGTTCTCGGATTCAACATGATGAGAGATCGTAGAACTGTAAATGATAGTCAGCCTATTGGTGAGTACGCCGGTTGCATATATTTACCCCTGGCTGCATCCAAGTGCACAACCGTTTCCGTCATTGATGGAGACTGCTTCGCCGTGAGTTTGATCCCGGTCGTGCGCTTCATCAAGGCTTATTTTGAAGGACGAAGCTGATGCATGCCCATCCATTAATGCGCGAGAGTACTCAGCGTGCGGCGCAGCGTAGAAATACTCCGTAATCCGAGGGAGTAATGTCTGAGCTAACAGATTCATCAAAGGACCGAAAACGAGTGGCTTCTGTGTCCAGTTGGTGAACGAAATTGTGTTCACTGCGGGTTTCCTTGACGACGTCGTTAGGGAGGTGTTTCTGCTGTAACATGAGAGAGTAGAGGGATTAAGTCACGTACCCAAAGCTTCGACAGCTTTCTCCAGAAACGTTTTTCAAAGGCAAGCTCGGTATGTACTTGCTTTCCCAGGTCCCGGATGGAGTCACCGTCAATGGCAGTTCGAGATGCACGTTTCTATCGAGTATTGAGAACCACGCTCTGAAATAGCGAATAAAAACACTCACACGCCGCTTGAGCGAGAGGTAGTAATTAGCAGACAGGCCGGAGTGCAATTATGAACCAAGGTCGTGGTGTCTGGGGTACAACTGTAAACTGTGGTGATAGTCCAGGAGGAGAGGTGAAGATACATACCGGGTATCCCCTCAGGCATTTATAAGATACATGGTCGGAGCCACTCATCAGGATATAGAAAGGAATGAATGCCCATTGTTCCGTGGCGCCTTTGTATTAACAGTGCTTGGTCACTGATCAGATTGGATTGGAAATTATCGTCTTAGTATTGCGATATTTATGGTCATCCTTTGTAGTCTTTGCCATGTGAAAGATTTCAAGGGCCTTTCGAGAGTACGGAAAAGGAGTAGACGGGCGGATCCTTTGTTGACAACTATACGCGAAGGAAAATGTTTTTACAGGAACGAATATTAGTGTCACAACAGACCTCATCCAGGACGTCTCCATCTCCCCGTATTTTTGTCCCGGCCGCAGAATCGATGGAGGGTGGTGACTTTAGAGGATGCCCCTGATGGATGCGAACGCATGAATAGCATAAATCGTGACGAAGAGGACAAGGCGTGCTGCAAAGTTAATGAAACCTGATTAAATGAGTTTGGAGCTGATGCCTCCGTCGCAGAACTGGGAAAAAGTGGTGCTGTTTTCAAGACCGAAGAAGAGGCATGGAATGAGTCACTATTTTCTCTGTAGAACATTCAAGACGGTACGGTGAAATATAGAATGATAAAGCGAACCCATTTCCCCGTACATATGAATATGCTTCCTGTCCACTATCCCCCAATGAAAGTGTACTAGAGCTAGGGAGGCTGGCCACATATATCTTCCGCGATTGAACGACGTTCAATGTCATCGTCTTGAATGGACGAAAGAATTCGCTACCATTTGTGTCATGATCGCTTTTAGACAGTAATACCTGCGGCGGCAGCATATGAATGAACCTGGAAAAAGGGAGAAGGTTGATACCTTTGCGATGATCGTGAGACAGAGGATGTGAGTGTTGATGGAGGGCGCATATGAGCATTGTGCCGTTGCACGCCTTATTTGAAAATCTGTATTCTACGCCACTATCCCAGACATCCCGGGAGGGCATCGTTTAGCCAATCCGACGATGTGGCAATCGTGTCATCCTCTAACCTCAATTATCCAATCGAAAACGACGGTCAATCACGTTCCATTTTGAGGCGGATGGAAATCAAAATTGAGTATAAAACTGATAAATACTGTATTTCGAGCATACTCGAAGGCTGGGTGACCTGGAGAAATAACATTTCATGAACAGAAAGTCAACAATGATAGTACTGGCGTACCTCAACCCCAATGTTCCTTGCGCAACCGAGGTTAGCTCGGCCTAGACAGAAGACATGTTCAACACGACGACTAGTTAACCGAATCATGATGCAATATAACCATTAACCCACTATTTAAGCTGATAATAGCCTTACATCTAACAGAAATACTGGGAGAATCGAGCACCAGAAGTATGAGAAACTAGTGCAGAGGATAAGTTCAACAACGGTCAGGACGAAATCGAATGGGTACCGACCATACGTCTGCACCATACAACAATACTTTCCCGCAAATCTGCACTTGAAAAGTGCACTGCCATCTAATCATTTGAAAAAAATATGACTTCTATTTGCACGGTGGATACGTTAATATTTGTCTGGATGAAAACCCGGACATCTAAATAGGAGTTGAGCAGAAGTAGCGAAATATGATAATATAGCGCGCCTAATGATGTGGACAGTTCAAATATGAAAGAAGGCAGACGCACGTAATCGTTGGTGTCGCCGTCATCCCGATTGTCACAAGGTCTACACCGTTCCTGCAGACCTCCTCATCTCATACGATCCAGCTCGAAATGGAGAATCATGTGGGATGTGTCACATGTAGGTGCTTCATGTCACTTTTCGAGAGCCACAGCGAGGCGCAACATATCCGTCCCGTTGGTTTCTTCAATCAGGTCATCCAGTACGACGTTGATCGACGAGATACACTGTCACGTGAATCTGATACCGAAAATCAGAAGAACGACTTCAGATCTGGTAGAGCGAGCATGAAAATCGTGCGCTGAATGTGGTTGAGCGGATTTTGCAGAATGGGTCGATGAGGAAGCGTTGAAACTGTTTATGTAATTATGCGCTATGCTCCGATCTGGATCGGAATCGGCCCGGAGGAGCGAACATTGTGCGACGTGCTTCGATGATAAGTTGCTTTCACGCTTTTCATGGAAAGCCCCATCGAAGCTTTATATTGAAATGATAAATATGAACTAACTTTATCTATCACCTACAGCTTTGACCTTACTGCCACCAACAAAAGCAAAACCCTTCGTCAAACCTTCGTCTACATACCCACCTCACTCAGGGGAACGAAGGGACGCCGTCTGTTCCATTAAAGACCAACTATCTGATTATGACTCAGTGCGTTGAGATGGTCTGTATGCCTTGTTGTTCTTAGAGGTACAAGTATCCTAACTAACAAAATCTATACATACAATTCTATTATTATTAGCTTCTAACAGCAATAGCATATTTATCTTACCGATGGCTCTAATTTTCGAAATGGAGTTCGAACAAAGAGATATTATGTTCTAGTACAAAGTGAGAGAGTTGATGTACGTATCAATATTCATTGTTACGGTTCCTTCGAATCATAGGTTTGTGCACTTCGATGCAAGATGCACAATGCTTTATAGTCATAAGACATTGCAGAAATCATGGATTTGAAATATGAGACGTTAACAGTTACTACTTGTCCATGTCAAAGAGTGCAGTTATCACCTATACTTGTAACGAAAAATGTACAGCAGTGAATTAATAAGTTGCAAGTCTAGAAAAAGATATATGATGTGCGTTACAAAAGTGAAACTCATTGTGTCAATACCACTGTCAGGAACATATCGATTTATACTTGAAAGTAATTCTTATATAACTTTGTTGGAATTTCGTGGAATTGCAACTTCAAGCTGATGCTAGAAGATTCCCGGACATTCAGCTTACTAATTTATCACGATACTTGGACTAATTTAGGTACCTTTCGTAGAATATTCTAGATACATTTTGTAGTATTTAAGGAGCTCGTTCCGAGCTCTAGTAGCTAACTATTCAGTTGTTTTACCTACTGCAAGTCTCCCACTGCTCTTGTAACAACAAACTTCAATACACAAACATACTGCAGTATGATGGATGTTTCCTTCGTGTCAAGATACACACTTTTATTTCTTAGATTCGCCCTCACGACCTTAAATCTATATACCAGGGTAAGCCTATTATTGAGTGTACTGATTGAACTCCCAAGATGCCCAAACGTAGTAAACTTGGTGTTAGTAACACAGACGGGTAGACATGCAGGTTCGTCCTATTCCTGTAATTGATCTACGGTCGCCCTCGACGAGGACGTTGATGGATAAATACATGTATATAATTAGTATAAAGCCGGACGTCTACCGAAGTATATGAACTAGCTTGAGATTACCCCGGAATCTGATGTATTGAGGCAAGTATACACAAAAGAAAATATATTGTACGGAAATTAATACCAGTCTTTGAACAGAGTCAGTGGGGCGTCTCCATCTCCACATATTTTTACATCCTTTCCCATCAGACATATGCCTGAACAACGTTCGAATGTCCTGAAAAACAGTCCCACAATGCGCACACAGCAATCCATGAGGTAGCAGATGCACATTTCGTAAGTGCTTCATAGCCTCAGCCGGAAAGTCTGCACGAAGATACATGGAATGGGAGTTGCATGTAACAAACCATCGACAGTGACTAGTATGATTTTGAGAATCCTTATCTCCCCGGCTTGGGCAGGCCGAATCACAAGAGACTGTACTGTGATGCTTTATGAAATGCGCTTCGAATTGGTCCAGTGTGAACTGTGCTTCGTCCATTGGGCATTTATAAAGCGTTTCTGGTGTGTGCAGACGTCGAAAACCATAGAAATATATCGAAGAGTTGTCTGAGGTCACATCGTATATTTAGAGGAGGTCACGTATTTCCGATTCCGTTCAGTCGTTTATACGTATGCTTCCCATCAGCGCTGAAGTAATGTATTATAAGTTGGAGGTCACTGCTAGAGAAAAAGTGGCCTACTCACAACTTACATCAGAATGTGCGAGGGAGGCTGGGGGTCCCTGTACTGTATCCGTAAACAACGGGTGTGAAAAGAAGTAAAATATCACATACATTTCCCGAGAAGCTTTAGGCCGTCGAGAGCTGACATTGAGCTATGGGGACACCGACTAAGGTTCACGTCAAACAAATACACATCCACTATGTGGACTTTCAGTCCTGACTGCCGAAATCGGCGACACGTCAGGGATATTTTATACGGTTTGCGTCTGCACGAATACTAGGTTAGGACGACTATCAAGGTCCTGCACAAGAAAGTACTCGCTTTGCTTTCTTTGAATCTACTGGACAGTGCGTGGATCTACTGAAAATATTCAGAATAATAGAGAATGTCCACGCTGCATTATACTTACCCCCCGCAGTATCCAGGTGTACAACGTTTCGTCTCCTTAATGGAGACCGCTTGGCTTTGCGCTCGGTCCTTGTAGGAAAATTGACAGAGACACATTGTTAAGGACAAAGATAATATATACGCGTCCATAAATGGCATGGACGTGGAGGAAGCGAAGGCTGCATGCGACCCTAACGCGTTCATCAAAGAACCAGAAACGGGTGGGTCCGTGTCGATATGGTGACTTTATTTGGAGACGTTGTGAAGAAGACGGACGTTTCTAAAGAAAATTGAACACCGCTTTCTGAAATAAAGAACATTTTGAACTCACCTATGCTTGGCCTTATAACGAGAAAGTAATCTCTTCGGTCCTGAGCGAACAGCTGAAAGGATCACCACTGGAGAGCGAGGCAAGGAGGCAATGATTAGTAGGGAAACGGACTAAGCGCAAGTAACAAAAAGTTTCGAACGTGCCACTGAAGTCTGGGAGAACTCGGGCTAAGGTGATAGTTAGGAGGGAAAGGATGAGGAAAATACCGATTATCCTCTTGAGCCTTTTATAAGATACATGGTCGGAGCCACTCATTGTGGATATAAAGAGATACAAAGGTTGATTGTTCAATGGGGCCTTTGTATGAACTCTGCTTGATTATTGATCAGATATGATTGGAAGTTGTCGCCCTAGTATAGAGACGCTTACGAGCGCTACTTGTGGATATCATCTTTCCAAAGAATAGAGTGATATTTCAATATTCCGGGAAGAGAGGAAAGGTAGGGGGCCTACGTTCGCATGAGGAGGTATATGCAAATGTAAACATATGCACGGAAATGAATACCAGTGCCTGAATAGACTCATCGAGGACGTCTCTATTTCCGCATATCTTTATACCCTTTCCCATCAGACATGTGCCTGAACAACGTCCGAACGTCCTGACAGACGGCCTCACAGTGCACACACCAGAATCCGTGAGGTAGCAGATGCATGTCTTTCAGGTGTTTCGCCTCGCGGGTACATGGAATGCGTTTCACATGTAACAAACCGCTGGCAGTGACTAGTATGATTGGGTGATGCTTTGTCTCCCCGATTCAGGCATGAGAGTGATCGCAGGATATTGTGTCATGATGTTCCATACAGTGCTCTTTGAACTGTGCTAATGTCAGTGGCGTATCATCCATTGGGCATTTGAACTGCGTCTCTTGTATATGCACACGACAAAGACCTTAGAATAAGCTTCCGACTTGGTCTTCGGCAACATCGTATATTTGGAGGAGGTCGTGTATTTCCGATTCCGTCGGCCGCTTCCCATCAGTGCTGAAATAATCTATCGTGAGTTTACATTCATTGATAGAACAAAAGAATGGGTTTACAAGCGATGTGCGACCGAAGCTGACGGCATCCTACGTGGATTCTGTGAACAACGGACGTTAAAATGAAAGATGACGTACATCTTCCGAGAAGTTTCCCGACGACCAGAGTCTTTTTGGTACGGTTTCCTTCTACACAGATACGTCAGTATGGTTCAAATTGCTTTCGTGCGAACAGAAAAACTTGGATTCTTGCTTTGTTCTTGGTCAACTCTGTCTGCTCTTCCAACGCCGTCTGGGGCACCGTTAAAGCAGTTTACGTCGGCATGTATAGTTCTTGTACGCCCAGCAAGATCGAATGCAAAATGGGCGCATACAGTCACTTGAATCTACTTCGCATCCACTCCTTAGCCAATGTTCAAAATGACTATTAACGTATTCATCATTGCGGAAGCATAAAATATCGCAAGTCCTATATTTCATACAATAGTAAAATAGATTATCAGCACGGCAAGAAGCCTCATAGGACATTACGTATTCAACAAAGCATAACCTCACGTTTAGATATGTAGCTCTCCACCGCCGTATTTGGGTTTACCATACGAACGACTGACAACTTTTTGAACATCCCAGATTCTGTTAGCGTTCCAACCACCCAGAATTCGATGCATGATGTGATACCTTCCAGGCCTAATACCGTGTATAAACCATCGGGTATTGGGTAAATGTGGTCAGCCGTAATTTGGGATGTGTACGAATCGCTTGTATCGCTGATGAAGATCATCTCGCCGTGTCGAGTCGTGGATTCCTGTGGTATCTCGCTCAAACCCGACACGTATCCCAACCCAACATAGGCCGAGTAAGAAACATTATTATCCGGATCAGAGCTCGAATCGATGCCAAAGTACTGAAATGACTTTGGTAACACGACCTCCTGTGTCATGAGCTGCTGCCATGATGGTCGCCAATATTTGCATCCATCGCCGGGCTCTGGGTATAAGAAAAGCAACTGCTCCTGATACAAAGGACTGATTGTATCCATCAGGACTTCCCATGCATCAGCGTCAGATTGCCTTGTGTCATATACCGGGATTGATTTTGTATAGAAAAGGTAGGTCAATCCGGCTACCTTATCCACAGGCGTCGTCGACTTGCGATGCTTCATTTCGGAAACGAGGTGAAAGAGGGATTCTTGCATCCTCTTCAATAATTCCAGCTGTCTGCTGAAAGTCTGTTCGACCTGCCTGTCCGTGAAATCGTTCCCAGTCTGCCCACCAATGGTGATATCTACGGTGATCTCTTGTAATGTCCAAGCACGTCGGAACCAGCACCGGTCACTCTCAAAGTAGCCGGGATTCAACTGGAGTGGCCGGCCCAGACCATTCAAATAGCACAAAACGCGTCTGGTTTGATACACCCACCCAATCGTGGGCACGTCGAGCTTCCACTCCTGCAAGCGCATATCTTCGTTCTCCACACCTTTCTGCCGCAAACATAAAACATCCAGCCACGCATACCCTAAACGTGAATCCCAATCCACCGTCGAGTTCAGCACTTCAATGCGGATGAGATCAAGTTCGGCGTCTTTGGGCATTGGTACCGGCCACTCGTGGCCATTGATCGGTGTCATGACATCCACACGCTCCTCCTCATCCACCCAAGCATGAGATATCGCATATATACTTGGTTCACATCCATGGGAACTGTGTGCCACCCAAAAGGGAACCACTCGATTAGCGCAAAGATCCCACACACGCCGAGGTGGGACGTCCCGCGTCTTGATCCAGCGATCGTCAAGTACCTCCTGTCGCATCTCCCTGTCTTTCTTTTCCCTCGTGCGTAATTCCTCCTCAGCAGATTCGATATCATGCCAGTACCATCGCAAATACGCATACACAGTTCCGAAGTCACAATTCGGTGTGATATAGGAATCTAGAATCGGCTGTACGGCGTCCAAAGTGTACGACGTGCCCAGTATATTGTTCAGATACTCCAAGACTCCATCGACACCGAGTTCGGCACAAAGCGTGTCTGCCAGAGCCGATGGGATAACGTATGATCTCGTGTAAGACCTTTGCTTCAACACCGGGATGCTCGATTCAGCTTGGCCAGTCTCTGTGGACGCTGAGAGCGTAAAGTATGGCGTGTCATCCTTCCATAAACTCCCAATCGCTGCCTTACTTGTTCCTACCTTACTGATGAGAGATTGGACATTACGACAGACGAAAGAACTACCTTGATCATCAGGCACTGGTAAACGCTTAAATCGTTCTTGTACATTCCGTATCCACGATGTGAACCCGCACCGGTTCCTCTGTTGCCACCATCCATGTATCCTCCGTTTCTTCGACTTCCACCACCGAATTGACGGCTCATCAGTTCGTTTCAATCGCCCTAGAAGAATAAATGTATAAATCTCCCACCAAAGTCAGCCAGAAAAACCTACCAGCATCCATGGTAAATGTGGTATAGTGCCAACCTAACATCTGCTTGCCAATCTTTTAACGCGGGCAAAACTTGCCCAGTTCTCATGTTTAGATATCCGATCGTCACATCTTCGTTTAATGACCGCATTCATGCCCTCTTGCATAGGCGCCAATCCTTTCACCCGGAAACATCAAACCTCCGAATGTGTACCACGTCGCCCGCATAACAAGTAGAAAGTTTGCCTTGGTGTTTTAAAACGTGACATCGAACGTTGTATACAATACACGTTCCGAATCATAAAGGCACTGAAATCAGCATTGAGAAACGTATAAATGATAGATAATATGGCATACGCACAAACCAGCGGTATATAGGGAATCAGCTTATGTATAGATACAGAAACGATTGACTATATAGTGTATGATGATCTACAAAAATCATTCTTTATCCGCGATCAAAGTCTACAAGATGAAACAGCACATACCCACATTGTTAGCATGCAACTACTACCGTGTGAGGATTGTCAGATAACTTGGCATGGGTAACGGACGTAAGAAGAGATGTATATGCCTTAGATACGAAGCACATACAGGCCTCGCAAGCATGGTACGTAGCGCTCCAATGCCAGAAGTCTGGAAATTAGAAATCCCATCACCAGAAAGGCTACCTCCCCCCTCCCCAGTACGAGCAAATAGTGTTTGTCCTTTCATGACGAATAATATTAACGCAGTCTACAAATGCCTGCCGTTTACGCTTGCAGTCACTAATTAGGCTTCATTAGTTAAAAACCAGCAGCCGGCCACTCACGAAGCAGTAGAAGTGACTACGAGCTTGAACCTTGCGCCTATTCTTTCTGTGCCCCGGAGACTTCTAACCCCCGTTCAATGTTCTCAGCCATCACTAAAGACTCCGACACATATCACAATTTCACATTTCCCTCGAGGTGATGTCACAGCTCTGGGGAACCTCGACACACGCACGATTTTCAAGGTGTCATGTCTGCTGCAGTAAATTCTGACTTTTATACCGACGAAAAGTTCTATATAGTACGAAACATAGTGAGTAATAGATCTCAAGTAGGCAACAAAAGATTCTGAAGCCTCACAGACATGTCTTCTCTCTAGTCACGAAATCGACGTTCATCTTGCTATTGGAATGCCTTTAGTCTTTTATCGCTGGCCGGCAGCTCGGATTAAGTTCCCTAAATAAATCACAAACAACCCCTGGCGTCTTCTATGAGGCGCCCCCTTCAGACAGCTCAGAGTCGGGTTTGAAACGATATATGGCTGATTTGGACACAGTCTAGACTGGAAGACGAAGATGCAGCAGAAGGTTCCCATATTTCGGGATGTAATGTCTCGCAGGCGGAAACGGCGTTTTCTTCACATGTGATGCCCGTGAGCTTGAAGCCCAAGTTCGCTATGTGGGGGGGAACTGGAGGCACCTGTAGCGCTCAGAAGATTTGGTTCCTAACGCATGTCAAGAAAGACCAAGCTTGTGGTTAATCAGGGCCCCGTCTTGGGGACCAATTGCTTTGTTAACGCACTGGGGGTTCGCGACTGGGACCGCTATCTTGTGACATAGTGACGAATCGAGGGTAGTCAAAGCACGTCAGTACACCAGGTGAATGAAACAAGAAAATTATCATTACGCACCTTGTTGGCTCGCAAAATGCCAGGTTCCCCAACTGGATCCAAATTTCTTTTCAGGCTCCCCGTTGACGTTCACTATGCCATATAGGGCGAATCGCAGCTCCATACCATAGTAGAAAATATTGTATATAGTGTGCAATAATACGCCATTCTTGGTACGAATTTGGGGAGGGGGGGGGGGCATGAGGTGATAGATTGCGGATGAGATCTGTAAGATACGGCAAAAACCGGAGGACAGACCGCATGCCGGACTTATGAAATTGCAATCTATCTCCGTCTTCTTCATCACTGTCAAGTCAAGTCTTCAAGTTGCTTCGTCTCTGAACTATTCTACGCTGTCTGCTGTTCTGTGAACTACTGGTCGACTAGTGTCCCATTGGTCATGTTTGTGACATCTCTGGGCCGTTTCGTGTCTACAGATATCCACACCTGCTAAACTGCGTCGACAAGCGTGGGGCTGTTTCTCGTGGTGCTCCCTGATGCTACTGCACTTTGTGCTTGTTGAGAATATCCTGGTCCACTCGAAGAGGATAATTTTTAGTTCTTTTGGTTTCATTCCGTCGGCTTTTCAGTGGCTGTATTTCGATTCGGGTACAAACAAGGAGCAACTACTCCGTCTTGTTACCTGTACGCCTCCACTCCTATCTCTCTGCTGCTACTTAGATCAAGTTTAAAATCAAAATGAGAATGCTGACCACCATTCCTCGTCGTAGGACCTAAGTGACGATATGGACCATTTTAATCTTCACTGAAACCAAGCAACAGGACGACTTACCACATTATTTCCAGTGCTGTATTTTGCAGAAGCACTGTACACGGCCAGCGCGTAAAGAGAGAGAAGCATGAAAGTGAGGGATACGATATCTTATACTGGCCAGCAGTGAACGAACGATGTAGTTGGCCTTCGGGACGAGTAGATTTGTCCCATTCAGGCCAATGTTGCTGCCGTTATCCGGGAGTGAAGTTGTCCACTGGACAGCCCGTCCCTCGCTTTATTGCGAACATCAATCGGGGTGCAGCTTGATAGGAGGCTTGACATCCTAGATCAATGGAAAGAAAAATGCACCGGCAAGGGTCATAGTAACTTAGTGGCATGAGCCATGGGGTGATGAAGCAAGCTTCATTCATCACCTACAGTCTTCATCGTACACTGCAATCGACAAGGGTCAATGCCTTCTTCTATTTCACCTACCTCACCAAGGGGATTGAAGCGACGCTTTCCGGTCCATGGCATTTGATGACGAGTCAGTGAATTGAGACAGTTCACGCGCCTTGATGTCTGAGAAGGTGCAAATATATTAACTAACTAAATTTAGACACACAATTCTAACAACATCTAACAGCAACACAATGATTATCTTACAATTGGGTCTAATCTTAGAAATGGAGCTCACACAAGGATACATTACCGACAGGTATAAAGCGAGAGAATGAGTGTACGTATCGAGATTCATTGGTACGGTCTCTTCGATTGATAGGTTTGTGCACTTCGACGTGTACGCTGTGAAGTATGCGAGCTAGCTTGAGATTACTCTGGAATCTGATGTATTGAATGAGGGAAAGGAAAATATATTGTACGGAAATTAATACCAGTCTTTGAACAGAGGAGTCAGTGAGGACGTCTCCATCTAATATTTTTACACCCTTTCCCGTCATGCATGTGCACGAACAATGTCCGAACGTCCTGACCGACGGTCACACAATACACACACTGCAATCCATGATGTAGCGAATGCACAATTTGTAGGTGCTTCATAGCCTCAGCCGGAGAGTCTGCCAGGGGGTACATGGAATGGGCATCGCATGTAATAAACTAGCAGTAAGTGACTGGTGTAATTTTGGGAGATCTTATCTCCCCGGCTTCGGCAGGAAGAGTCGCATGATATGGTGCTGTGATGTGCCATGTGATGTTCCAGCGTGAGCTGCGCCGCGGCTTCGTCCATTAGGCTCTTTGGAGCGTCGAGAGCCTTTTTGGTACGGCTTCCGTCTGCAAGAATACGTCAGTACGGTTGAAGTTGCCTTGTGCCAAGACACAAACTTTTCTTTCTTGGGTTCGCCCCTGGAAGCAGGGTTGACTTCAAAATGGAGACACGTCCACATTTCTAATTTCCGACCAGGATTTTGGTACTACGTCAAGGGCATTGTTATACGGTTTGCGTCTGTACACATAGGTCAGGACAGAGTATCAAACCCCTGCGTGATATGACACTCACTTCGCTTTCTTGGAGTCGACTTGACAGTGCGTAGACCTGAAGAGAACGGTCAGCGTAATAGAAAATGGCAGCATGCAGCAGAGCGTAAGAAGATAGAATTCCATGAAAGGATGTCTAAACTAACATTTCCATCAAAGGACCGCAAATGAGTGACTCTTTATCGATATACTAACTATATTCGGACGTGTTGAAAGGGGGGTGCGCGTTTCTAAAGAGAATTGAAGCCCACTTTCTGAAACAAAGAGTCTTTTAAACTCACGTATGCTTCGCCTTATGAGAAGCAATCTCTTCGGTCCTAAGCGATGGCCTAAGAGGATGACCACTGGAGCGCGAGGAAATAATCGGTAGATGGCCTCGCTGAGCCCAGGTACGAAGGAAGTTCGAATGTGTCACTGTAGTTTGGGGGAACTTTGTCTAAGATGATGGTCGAGAAGGAAAGGATGCGGAACATACCGAGTATCCTCCTAAGTGTTTTATAAGATACATGGTCGGAGCCACTCATGATGGATATAAAGAGATACAAAGGTTGATTGTTCAATGGGGCCTTTGTATGAACCATCCTTGATTATTGATCAGATAGGATTAGAAATTATCGTGTATAGGATAAAGACACTTACTATTGCTACTTGGGTATGTCACCTTCGCAAAGGATTGAGTAGATTGTAGCAAGGATTCGGAGGGGACGGACAACGTTGGCAAAGGAAGTGTCGGTAATGACAGAGGCGAGGAATCCTGTGATTCGTTGATTTCTGTCTCTTGAGCAGCGAGGAGATCTACAATGTGTTCTTGTCCAGTACTCAGATATGGAATCGTCTTGAAAACACCTTCTTTGGCGCGTACGACCGTGCCAGTCGCTAAGCACACACACATCGGATCCCAGACTCGGAAGCGATAGAAGGGGAGAGCGCATAGATCGATAGACAGGCATGGATAGTATTTTGATAATGACTTTCTGTCTGTCCGAGTCAGGATATCACGGCAAGATAAGTGTACATGAATGTCCTGAGTGCCCACAAGATAGGAAAAGGATGTAGTGCCTACATTTCGACTATATATTGCAATGATAATCCATGTACATCGCTTACGGTCCCGATGTGTGCAATACAATATGTTCTTGGGGTTTCAAAGACGCCCAAAAAAATTCTTAAGAGATATTACCGGCCTGAAATGATTACATGCACATGGCAGACTCAGAAGGGACGACTGTCCTTATATGTGATAAAGAAAATGAGAGTAAATGAAGACAAAATGAAACGGACAATCGTACGACTATAATGCGGTGGGTGGCATGGCGAAATTGCACAGATGGAATTCACTTCTCTCAACACCAAAGACCGTGTACTAATTAATATCAATGACGTCTTCCCTCCCTAACGAAGATATCGCCTGATGCCTCGCAGCTCTATATGTCGTTAATTGCACCCTTTCGAAGGACCGACCTTCAGTACTACTATGAAGCCGCTTCCGCAGGCCAAGAAGCATATGAGTAATTGTAATACTCATGATTGTTACTCCCAACCTGACCTCCTGTATGAGTATTTTTAGTCAAAATATGTTGAATCCAGAAAAATTTTAAGCATACAGCAAATGCCATAAGTGGTATGTGTTGGAATATTCGGGTGATACGGCATGTCTCGGCATGCTGAGTAAGGAAGAAAGTGGAGGAAATGTGTAGAAGGCGGAGGAAATGGGTAGAAAGGGAATATATTAGGAAGTAAATAGTATAAATACAGCACGCAGACAGGAGAAACTCCTTGTGAGTTTGTCTGCCCAGTGTTGTGATTTGAGTGCGATGCACTTCCAGCTGTTAGGCTGATGGTCACTGGGCAGACAAACTCACGAGGAGTTTCTCCCATCTATGTACTGTATTTATACTATTTACTTCCTAATATATTCCCTTTCTACCCATTTCCTCCGCCTTCTATACATTTCCTCCACTTTCTTCCTTACTCAGCATGCCGAGACATGCCGTATCACCCGAATATTCCAACACCCAGTGACCATCAGCCTAACAGCTGGAAGTGCATCGCACTCAAATCACAACAGTATGGAACAGAGTACGCTGAAATTGTGATTATTTAGCAGACAGGAGAATGGATTGTAAGGGAAGATAGTCACACTAAGAAGTACAAGGCAGAACCTTGGACGAGTATACGTAGGATAGGCTTCGGTCCGTACAAGAATGGCTGCGTCCTAGAAATCAATAGTGATCTCAAGCCTCCCGATGCCCTGATACCATAGTAGGCAGCAGAGCCGAAAATGATCGACTCAAATATCAGGGTTGGTACACTGAGGAACACTGTTACACCTGTCGCAGTCCATGTTGTACCACTTACAGATATATCCAGGTCGTATTAGCCGCGACTTGGACAACTATGGATATAGTGATAGATGCGGTCGTGGTCAAAGCAAGCAAGCCGAAAAATGTCCACAGAGTCCACCGCTGCTTGCCCATCATTGCCCAGACTCGTAGGACAAGGATGCTTTCGACGACGACGAGCTGCATTGACACTGGAGGTAAGTATGACACCATGGAGTTGTCAATGGTCTACTACATGAAAGCAACTGACACGTACCATACAGAATGGAGTTGGTTTGCGTACCTACAAAACAACCTTCTTGAGATACAAAGTCGGCTTCTGACATGGATGCATAAATAATGGCAACGTGCCCTACACGAATAAATACGGTTACTTACGATTGTTGCACCTACACGAAGTTTCAGCAAAGCAAGTAGAGAAGTTCAACAATGCCAGCCTACATATAGGCAACGGACGAGAAGAAATACTAGCTAATAAAGGGCAAGTCAAAGTACGATATTTCAGCTGTGACTTACTGATTTTTGGAGGCCTTCCGCTATTACATGATATTTATTAGCTCTTAAAACAAAGGTAATAATGATGGGCTCCACGTACAGATGATATCCCATACTCGCAACAGTAGTCCCATATAACGATTCTGAAATTCTTTAACCTGCCACTGGAGTTCGACGCTGAAAGGTAACTTACTACAAAAAATAAGAATTTGATCCAAGATTTTTTGGAGAACTGTCCATCCGATTTCACATGTCAAACGAAAGACCAATGCATCTTAGAAGAGAACGCACCCAGAATAAAGTAATCTTCAGGCTAATAAGAAAGAGCTTGTAACACGACAAGAACGAAAGGACGAACCTCGTCATCTAGTGTGATCAGGTAGTCCCAGAAAATCAAGGACCAAGTTATATCTGCACTTTTGTCAGGAGAATCCGAATACGCAAGCATAGGACTTGCATTGTGCAGCGTCACTGAGATCGAAATACGGTGGTAACATCTTGTCGCTGATTAGGCGCTCGGTGTCACCGCAGGTCTGCAGGTCTGCAGTTTATAAAGTATGGGAGCACGATAAGCATCGCCATTATCGGAAGAGGAACAAGCGCTGTCTGTTTAATATTGAGCAATGCCGATACATTCCAAGCAACGAACTTTGATTTTGTTTGTATATCCCGCACATGTCATAAAACTGACAATGAAATCAATGATGCATCGTCGACATGGAGATGTACAGCAAGCCAGAGCTTATGAGATAGTCCAAATTGCAAAGCTTAATATATTCTACCCTGTCACGATAACTGATCTAAGGCATAGATAAGTTACAGACTCACAGGTTTCAAACCTCGTCTCAGATTGTGGACGTGAGATTGACCTAGAGGAAAGATAGGAATGAGGTTGGACTAGACTCAGAACGGTGGGGAAGTTTCTGCGAGAGAGCGACGGAGATAGGTGTATAAGGGATAGATAGTTGTAGGAGTATTGAAATGTCCTAGAAAATATAAACCGTTTATCTTCTCATTCGGACTAGTTGGTGACGACTAACTAGTAATAGATTTGTGCAGCAGAGGATAGTACAGAGGAGGGGCGTGATTTTATGTTCCACCTTCTCGACTCTGCTCACAGGCAATCGACAATCTCCGAACTCACCGTAATCAAGCTCTTTAAAATCCGATCTGCCCGTTCCCATGTTACCCGCTTTGATGGTACCTACATTGGCGGCGACGAAACTTACTCGTAAACCATCTCGAAAGGTGCCTTGAGGGAGTGGCTTCTTTGTGAGCGGATTTCTCTTGGCGGCAGGAAGGATGCTGACCTTGAAACAGTGATTGGTGATGAAGTAATCTATCACTTGTCAATGGTTTTTGTGACAATGATGGAGGCTGCCCAAGCGCTGTGTGATACATACCTAGGTCTTGATCAACACCCTTTCGAATCAATGTTTGCGCGGTTGATGATCAGCCGTCGCTCAAATGATTACCGAATACAAAGGCTATACATATGCTGTAGGATGTCTAATCCTTGTCACTTAGCGGAAGGACTCGGACGTAAACAACAAACAAAAGGTCGTTTAAAAGCGGCCCGAGTTGTAAAGGTCCGAGTCCGGATAAAGACAAAGACGTGAACACTCAATCCTGGAGCGTTCGATGGGTATACGCCAATCCTCATACCCAAACACGATATGATATGATACTCACTTCGATCAGTTTCTGACAGTCCGAACTTCTTAGGACAGGTACCGAATCTGGACGCGCCAAGTACTGAAGGACATAGGTACGACAGTGGAAGGTTAACCAGATTAATACACTCATATGCTATACGGCCAGGGACGAAGACCGGATGAGGTACCTGGTACTCATTAAACAAACCTTCGGGAAACCTAGGCTGTGCCCGCGTGCTAACTGCAGCCTAGGGTGACCCCCCATCTCTGCAATGGGGGCCGTAGTCGAAAGAACGGGCTCGCCCCACGTTGCACAGTCAAGGATATCCCATCTCCACAGATGAGTTTGCTGGGGCGCACCGTGGGCAGCACGTCGGAAACTAGGCAGTGGATGTCATTCCACGTTGGGAGCCCAGTTACTATCTGAACGGCGACAGCACGAAGGAAGGAACTGAGGTAGTTTTACGGCAGAACGTTGGACGCAGTTTCTTGCCACGAAAAGTGAATAGGTCCAAGGATAAGAGGCTCTCCTTATTGACATGTAATTGTTACAAAGGAGCGCAGTTGATGTCACGAATAAGGGAGAGCGACTCGAGGTGCCCTGCTATGATTTAGAAAAGTCCCGATATCTAAACTGTTCAGAGGGACTTGCCTCACGAAGTACATAGGGGTGAGTGTCCAGAGGGCAAAGGCGTCGGTAGAGAATATCCATGCTCAACTCTCCGGGGGAGGACCATTTTGCGAAGCGATGCTGCGCAACAAACACTGGTGCGTAATGTGCCTGACCTTATTACAGTCACCACCGTGATAATCAAAGTTGGCGACATGGATCCAAGTAAGGGTGCTCAGCTTGAACAGCCAGTCAGGGAAATGAAGGCGATTCAGCCTGGGCGAACGAGATTGTAGTATCTATGCCCTCAGAATTATCATCTCCGTCAGAGCATTCGGCGGTATCTGTTTTGGAACGAGTTGACAGTGACGGTGACGGGACGGATAACACTGGCAAAGGAAGTGTCGGTAGTAACACGGGTGAGGGTGTCGGAGAGTCCTTCATCTCTATCTCTTGAGCTGATGGGATATCTGAGCAATGAATTCAAGCAACGATCAGATATGGATACGCATTGTACTAGTAACTAACTTTCTTGGGCGCGTATGGTCGAGCCAGCTTCTAAGCGCACACGGGCACGTCGGATCTGAGACTTGGAAGCGAGAACACATCGATAGAGAGACAGGCGCGTGGACAATATCTTGAAAATGACTTTATGTCTGTGCGAGTCGGTTAGGTTAGGGACCGCGGATGTCGTGGAAAGAGCTGTTTTACGTGAACATGCTGGCCGCTGGTAAGATAAAAAGGGATGAAGTACGTGCAGTGATCACTTCGCATGCGGCCTACGGTTCCGGAGTGCGTAACTAGTTCTTGAGGGTCGGAGCCAAAGGTATTAAAGGATACTGCCGGTCCGAAATGGTAAATTTGCATGTGTCAATTATCACGTGTGCGCTTTAGGGCAGGATGAAATCCCAGGGCATGGACGTGTCGACTGGCGTCCTGTTGCATGAAATACCTCCACCATTTCAGACCCAAGATCAAAAATAGAGTGTTGTGTCCTCTTTAGTAAGTCCAGCTGACTGTTGAACCTCTCTCGAACCTGTTTGTCCATGGCATTATCCCCAGTCTCACCACCGATCATGATGTTATGGTAGATCCCCTGCAGAGTCCAAGCACGCCGGAACCAACACCGTTCTGGACTCATACACATACCCGATCGTGGGCACGTCGAGCTTCCACTCCTCCAAGCGCTGATGTTCGTTCTTCCCGCCTTCCAGCCGTAAACAAAACACATCCAGCCAAGCATAGTCGGGAATCGAATACATATGTCTCACCTTCAAGACTTCGATTCGGATGAGATCAAGGTTGGCATCGTTGGGCATGGGCACAGGCCACTCATATCCATTGGTTGGCGACATAACATCAACATGGCCCTTCTCCACCCATGCGTACGATATTACCCTGATATCTGATGTCTACCCCCACTGAACATCCGCAACCCAGGTAGGCACCACTCGGTTAGCACGCAGACCCTACACCCGCCGAGAAGGAACCTTCCGTGTCGCAATCAAGCGATGATTGAGTAGCCTTCATCTCATCTCCCTGGCTCTCTCTTCCCGGTTGTGTAATTCTTCTTCAATGGTTCGAATATAATGCCAATACGGCCGCAGATAAGCATACGCATTTTCAAAGTCGAAACTTTTTGTGGCTTGGGAATTAAGAGTCGGCTGTACGGAGTCCAAAATATACGAAGTGTCAAGTATCTTGTTTAGCCACTCCAGTATTCTATCGACACCTAGATCCACGCACAAAGAGTCTGCCAGAGTCGACGCTACGACAAATTGTCCCGTGTAGGACCTTTGCTTCAACACGGGAACTGTCGAATCAGCTTGGTCGCCCTTGCCGAGCGCGGTGAGTGTGAACTCAACTAGGTCGTGACCCTGGAAACTCCCAATTGATGGACTACTCGTTTCTAGGTTCATTTAGCCGCAATACGATGGACGACAGAAGTGCCTTCATCATCTGGCGCTGCAGAACCCGCAAAACGATCCTGTGCAGTCCGAGTCGGGGACAACAACGGCAATCCATCATTTTCCTTCTCTTCTGCAGTCCCCCAGATTGTTCACGAATAACAGATCATCTTCATCATGACGCATCCCTGAACCTTTGGAATCTTCTGGTGCAGTAGGAGACAGCAGTGACGATCCGTCAGTTATCCTTTGTCCTTTCCGCCGTCCCCAAGACTCAACAGGTCCTTTTGGTCGTTCTAGCAGAACAAATATAAAATTATCCGATACATATAGACATCAGTACTTAACAAGTTCCGTGGATATTCTTGTACAGTGGTGGCTGTAGTCGTGTTGGGTAAGAAGCAAATGATGGCAACCTGCGCTGGCAGCAACAAGGATCTGCCGTACTGCTGAAAGATACACACCCACCCTCGAAGACCGATGCTGCAGTCTGGGAGATTACATCAATCAAAGCGTCGGTCGAAGATGAGAATTCGAACAATACATGTGTCGCGTAGTTCCGATGACTTGAGTGAGGCGCTAATAACAATCGTTGACCCTGGTCTTTTCCAAGTCATACCCGCTGGTGAAAAATCCTGGTAATCGTCCAGTTGTACGTTGGCGTGAAGAGATGTCCTCAAAATCCACTAAATGACCACATGTCAGTATAACAATCGAGCGCTGCCAATGTAGTCGCAGCAGATTGGAGACTTCAATGCTCACCAAGTCGTGGATTATCAACGTAAGATGACGATAGCAGTAAGACAGTCGCTGATTAGAATCAGCTTACATCGTTTCTACAAATGTCACGTTCCACTGCATGTTCTGAATCAAGATTGTAATCGTTGGTTTATTATTGAGTTTCAAAGTCCACGTTGCCTGTGATGTAGTTGTTATCTCGGTTTCCACATAAACCAAAATGAAAGGCGTAGTATCGAGAGAATCTCACGACAGCAGACCAGCTATACTGTTTTGTTCACCATCTATCCGCATTGACGTTACAGAAAGCTAACGGGCTTGGAGTGAAACTACGGCGATTCTACGAGTTCTGGACCATGTGGGAATGAAGAGCTTAATAGATTCAATAAGGAAATGAGTACCACCCACGATTTTCATATCAGGTTGATGGTCGCGAAGTCTAACCAATTTCATCATACCAGGCAGCGCAAAACTGATGGGAGGTCGTGATATCTCCCCATTAATGTTTTTACTCTGGCACGCACCTTCGCTTTTAAGTCCACAAAATTTGACTCAATTGAGCTGGAGCCGTTGATGAGGACGTCGTATGAGCGGAAGATCATTAGGTGCCTTTAAAACTACGCGGTCCATAGTACATCGGCCTCAACATTCCGGGAACATCTTTTCTGGAGACCCTGAACGACAATTTAGCATTCTCGATATTGAAAAAGGACGCTGGCGATGACGTTGTAATGAAGATGTAAAAGATCCCTGCTGAGGATTAGGTTTGGAGATGTCGCCTCTCGCAGCGAGTAAAAGACGTCAGTTCCACAAGCTGAGATCTCGAAGACCACGGCTCATTTACTGGAGAACTCGCTACATTTATGGTGCATTGGAAATGATCTATCGCTCCTCAATAAAACTTATGGCAGTGATGAAAATCGCTTAGGCGCAGTGTGATATGTACTTAAGTCTCGATCAACACCCCTTCGAATCAATCTATTTGCGAATGATGGTCAACCACCGCTTAAGTGACCACCAGAATACGGCGACTGTACATATGCGGTGGGAATTCTGAGCCTTGTGGATGATCGAGAGAAGAAATAAACAACGGAAGGCAAAGTCGGTCACAAAGAGACCAAGTTGTTAAGGTTTCACTGCCCTAGTTCGGGTAAAGTCGCGAAGTCGTGATACCGAAGCATTGGGTGAGTGGATGCAGGCCTGATACCCCAAGCAGATAGGACATGATACTCGCCATGTTCAATTTCTGACAATTCATCCTTCCTAGGACAGATTTGCAGTACCCCGCAGAACGAAGGTACCGGATGAGCTAAGGGTCAGCTTGAGCACACGGGATTGTACTATCTTCAGCACAGACGGGATGCTGTCTGCTCCCAAAAATATGCATTCCCTCCCTCCTCCGAATGGTCATCATTGCGAGAGGATTCGACAGAATTTCTGTCGGAATGAGTAGATGGTAGCGAAGATTCGGAGGAGATTAGGAGACGATAACATTGGCGAAATGTCGGTAATGACACGGGTGAGGAAGTTTGCGTTTCGTTGATCTGTCTTTTGGGCAGAGACGAGATCTGAAATATGAATTTGAATAGTACTCAGATATGGATTCGTCTTGAAAATACCTTCTTGGGCGCGTACGACCGAGCAACCTGCTGAGCGCACGCACATCGGATCCCCAACCTCGAAGCGATAGAAAAGGAGAGCGCATAGATCGATAGACTGGCCTGGACAGTATTTTGATGATGGCTTGCTGTCTGTCCGAGTCAGGATGACATGATAAGCCAGGCGTACATGAATGTCCTGACTGCCCAAAAGATAGCAAAAGGATGCAAGTGCTTACATTTAGACTACATCAAGGCTAGATAGTGCAATGATCGCCCTCATATATCGCTTGTGGTCCCGACATGTCCAGTATGTTCTTCAGGTTTCAAACGAAGCCAAAAAAAAATTCTTTTGAGGTACCAAAGAGATATTACCGACCCGAAATTGCATGTGGCTTAGCGACTGTGCTTATATGTGATAAAGAAAATGAGTAAATGAAGACAAAGTGAAGCCGAAAATTGTACGACTATAGCGAGGTGGGTGGCATGGCGAACTTGCACAGACAAAATTCACTTCTCCCAACACAAAAAATCATGTGCTAATTAATATCAGTGACATCTTCACTCCCCGACGAAGGCATCACCTGTTGCCTCGTACATGTAGCTTGATATGTCGTTAACTCCACCCCTTCCAAGGACCGACCTTCAGTGCTACCCTGAAGCTGCTTCCGTAGACCAAGAAGCATATGAGTGATTGTGACACTCATGATTGTTACCCCCAACGTGCTTTCCTGCATGAGAAGTTTTAGTCAAAGTATGTTGAACTCGGAAATTTGTTAAGCATACTACAAGCATCATAAGTGGCATGGAGCAGAGTACACTGAAATTGTAATCAATCAGCACACAGGAGAGTACACTGCAATGGACGATAGTCATGCAAAGAAGTACAGGACTGAACCTTGAAAGACTAGACGTAGGATAGGCTTGGGCCCGTACCGAAATGGCTGGGTCCTGGAAATCAACAGTGATCTCAAACCTCCTGATGACTTAATGCCATGGTAGGTAGCAGAGCCAAAAATGATCGACTCAAATATGAAGGTCGGTATGCTGAGGAACACTGTTACACCTGTTGCAGTCTGCATTGCAACACTTACAAATACATGAAAGTTGTATCATCTCGGAGATAATGATGGATGCGGTCGTGGTAAAGGCAAGCAAGCCGACAAGTATCCACAGAGTCTGCCTTCGCTTGCCCGTCATTGGCCAGACTCGTAAGACAAGGATGCTTTCCATGACAAGGAGCTGAATTGACACTGGATAGAAGTGTAAAGACATGGAGTTGTTAACGATCTACTATTTGAAAACACTGGCACGTACCATATAGAATGGAGTCGGGTTCCATACCCACAATACAAGCGCTTTGAAGTACAGATTCTTCTTCTGACATAGGTGCATAAACGATGGCAATACGTCGTACATGAGCAAGTACGGTCACTAACGATTGAAGCATCTATACCAAGGTTCAGCCAAGCGGTCACAAAAGTTGAATAAGACAACCTTACATATATCCAGACAACCATAAATCCTGGTTAATGAAGGTCAATTAGATTATGATGTCGCAGCCGTGACGTACTGAACCTCCGATGCATTCCACTAATAGGTCACTTGTATAAGTTATTAGTACAAAGACAGTAGTGACTGCAACAAATACAAATGATATCGCATATTCGCAAGAGTAGTCCCATATAACGATTCTGAAACGGTTCAATCAACCACTGGAGTGTGACAGAGAAAGGCAACTTACTGCAAAAAATAAGAATTTAATCCAAGATCTCTTTGAGAACTGTCCATCTGATTTCATGTCGTACGGAAGACAAGAGTACCTTAGAGGAGAACGCACCCAGAACAAAGCAATCTTCAGACAAGTAAGAAAGAGGGTGTAACACGAGAACAAGAAAAGGGACAGACCTCATCATCTAGTGTGATCAGATAGTCCCAGAAAACCAAGGAGCATGTTATAACTGCAATTTTGTCAGGAAAATCCAAAAAGAAGGGACAGTACCCACATTGCGCAGCCTGCCACACATGCAATTCGAATATCCACATTTCGCTGATGACGCTTTCACTGTTACTGCAGGTCTGTGGAAGCAATATTCCGAGTCCTTGACTCGGTTTTAGTGGTGCAAAACCCTCATTTGAAATTTACCTAAAGCTGTAGATTGATAAGCGGTGTTTTTAGTGTAGATAAGATATAGATAACGATCAATAAGGACTGATGCCGGTTTGCCGATGTCTTTATATAGAAATATATTTGATATATATTTCCTTTTTCTGCTCCACGTGCATTTGCCGGTTATGTCGAACTCATTGAGGCACGAATAATTTCAAAATGATTTCCTTTTTTTGCTTTAAAAACCGCGGCATTTGCCGTATAATTTGATTTATGTATTGCCGATGTGCCGAACTCATTGGGGCACGAATAATTTCAAAATAATTTCCTTTTTTTGCTTTAAAAAACGCGGTATTTGCCGTGAGATTTGATTTATGTCTTGCCGGTGTGCCGAACTCATTGGAGCATGAATAATTTCAAAATGATTTCCTTTTTTTGCTTTAAAAAACGCGGTAGTTGCCGCGGAATTATCTGATTACGTCTATACTCTATGTCAGCATGATGTACTCCTTTGTGACCATGCGTACTCAATCATGTCTGTGAGAGCTCTGGCCTCAAAGTTTAGTCCCTCAAAACTAAGTACAAATTCATGAAGAAATCATGTAGCTCACAATGTCCAAACTTGCTACTGTATGCATGAGCTTCTTGAGCTCTGGGAACTTTGCACATAAGCATTCCACATCCGTGAGTGTCATCTGCAAATCCTCGACAACAAAATGCTTCATCATCGCAACATGTACTATACTTGCCAGATCAAGAATAAACATTCTCAGGATAATCATATTCCCATATTTACGGTGAAGATGTTAAGTTTAAGGGAATTCATTCCAGATTTTGGAATGAGGAAGTGCTCGTCTCGTTAATAAGTGAACAAAGATAATTGATTATTACAAGATTATTGCTACGTATATATATATTCAACTTTATGCAAACATTTTAAGGACTCGGATTTAGCCACGGCACGGTGGCCTCTTCAACTGGTTTATAAGATACAGGAGTATAGTGAGATGATCGGCATCACCATTGTCACCAAGACGACAAGCGCTCCCTGTCAATGTTGATCAATGCTGATCAATTGTATACGGCGAACTTGTGTACTTTGCTTCTATATCCTGCACATCGAATACTACCGACAACATGATCAATGATGCATCGTCGACATGGAGAATGCACAGGAAGCGAGGGCTCATGGGACAGTCCGAATTATAAAGTTTAAATATACGCTGTTCTGTCAGGACCACTGATTTAGAGCAAGATGGACTTAAGCATGATTGAGCTGGTCACTCACAAGATTTTCTAACGTCATTTCAGATTGTGGACTTGAGATCTACGTAGATGAAAGAGGTTGGATTAGACTCGGGATGGAGATGGGGTATAAGGGATAAATAGTGGTAGGAATATTGAGATCGCATCCTAGAAAATCCAAACCATTTGTCTTCTCATTCGTACTAATCGGCAATAACCTCACCAGTAGTAGATTTGTGCAGCAGATCGTAGCTTAGAGGAGCGGCGTGATCTCATCTTCTGCTTTCTCGACTCTGATCATAGGCAATGGACAATCTCCGAACTCACCGTAATCAAGTTCTTTCAATATCAGATCTGCTCGTCCCTATGTTACCTACCCGTTTCGATGCTATCTGCATTGACAGCGACGAAAGTTACTCTTAAAACTGCACTATCTTGAAAGGTGGCTTGAGAGAGTGGCTTCTTTGTGAGCTAGTATTTCCTAGCAGCAGGAAGGATATATCGTGCTGATATTGAAATAGTGCTTGGCGGTGAAGCGATCTATCACTTGTTAATGGTTTTTGTGGTAGTGAAGAAGACTGCCTAAGCGCTGTTTGATACATACATGGGTCTTGATCAACACCCTTTCGAATCAATCTATACGCCGATGATGATCAACCACCGCTTAAGTGATCACCAAATATGAAGGCTGTACATATGCTGTGAGATGTTTGATCCGTGTGGCTTAGCGGGAGACATAAACAGTGAAAGGTCGATTACAAGCAGTTCGAATTGTTAAGGTCTTAGTGCGGATAAAGATAAAGACGGGAAGAGTTGATCCTGGAGCGTTCGGTGAGTATACGCTAATGCCCATACCTAAACACGATCTAACATTGTACTCACTTCGATCAGTTTCTGACGGTCCGAACTTCCTAGGACAGGTACCGAATCTGGACGCACCAATACTGAAGGACATAGGTGCGACAGTGAAAGGTTAGCCGGACTAATACGTTCGTGTGCTATATGGCCAGGGACGAGGACACAATAATGCGCCTGATACTCATTAAACGTCGACAAAATCTTCGGGAAACGTACGCTGTGTCGCGCGCTAACCGTAGCTTAGGGTGACCCCATCGATGCGTTGGGGGTCGTAGTCGAAAGAACGGGCTCGCCCTACGTCGCACAGTCAAGGATGTCCCTATCTCCACGGATGAGCTTGTTGGGGTGCACCGTGGGCAGCACGTCGGAAACTGGGAAGTGGATGTCATCTCACGGTAGGAGCCCAGTTTCTATCTGAATGGTAACAGCACGAAGGAAGGAACCGAAGTAGGTTTGCCGCAGAACATTGGATCCATTTTCTTGCCACGAAAAGTGAATAGGTCCAAGGACAAGAAGCTCTCCTTGATTGACATGTAATTAGGACAAAGGCGCCCAGTCGAGGTCATAAATAAGGGAGAGCGACTTGAAGTGTCCTGATATAATTTAGAAAGTCCCGATATCTAGACTGTTCAAAGGGACTTGCCTCATGAAGTACATAGGGGTGAGTGTCCAGAGGGCAAAGGCGTCAGCGGGGAACATCCATGCTCAACTGTCCGGGGAGAGTTGTATCGTGCGAAGCAATGCTGCGCAACAAACGCTAGCGCGTACTGTACCTGACGGTATTACAGTCACCCTCGTGATAATCAGAGTTGGCTATATGGTTCCAAGTGAGGGTGCTCAGCTCGAACAGCCTGTCAGGGACATGAAGGCGGTTCAGCTTGGGCGAACAAGATTGTAGTATCTATGCCCTCAATGTTATTATCTCCCTGAGAGCATTCAACGGTATTTGTTTGGAACAGTTGATGGTGACGGTGACGGGACGGATAATATTGGCAAAGAAGTGTCGGTAATGACTTGGGTGAGGGTGTTGGTGGGTCGTTCATCTGTTTCTTGAGCCGAGAGGGTATCTGAACGGTGAATTTGAGCAATGATCAAGTATGGATATGTATTGTAACTAACTTCCTTGGGGCACGTATGGCCAAGCTAGCTTCAAAGCGCACACGGATAAGTAGGATCTGGGACTTGGAGGCAATAGAAATCAGGAGAACATTGATCGAGAGACAGGCCGCCGCAGTATATCTTGATAATGATTTTCTGTTTGTCCGAGTCGGTTAGATTAGGGACCGCGGATGTCGTGGAAAGAGTTGGTTTATACAAGAATGTCCTGGAAGGGTGAAATACTTGCATTTCCAGTACATATTGCAGAGATCATCTTCATATATGGTCTACAGTTCTGGAGTGCGCAGCCAGTTCTTGAGGGTCGAAGCCAAAAGTCTTCAAAGATACTGCCGGTCCGAAACGATGAAATGCTCGTGTCAATTATCACGTGTGGCTTTAGGGCAGGATGAAATCCCAGGGCACGACCGGCGTCCTATCGCACGAAATACTTCCACCACGATGAAACTGAAGGAGATCCACAGGACTTCCACATTTACCTGATCTCCATCCTCTTTTCTCCCGTTCGTTGTGACAGGCACGGTCACTGAGCCAGCTGGAAATTTAGGCCCCCAATTTTCTCGACAAGGAGTTTGACCTGGGCATAGAGGGCCAGTCGGGCACAAAAGGCGTTGTGAAGGATACAGCCAGGTGCGTCTCATAAGTTACTATATCACTGGCTCACCTTTGACGATGTCAATACAGGTTTAACCGATTGACATGGGGATGCGTCGACAGTAGTCGACCACGGGATGTCATTGCTGCTGGTATGGAGAATAGCGAGCTGGCGCTATAGGATCCTGTGAAGATTCTTGCTGGTGCTGGGCGCGTTATTTAACAATGGCCCTTTTTTTTTTATTTTCCTCGACACGTCGTACAGTTCCAGCGAGTCCCTCATTTTACGGAATAAGAATCATACCTAACCGGTCAGAGCCTTGGACTTTAATCCTCTTCAGACTCACCTTTTATCATCGGGAGCCGTCAATGGAGAGGTTCGTAGTCGTTGGTCAGTGTAGTTGCCCTTACGCTGATTTTGGCGCAGGTCTGTATATGGGATCTCAAAGACCCTACAAAGCCGTATGCCCCAACACCTGGATCGAGGAACATGAAGTCAGACGAGATTACCTCTGTTGCACGGAATCAGCAAGTACCGTACGTTCTTGCTGGAGCGAGCACAGCGAGATATACTGTGGTACGGGATCTCAGAGAGAAGCGGGAGGTCGTCGCCTTGGCCTAGGGTAGTGGAACGGGAACACTTGCTGGTCAAGTCAGTGCGACGAATGGTCTTGCTGTGGGCGGTCGAAGGGGGGTGAGTGCCATCACCTGGCATCCAGACAACGTGCGCCCTACTACTGCTTTTTCTGTCGTTTTCCTCAATCTATTATGTAGGCCACAAGACTTGTTACGGCGTCCGAAGACGATTCCTCTCCCGTCATCATGGTCTGGGACTTCGCAACGCTCGCGCTCCAGAGAAGATTCTCACTGGCCACGAAAAGGGCGTCCTGTCTCTTTCTTGGTGCAAGCAAGATGTGGATATGTTTTTGTCCTGCGGCAAGGATAACAGAGTGCTCTGTTGGAATCTGCAAACGTCTGAGATAATCGGCGAGCTTCCGAGTGCGTCGAACTGGGCGTTCCAAGTCGAATGGTATCCTCGCAACCCTGATCTCCTCGCTACTGCATTCTTCAATGGTACCGTCGGCATCTATTCCATCCAATCAACCAACGAATCCCCACCCTAGCCGCGCCTGCTACTATCACTAACGGTGCGGACATATTTGATTCCACGGGCTACTCGCAAATCCAAGGCGGCACCCTTTCGCTCAAGCAGCCGCCTAAATGGTTACACCCAGCATCCACCTCATTCTGTTTCGGTGGCAAACTGGTATCAGTCTCCAACCTTCCGTCTGCGCAAGGCAAGCACTAGAGTGCTGACATACATGTTCGGAAAGTGTGACTGAAGAGGAACTCGTCGGGCAAGCTACGAAGCTGAGGGAGGCTATCGAAGGAGATTCGTTGAAGACCTTTGTACAGGAGAAGGCAGATGCGACATCTGGTGAAGAAGAGGCTAGGAAAGTGCTGCTCAGCGTCTTCCAAGCTGATTCGCGAGATGAGCTCGTAACTCTATTGGGATCCTCTAAGGCGGACATCGCTGCTCATGTCACGGAGGCGGTTGAGAAGCTCAAGGTGATAGACGAGGCTCCGGATGATGAAATAGAGACAGAGCAAGACGACAGCGAGCTGAAGTCTCATGAACCCGTTGCCTCGTTCGCTGAAGAGCATACGTTCCATGTTCCTAGCGATGATGAACCTTCTGGTTGGTCTGTCGAAATGGCGCACTCGGAAATCAGTGCAGATGCTACGTCCGAAGGCATTCATCTTGCTGATATGGAATCCGCTACAACGGCACCTTCTCTATTTAGAAATGATGGTCCAGGACTACCTCAACGTGACGGTAAAGGAGCAGATTTCTTCAGTCACATAGACCTCTCAGGGGAAAGTGTGTCTCCCATCGACGTGCCTCACACGAACTACGGGATCGATTCGTCCGTTGCTGCGACCATTGGCCCTGGACCATCGTCGGTGATGTCTGAAACGTCGAAGAGCAACGCCTTTAGCATATATCCTGTTGACGAGTCTGAAACTGATCGTCTGGTTACCAAGGCCCTCGTCCTTGGCGACTTTGAATCTGCAGTTTTCTTGTCTCTCGTCAGACAGGTTCGCTGATGATATTCTTCTGGCAGCAAGAGGTGGTCCCAAGCTTTTGCAGCAGACCCAAAAGGCGTACTTTGAACTTCGTACCAGCACATATCCTTACCTGCCGCTCTTCCAGTCTATCGTCACTGACGACTTGTCGGATATCGCTCAAAACGCGGACCAAATGGCGGGAAATCTTTGTGGTCATTTGTACGTTTGCGAGCAAGGAAGAGTTCCCTAGTCTCGCTCGAGAGCTTGGTCGACGGCTAGAGTTCCAATTCGCACTCTACAACGCATCGGAGGATACTGCTCAAGCTTCTCAGTTCCGAAAGTGTACCATCTAGGCGTATTTGGCGGCTGCGAGGCTAGAGCAGATCGCAGTATCTGGTCTAAGGAGATGGCCGAGCAAGAGTCGGTGCTGTTGAAGGACCTGAAGAACCGGGCAGAATCGTATTATATGGTGCATGCTCAGGCGCTGCAGTCCTTCATTTAGAAGGTTACGGTGTTTACAGTTCGGCTACGAAATATGTCGACACCAACCTCGAGCAGCAGTCTGATATCAAGACGTTCAAACTTTCCAATTTCTATGACCGATACTTTGAGTATGCGGGCTCGCTTGTGTCGCAAGGTCCGATAGAGGAGGCGACGGTGTTCTTGAAGTTGACTCATAGCGATTACAAGGGACCTGGTAGTTCGATTCGGGAGAGGCCGCTCAGCATTAAGACAGAACCGACTGGAACAAACACGATCAAAATTGGTACGAAGGCTCTTCCTCCGCAGCCTAATGTTCCTGTAGCCTATCCTGGGTATGCCTCGTCGTTTGCCAGAGCACCTCAAACAGCGACTTCGCCCTATACGTCTCCATTCTCTTCCGTATCGCAACTAGCCAGGGCAGGAGTTTCTCCGTATGCACCCTACGCACCGTCGGTGTCGGCGCTAGCACCTGCACCTGCACCTACGAATCCTGCGTATGCACCGCCTCCAGCTAACATTGGATCACCGGCTCCTGGGTTCAATACATTCAATCGAGGACAATCATTGACGCAACTGCCGCATCTCCGTGCTGCTCCTCCTCCACGTCAGGCTCCTGCCCCCCGTCTCGCCTCCTCCCAAGGGAACGAAAATGGAGGATGGAACGATGCCCCCATCGTTGCTAACCCTCGCAGCCCAAGCGCCGCTGGGCAGTTGAAGCCTACGGCAATTACCCCACCATTCCCCAACTCTACCCAGGAGCCGATTCTCAGGCCACAAGAAGGACATATCCTCCCACCGCCCCGTTCCTACAGAACTCCTCATTCCATGCGATCTAGCTCGAAATGGTGTATCTCGAACTCTTTGGATGTATCATATATAGATGCTACATGTCACTTTGCGATAGCTACCGCGAGGCCTGGCATGTTTGTCCCGTCTGTTTCTTCGCTCAGGTCATCCAAGACTACGATGATGGACGAGACGCCCTGCCACGTGAATCCGACAACAAAAAGGAAAAGAACAACTTGAAGCTACGTAACGCGAACGTGAAAGCCATGTGTTGAACGCGTTGGGCGGAGTATGCAAAACGGGTGGATGAGGGAACGCATGAGGTTGAGGGAGAATCGTTAAGAGTGTACGTACTTTTGCCACATGGCTGTTGGATTCGATCCGGATCGGGGTCAGCCCGGAGGCCCGAACATTGGTTTGCGATGTGCTTCAATGGTCAGTTGCTTTTACGCTATCTATAGATGATCTATAGCGCATTTGGAGCTATGAGCCTTAATTGATCTAGGTCACCTTCACGGATGGCGCTGATGGACACAGGTTTATGAACTGCATAACGCTGGACGTAGACTGAGGTATGCGAAAAACCTTGAAATTACTCCAGAATCTGATGGATTAATGAAGGTAAACACAGAGTAAAATAAATATATTGTACGGAAATTAATACCAATCTCTGAACCAGTGAAGACGTCCCCATCTGCGCATATTTTTACACCCTTTTCTATCAGACATGTGTCTGAACAACGTCCGAGCGTCCTGACAGACAGTCTCACAATGCGCACACTGCAATCCATGAGGTAGCAGATGTACATTTCGTAAGTGCTTCATAGCCTCGGCAGGAGGGTCTGCGCGGGGGTACATGGAATGGGCGTTGCATGTAATGAACCAGCGGCAGTGACTTGTGTGATCTTGGGAGCTCTTATCTCCTCGGCTCTGGAAGGAAGACTCGCAGGATATGGTGCTGTGATGTGCCTGCCATGTGGTATTCCATCGTGAGCTGCGCTTCGTCCATTAGACATTTTGGGGCGTCGAGAGCCTTTTTGGTAAGGCTTCCGTCTGCAAGAATACGTCAGTACGATTGAAGTTGTCTTGTGCCAAGACACACACTTTTCTTTCTTGGGTTGGTCCCTGGAAGCAGGACTCACTTCAAAACGGAGACACGTCCACGTTTCTACTTCCCGACCAGGATTTCGACACTACATCAGGGGCATTGTTATACGGTTTGTGTCTGTATAGATAGGTCAGGACGGAGTATCAAAATCCTGCGTGATATGACACTCACTTCGCTTTCTTGGATCCGACTTGACAGGACGTAGACCTGTAGAGAATGGTCAGCTCAATAGAAAATGGCAGCATGCGGGAGAGCATAAGAAGATAGAATCAGATGAAAGAATGTCTAAACTAACATTTTCATCAAAGGACGGCAAACGAGTAGTTCTTTATCGATATACTGTCTATATTTGGAGGAGTTCGGGAGGAGGGAGGGCTAAAGAGAATTGAACATCGCTTCCTGAAACAAAGATTTTTTTAAGCTCACATATGCTTTGCCTTCCTCACGAAAAGCAATGTACTCGGAGCTAAGCGAAGGCCTAAGAGGATCACCGCTGGAGCGCGAGGAAATGATTGGTATGCAATCCCAGCACGAGGAAGAACAGATTTTGAGCGTGTCACTGTAGTTTGGGGAAACTCGATCCAAGGTGATAAGCGGGAAGGAAAGGATGGGGCAGATATAGAGTATCCTCTTGAGCCTTTTATAAGATACATGGTCGGAGCCACTCACCGTGGATATAAAGAGATACAAAGGTTGATTGTTCAATGGGGCCTTTGTATGAACCACGCTTGATTATTGATCAGATGGATTGGAAATTATCGTCATGTACCGAGACACTTACGAGTGCTACTTGCGGATGTCACCTTGCCAAAGAATTGAGTGACCTCTCAATGGCCCAGAAAGGGAGCAAAAGCACGGGTCCTACATTCGCATGAAACACAATGGAAATACATTGCACAGAAACGAATACCAGTGCCTGAATGTACTTATCAAGGATGTCTCCATCTCCGCATATTTTTGCACCCCTTCCCATCAGACATATGTCTGTATAACGTCCGAACATCCTGAAAAGCACTCTCACAGTGTGCACACTGCAGTCCGTGAGTGAGAAGATGCACATCTTTCAGGTGTTTCAAAGCGGCAGCGGGTGATTGGACTCGAGGGTACATGGAATGTGCATCACATGTAACAAACCATCTACAGTGACTAGTATGGTTTTGAGATTCTTTATCTGCCCGGCTTGGGCAGGAGGAATCACATGAGACTGTACTGTGATGCGTCATGAAGTGCGCTTCAAATTCCGACAATATAAGCCGCGCTTCGTCCATTGGGCATTTATACAGCGTTTCTGGCGTGTGCAGACGACGAAGACCATAAAATACGCTTCCGACTTGGTCTTGAGCGACATTGTATATTTGGAGGAGGTCGCGTATCTCCTTTTCCGTAAGGCGTTCGTAGGCGTGCTTCCCATCAGCACTGAAGCAATGTATTGTAAGTTGGAACTGATTGATAGAGCAAAATAATGGACTGACAAGCGATGGGCGACCGAAGCCGGTGGTTCTCTACATGTTATCTGTTAACAACGGCGGTTAATGGAAGTAAAAGAGCACGCACATGTCCCGAGATGCTTTGCGACGTCCAGAGGATTTATGGTAAGGCTTCCGTCTACACGCATAGTCAATACCGTTGAAATTATCTTCGTGCCAAGATTCGTACCTTTCTTTTCTAGCATCATATTTGGAAGCCGTTGATCTGAAAAGAACGATCAGCCCAGCAGTGAATGTAGTCGTTAATTGTTTTTACCGCCCAATACGTCCAAACGTGTTATAATTTGAGTCAGTGACACAGTCGTCTTGTTTCGTCGTTTGGTCTTGTTCGCGCAAGTGATCGAGGGTGACTTTAGAGGATGACGCTGACGGTTGCGCATCTATCAACGACATAAAGCCTGACATAAAGGGCGGAGGGTGCTGCCAAGCTGCTAGAACCT
>JANDKJ010000347.1:0-34486 GCA_028551335.1 Armillaria sp. CMW 4456
ACCACCATCCGCCCCCGAAACGGCGCCCGCATCGATATATCCCCATCCCTATCGACGACCCTCAATGATGAGCCAGTCATCCACAGAAACCTGCTTCGCCCGCCAGTTGGCCAGTTCCTCCCAGATGAGTCCAACCACTCCTTCCCCTTCCTCTCAGCTGACGAGTCTGCCCAGCCCCTTATGGCTACCGGCTCCCACATCCCATTCCCCACCACCCCTGCCCCAGTCATCTACAACCATGTCGGGTCCCCTGCTGCCAGTTATACCAGCGACACCGGTCACAGTGACCCCATTATCCCTACCCGATCCCCTGGCAACTACGACACCGATGGAGGAATCAACTCCGACACCAGTGGTGCCAGAGCACTTCCTCGAGCCACTAGATCCTTCTTGGGATCTGGGTACTCCAACATCTGGATCGACCTCACCGATGACGAGTAGGGCTGTTGCAGTGGACGAAGTAGAAGTATACATACAAATGGCATAACCCTTGCCAAACCAATTGAAAGGAACCCCGGAGACAGAGGAGCAGATGTGGGAGCAGTATTTAAATTTAGCTGCACAGACCAATACCACTTTTTACAGTGTTTCAAGAACCTGAAACCAATTGTGGAATGAACCAGTAACCGGGACACTGAACTTGCAACCAGGGCATTAATAAATGAGGCCAAAACCCAGGCTGCAGAGCAGATAAACAGAAGACGAAGGTGCCAAGTTCCGAATCATGCTGTTTGCCGGAGCAGGACCAGAAGAGTCTGGGCCCTCCTCTGGCCAGGCACCCCTACATGCCAGAACCGAAGGAACCCCGGCCATCGAAGCCCTTCCCTGCAAAGATCCACTGGCTCTGTATGAACGAGACAAAAAGGCATGAGCTGATGTCACATGACTCGAGAAGGAGTTAGGCAGAGGCCAGAAGCCGAGTAGCCGAAACAAAGCCACAACCTGGGTGGGTCCCAACCGAAAGACCAATCGCCGGGTCACCCCACCCATCTGCTCGATCCCTGATCTCGCATCACTTCCCGGATACCCCGGTGGTGGACCACCCGGCTGGCCACCAGACAACCCTGCCCCACCCATGGAAGTCGGAGACTTCCGACTAAACGTCAAACCCATCCTTGTCAACCCCCCTGTGCTCTTCAAAGGAGAATCCGATGACATCCAACGATTCATCCTCGACTGCGAACTATACTTCCAGACCTTCTGTGGATTCTTCGCTGATGCTAACCATGTCGTATTTGCCATCTCCCACATGGCGGACCGAGCCAAATGATGGTTCGTCATGCTACAAAGAGACCTCATATCCTGCAGTCAGGGGACATCATCGATTCCCCTCCTGGTATGACTTCCAGCATGCCCTCACTGAAGCACTTCAAAGACCCCGCTGTCAAGGAAAAGCATCACCAGGTGATGCTAGACCTTAAATGGCAGGTTGGTCATGAAACAGCCGTCGAGTACTTCCAAAAGCTCGAAGACCTCGCCATTAAAGCTGGACTATGGGACCAGACCGACGAGTGGGGACAGATGACGATGGCCCTTAAAGGGGGAGTCCCCGAGGGAATGATAAATCGAATCTCCGACATCAGCATCCTCGTCCCCAACGGCTACTATGAATGGAAAGAACGAATCCAAAGCAACGATGAACACCGACAACGCAACAAGGTTGTAAACAACATGCTACACCCGGGCCAAACCACCAGACCCCCTGCACACAACTATCCTCCCGCTGCTACACCTCGACCCACCCAATCAGCACCACCCCCCTCACCGACCAACGAACCGGAACTGGCACAACCTATGGCGGTCAGGGACGACCCATGGACGTAGATCGTGTCAGGCAGAAGAATGAGGGATGGTGCTATAATTGCGACGAGAAGGGACACATGGTCCGAGAATGCCCGAAGCCGAAGAAGCCCAGACCCCCACGATCTCGAGAGCAGATCCGCGCAGCCATCGCCAGACTTGAAAACGAGTACAGCGCCACAGACGAAACAACGACAAGCGGCATCGAGGAAGTAAAAGATTAGGCCAACGAGTGAGCGATTCTGCTCAGTCGGCCATGGATGAAATTAGTTCTAGTACGTCACCATTGAAATGTAATAGTACTTATGCCATGCCTGTAGTACGAGTAAAAATACCAACCGACCATTATGAACTCAGAAGAATCGCAAGAAGAAGAAGCCAGCACAAATGACAGGCCGATCCGCATCCATCCTTGTGACCGATCAGAAGTCCCCACACGAAGTGCCACGGCTCACTTCTGATGAGGGTGCGGACGAAGTGATCCCGACTTCATCAGAAGAGCTAGCATGGGAGCCCTCCCCTCCGGTCGCAAATGTCCCAGTGAGCAAGACCAAAGCTGCTATCTCGACTAGCGAAGGGGACCGAACAGGGGCCTGCATGCCCCATAGGATGCCCTCTCCCCATTGCACCAACTACGTACCCATCCCCGCCCCCCACTTCCCTTATGACCACGATGGCAAGGGAAACTGGACCATGAAGCCATGGGGCTGAAATATCCGACTCACCACCAATGACCAACCACCCAAGCCATCCCCTGACACCTCAGTACCCGCATGACCCTAATGAGTGGCTCAAGCCCTGGAGCACCGAATGGACCTGGAGAGCCCTCTATGCTGCACTCCCATCGGCGATGGGCACCCTGCTTTGTTGGGTACACAAGACCCGACAGCGAGAGGTGACCGATGATCTTATTTGGTGCATCCAGGCCGCAAACCGCTCATCTGCCCTCGAGTGGCTGGAAGAATTAAAACAACCCTGACAATACATCCATGCGACCTGCTCCCATGGACGCGACCTCCTCACTGAAGTACAACTCGAGACCCTGGAAAACCGACAAACCCTCTCAGCCTCTGCCCTGATCGACAGTGGCTGCACCGGGAGTTCCATTAACAAAACCTTTGTCGACAAGCATCAGCTTAAGACCAGACCCATGGCTCACCCAATCCCGGTATTCAATGCCGATGGCACCAAGAAACTGTGCAGGAGAAATCACCGAATATGTCGAACTCCGACTAAAGATTGGAGAGCACGTCGAGCGAATCGACCTAGCAGTCACAGACCTAGGAACCAAGGACATCTTCCTTGGGCATGACTGGCTATGCCGTCACAACCCCTTAATCAACTGGAAGACCGGTCAACTCACCTTTGCATGCTGCCACTGCCAGCCAAACCAATTCCACCTCCCTGATGCAGACCCAGATGATAGATGGGACGAAGAGCTGGAAGAAGGAGAGACCATCCTAGCAGTTGACATGACTGAGGGGATTTGAATATGCGCCCACATCGCTAATGACCTGGCCACCATGGCTAGCAAAGGAAGGCCAGAGAGAACCTTTGAAGAAATGGTGCCTGACTGGTGTCGGGACTTCCATGACCTATTTGCCAAGGAGAACTTTGATGAACTCCTGCCCCAAAAGCCATGGGACCATGCCATTGAGCTCATCCCTAATGCTAAATCAACCCTTGACTGTAAAATCTATCCCCTTAATCCTCACAAGCAGGAGGAACTAGACAAGTTCCTTGACGAAAACCTTGCCTCCGGCTGTATCAGACCCAGTAAATCCCCGATGGCCTCCCCCTTCTTCTTTGTCAAAAAGAAAGATGGGAAGCTCCACCTGGTGCAGGACTATCGCAAACTAAACGAGATGACCATCAAAAACCATTACCCGCTCCTGCTCATCTCGGAACTCATGGACAAGCTCAAGGGGTTGAAGTATTTCACCAAACTGGACGTATGGTGGGGTTACAACAATGTGCACATCAAGGAGGATGATGAGTGGAAGGTGGTGTTCCATACCAATCGAGGGCTCTTTGAACCCACTGTAATGTTCTTTGGCCTAACCAACTCCCCCGCCACCTTCCAGTGGATGATGAACGATATCTTCAAGGATCTCATCGCCACTGGCAAGGTAACCATCTACCTTGATGACATTCTCATCATGTCCCGAACCCGTGACGAGCACCGACGACTAGTATGACAGGTACTCGCCACTCTCCGCAAAGCACAAGCTATACCTCAAGGCAGAGAAGTGCGAGTTCGAGACACTGGAAATGGAGTACCTAGGCGTCATCATCAGTGAAGGAGTGATACGGATGGATGCAGTAAAGACAAAGGGAGTAACTGAATGGCTGACACCGACGAAGAAGAAGGAACTCCAATCATTCCTGGGGTTCACCAACTTCTACCGACACTTTGTCAAGGACTATAGCAAGATTGTATGACCAATGACCCAACTCACTGGGAAGACACCTTGGATATGGGGAGCAGCGCAACAACAAGCATTTGAGGAGCTGAAGAAGAAGCTAGGAGAAGACGTTATACTAGCAATCCCGACTGATGAAGGGAAGTTTCGAGTGGAGGCAGACTCAAGCGAAGGTGCAATCGGCGCCATACTATCGCAGCAACAAGGCACCTCCTGGTGACCCGTTGCCTTCCTCTCAAAGGTGCTCACCATCACCGAATGAAACTATGAAATATATGACAAGGAGTTGCTCGTGATCATGCATGCCCTCACTGAATGGAGGCACTACCTCATGGGTGCCAGCCAGACCTTCGAGATCTGGTCCGACCATCAAAACCTCCAATACTTCTGACAACCACAGAAGTTGAATCGCCACCAAGCCCGGTGGGTAACCGAACTCGCTGAGTACCACTTTACCCTCTACCACAAGCCCGGCACTGCCAACCGCAAGGCCGACCTTCTTAGCTGATGAGCAGATCATGACCAAGGCACGAATGACAATCGGGAAACGACAATGCTGCCAGACAACTACTTCATGGCCCTCGACATATGGGCAGCAATACTACCAACAGAAGAAGAGGTCGAGAAGAGGATTAGAGATGTGACGGAGGACTCGAAATGGTGGGATCAGGGAATAGCGGACTCACTACGACATGAACGAGGAATCACCAAGGACGAAGGAATGCTGTGGTACGATGGGAGGATCTACGTCCCCCAGAGACACCACCTTGCGAGGCAAAATCATTTCGTCCTCCCATGACCACATCACAGCGGGACACCCAGGGATCGAGAAGATGAGGGAGTTAGTTCAAAGGAACTATTGGTGGCCTAAACTGCGAAAGGATGTCGAGACCTATGTCAAAGGATGCGAGATGTGTCAGCGGATGAAGACAAAAATGCAGGCCAAGAATGTGCCGCTCCACCTGAATGAAATCCCGACCGAACCATGGTCCCATATCTCTGTCGACATGATCACCAGTCTACCAGACTCGAATGGCTATGATGCAATCATTGTCATCGTCGACCGATTCTCGAAGGAAATCATACCAGTCCCCTGCATGACAGAACTGTCATCGGAAGGATGGGCAAAGATACTATGAGACCATGTATACGCCCACCATGGCATGCCAACCAAGGTGATCAGTGACCGGGGACCACAATTCGTCTCCAAGTTCATCAAAGACTTATACACCCTTCTCAACATCGCCGGTAACCCCTCAACAGCCTTCCACCCCCAGACTGATGGTCAGACCGAACGAGCAAACCAAGAAGTCGAGAAGTACCTCCACCCCTTTATCAACTTCCGACAAGACGATTGGGCAGAATGGCTGCCTCTGGTGGCATTCCAGCACAATAACCGTGTCCATTCCGCCACCGGAAGAGCCCCTTCGAGGTCAACTATGGCTGACACCCATGCATTGCCACCTCGGACACTCACCGAGCACACCCAAATCCCGCCGCCAACGACTTCGCTGCCTCAATGAAGAAGATCCATGAAGAAACCCACACTGCCCTGACCAAAGCTGCCGACCAGATGAAGAAGACCTACGACACGCACGAAAACAACCAGTGATCGACTACAAGGTCCATGACAAGGTCTGGCTAGACGCAACAAACCTCCACCTCCCCCGACCCAAAAAGAAACTCGACGACAAATGTGTAGGGCCATTCTCCATTACCACCAAGGTCGGCGCCTCATCATACTGCCTAAAATTACCACCCACTTGGCGCATCCATCCAGTCTTCAACGAGTCCCTCTTGACACCATATGTCCCCCCTTCGTTCCCCAACCAGATCAAAACCCTGCCACCACCACCAGACATTATCAATGACGAAGAAGAGTATGAAGTCGAATCCATCATCAATGAGCGCACATGCTGGGTATGAGGGAAAGAAGAATGCACCATCTCGGTCAGTAACGGACTACTTAGTAAAGTGGAAAGGCTATGGAGATGAAGAAAACCAATGGGTACGAGAAGATCTACTCGAAAATGCACAAGAAGCCATCGATGACTACAAAAATTGTAAGGCAACCCATAGACAGTCGGGACGACTGTCTTAATTAGGGGGTGATGTTACGATTTTTACCCCTTTCTTGCCGTCTGTCCCCTATTCCAACCCTAACCACTAGTCGGCAATCACTATCATCCACCCAGCACTTAACTCCACTCATTCGACGCCCTGCTTCAGCCTTGACCCCCCCTTCCTTGCCCAAGTTGAACACTCCCTTTGAACTCCCCTTATGTAGCAAACCACATGCCCTCTCAATTCCCATCAGATGCTGCTGCCTCAGTAAACACCAGCATCTAAATAGCAGACAACAGTCGCATACGATGCATGTATTTAAGTAGGATAGCTCTCACTGGTAAAACCCAGCTTCGAGCTAAGTTATAGTCATACCAACTTACGCTAAACACAAGCTCACTCCCCTTGCTCAAGAACTAAGGACTTAAGCCTTGTCTTCATGCTAGTCAGTGACTTCACTGGGAATACTCGAACACGAAGTAGCTGGTTGTTTGTCATTGTTAGAGTCACATGAAGGTTGGGTCTAACACTGTCATGGCAAAATTCACAGACACTTTGACTTGTGTCCGACTCAATTTGATGAGTGAGTCGTCATGTAAATGACATATCATCAGGGTGGATGTTTTTACAACCGGAACTACATTAGGGGGCAAACATGATACTTGCACTTTAGAGGGGGGGTCTTTCAACTCAATAAAAAGTACATCTAAGACTTCCTTACTGTGGGCAGCTGTATGTGATGACCACGAAAATACAAAACCTTCCTGACCTTTCGTTATACATAATTCTGTTGCCATATTTGTGCGAATCATGACAGGCATGCCTCTGCAAAGCATCAGTGTAGACAGTATGTGCTTATCACTGGCAGACAGAGGTAAGGACCATAACAGTTCACACAATTGTGGGGTCATGTTTTGCATGCGACTCAAGGGTGCTGACCTAGTGTACTTAGATTTATCTGAAACTGATATACTGTCTTCACTGTAAAATATGGATAACTGTTGAGCTGTCTCTTCTGCAAAACATATGGCACCCAAACGATTATATTCCTCTCTGTGTACATTCAATCCCGTGATGATAGAAACATTTCTAAAGCACTCATCTGTAATGTTTGCAGCCCTAGGCTGGCCAACAACCTTGCTTTCAAGAAAAGTTATATCAGCTTTAGTCGTGGCTTTGTATCGTATGTTCGATAATGCAGTTCTAAGTTTCTTGTCATCCAAAGTCTGTGTTCATTGTCTCATATTTTCCCTGAGAATGATGACAGTGGTTACTTGATGCCATATAACCTTTCCCATTGCTAGTTCTTGATTGTGTTTGTTTGATGCATATTTGCTGTTGTACGTACCATATAGAGATGAATTTTCACCACCTATAGCAGGTGGGAGTTGAGCAAAGTCTCCTGCAAATATCATGTTCATTCCTCTGAATGGAACAGCTGGTTTATTTAACACCATTGCGAGGCGGCTGCTAATTTTATACATATCAGAGCATGATATCATAGACACCTCATCCATAAATACGTAGTCCACTGAAAACAGCCTTTCTTTTACTTCTGCCAATGTTTTCTTAGATATGTGATCCCCATTAGCTTCATTAATTCCGAACATATAGTGGTATGTGGAACCAACTACAAGTGAAGCAGCTGTGCCAGTAGGAGCGACAATGACCATCCGGTTGCTCTCACATTTCTGTTCGAAATAACTGATCAGCGCATGCAATACTCTGGTCTTTCCGGTACCACCCATACTGCCAATATACATATGGAGCGATTCCGCATTCGGTATGCATGCATGTTGGGCTACAATGCGAAAAGCTCTATCTTGTTCTTTATTTAGCTGGAAATTGTCTTTAATTTCATTCAAGGTTATGTCGACATCATCCTTATGCAGATGTCGCATGAGATGGTTTTGGTTGACAATTTCAGCCTGATCGATGTAGTGAGTCAAAACCTTTCCTCTTTCTTTGATGGTCTCATTTTTTTGCGGCATATGCCTGCGATCGAGTACAGTCTGATGCAATTGACTTATTTCATCTTTCCATGAAGTGCATGTGCGATGCTCTATGTTTACGTAACATTGTATAGCACATGTATCCACTGTGTCACATAAAGGAACAGTCCACTTGCAACCATTGTCACCCACCATTTCTCTTACTTCTGCTGCTTGTGCTAACTGCGACCTAAAATTATGACCTAAATGTAAATCACTGATTGAGGTGTCCAGTGTATAATTTACACTATCTTCAAGAATATTCAATTCTTCATGGAAGTTTCCAAGACTAGAAACATCCTGTTTGCTCAGACACAAAGGAACATCGTTTGCATTTCCTCGAACAGCCTCTGCACTAAAATCGTCTCTGTCGTCAAGACACTCATATCGTAAATTGAAGTTTGACATAAGACATTGCTGTTCAGTCGAGAATTCGTGTTCACTAAATGCGGTATACCAAGTCATCTCAGCATTGGCCTTTAAATTGCATCCTGCCCTCCAAGGCTTGAAAAGTGTCAACATGGTAAGGCAGTAATATTCATGATCGCCTTTATCTTTCCTAGGTAGCATACCACCAACAAAATTGGGTATATATTTGTCCTGTGGATCCTGCATGACTGTCTGATGTGTCTCAGCCAGAGGGTGATCAGGGAGAAATTCGTATATGGTGTTTCTGCCAAGCTTATGATCACATTTAATGTCATTAACATTGTGGGGCTCATAAGACCCTGTAGTATGGTCTTCGTAGGCATTATCCATATCCAGAGGACATTTTCCATGTTTACGCTTGTACTGTCGATAACAGAGACATACCCAATCATACAGACACATGAAGCTTATGTTCTGTGATCTATACACATAGTCATCAGTGGATGAGACACCTATCACCTTGCCCCCATTTTTCTTGAGTACAACTTTCCTTGATTTATCCAATTTATTTTCGGGTACCCAGTAACTATCTACCTCCTCAACATAACATTTCCAAGGAAAAACAGCAAACTTTTTGTTAGTATATTTATCGCCAAAGCCTAGCAAATATGAACAAATCATCGGCGAACCCAATTCAGTCTTTGCGGTCAAGACATTAACCATCTGAGTAATTAATTTTCTCGCTTTTGTTTTGCGGTTCAACTCGGGATCTAGAGGGTGTTCTTGATTATGCTGCAAAACACTGCGAATGCAATCAAACATAATATGGGTCTTCAGACCTGGTTTTGTAATATAATCTGTCACATATATTAAGACTGCTTTTATTGCCGTTCCAGAACGAAGCGAAGTTACATCAGTGTTGCATCTGTAAATATAAGAAATTACTGGAGAAAACATGTTGATCCAAGCCTCACCCTTTTTCACGTTAATGTGACCTGTTTCCATGTCGACACTGCTTTCTGCATAAATATCTCGAGGAAAGCGAGCTTTACATCTACCAGTCTTACTGTCTAAGCAGCCTTTTGCATTTGCGTTTTTCTTCAAAGTTCCATCTGCCCAAGTATTCGAAATGCACCTGTGTATATTGCATTTGTTGATAATGAAATCTACTACACGATTGAAGTACATCCACCAAGTTTGCATAGTGTCTCCATCTAAGCATTTATAGCATGTCTTTGATGAATATGAACAATGAACCGGCGGGACTTCAGGAAGAAGCAAAGTGGGATCATGATAACCATTTTGTAGTGTTTCTTGATATCTTGCATCCGATACTGCCTCCTGCATGCCTGTATAGTACTCTCCCTTATGGACACTCTCCAGATAATCAAATAAATTCTTTTGGAAGTCTGAATCCCTGTCGAGTAAATGAGAACGTACTACTTGGGGACTTGGCGAATCCCTGTATCCATATAATCATATGTAAATGAAGGGTCAATCTGCCCTGCTGTTCGACTGTACCATAATAAGTGGATGCATTACCAAATACCCCTCTTTTATTATCTCCTACATGCAAAAGATATGTTATAAAGTTGTCGACTATGAACTTAAAGAATCTGGCACATGCAACAGGATTTCCTGTAATGGCATGAATATGATCACGTTCTATCAATGGAATTGGGTCAAATTTGATATTATGCTCCGACCAATATATGCTAATCGGATGATTGAAATCTGATGGCACCATTGTAAAGTACCATGATGGTGCCCCCTCTGCAGCCATAAGTGCATATGCTTTGTTCCTCATATTCTTTTTCGAAGTCAATGACCCGTCTACACTGTGTGCTATGTGATCTATGTCCCTCAATAACTGAAAACACGATGTTTCAGCATCTGTTGAAGGAACAACAATTTCTCCGGTCGACAAATGCTCTGATATGCTTTTTAAGATGCCTTCATCCAAATTTAGTATTCTCTCACATATAGCATTGAACTTATCTTTATCAGCCAACAAAAAACCACTGGTAGTACTTTTTTTGACTTGCTCATGACTGAAAGCGACGAAAGGAAAAGATACATCGGTTTGGAAGCGCTTGTCATGATACATGAGTAACCATTTTTTGTGTGTGCTGTCGGTCATCTTTGTTGTACCTATACCACCCAAACCATATGGGAAAAGCCATGGGAACATGGAAGGATACAGGGACGTATTATGATAAATGGATTGAGGATGGGCAGCATGACCTACAGCAAGCACACCATTGTTTGCTTTGAAATGAAGAGCAGCAATCGATTTTTGCTGTGTGAGAGTTAATGTATCTGTAGCTTCTCCGACCAAACCATGTACCACAACTGGGCATGAGCCTTCAGATGTTCCATCATTATCATCATTGTCGAAGACGCTGGTCGCCTCAGCAATCTTGTTAGATATGGAGTTCTTGTATATGACCGAGATTGGGGGATGTCTGTCACCATATGTAGACATATTTTTTTGAGATATCATGATAGCACAGTAATCAGAATGATTAAGCTTCAGCCAACGCAATGCTGCATACACATAATTGTGATGAACAAGTAGAGGTGTCCATTTCATTTCCTCTTCTGTGGGCAGCATAGGCCCTGTGAACATAACAGCTAGCACATGGTCTAACTCTTCGATAGGAGGTGGCAATACATCAAATATTCTATGAATCGGTGTCTCGAAGGCTACAACATGGGATATCATTTTTCTGGACCCAGCTCCAGGTTGACCTGCTATACTGACATGTATGAAACAGCAATTATGATGGACACGAGATATCAAAATATGTTCGACTAAAGATAACCTAGACAATACATCTGGAATGTCACCTATCCACAGCCCATTGGCCAGGGCAGCTTTAGGTACCTTACCTTGTTGAATAGATTCTCGACAGACAATGCATACATAATTAGTTTTATGATCTCTGACTGGCCCTTGCAATGGACAGATTGGGTCCTTTTCGTGAGTTCTTTCCTGTCGAGTACATTTCTCATTGATCAGCACTTTTAAATTACCGTAAATGTGTTGAATGTTGTCGAGTGACTGTAAGGGTGTCAACTGGCCACAGACAGTGCATCCAGCTTCCTGGAAACGATTTGGTTGCATTGCTGCTATACTGTCACGCATAGCTGTGGCTTTCTCTCCAGCAGTCAAGGCATGATACAGGGTTTCAAAGCATCGAGAAGGACTATCTGTCTGTCTGTCAGATGTATAACCAGTGTCTTATACTGTTTTTTTGGATGCATTATTGGACTTTATACTCTTTATAATAGTTTTTGTAGCAGAAGATGCTACAATTTGAAACACGAAGATGTATTTATCACACAATACACACTTATGTTCATGGGCTTTGTCAACAAGAATAGATTTGCTGTCTCTATGATGCACAGAAACACGATGTGCAGCACATAACAAATCCCGCAAATTGGAAGCTGAGACATAAGCAACAACAGACTGAAGTGGAATATCTGCGCAGACACATTCTGGATTGTCTGCATAGGCTTCGATTTCGGTCTCGGGCACACAGGCATAGAAAACAAATTTCGTACTGGGGTCCAATATTCCGGCAAAGTCTGTATCACACACCAAGTATGATTGCAGTATATCCCAATATATGTATAAAGTTCTGCTGCCACCTTCAGCATGATAGAGATTGTGCATGGAGACATGGTCTTGTCATATAGCAAGCAATACTGAAACCATAAAGAATAAGAGGAATAGTGTTGATACTGTGATTAGCATGGCTGAAGTATAACATTTGCCACAAAGCATAAAGATATGCAGAACAATGTGCAAAGCATGAAACACAAAAAACCCATTTGGGCAGAACCAGTATTGCATAAATATTAATGCAATGAACATGTATTGAATGAAAGTACAACAACAGACAAAACCTATACCATGCATAAGCATGTAAGTACAATGGCAGTAATAATAGTGGTCGAATTCCACTTACATCTGACAACAATCCCATTGTTGACATGAAGACAGAATATGTTAGATAGCATTTCAATCGAGGTATGTTCTGTGTAACACAGATGAACAAGACTCAGCAATAAGCTATGTTCTGATGTACTGATAATACTGAGTGAAAGCAAGGAGGAAAAAAATGCAATTGTGAGATGCACATGCTTTATATCCATGTCCTACTGGCTGAAAAGTCAAATGAAGGTTGAAAAAATACTTGAATGTGATGAATAACCTCATGTCACAGGGAATGTTGCAATACATAACAAAGAGACCAGATGTATCAGCTGTAATTGCAATCATGTATCAGACTTGAGGCAGCAACAGACCTGAAAGCAATTTCAATCAATATTCGAGTAGAAAAATGTATACTCCACAGTGACATAACAACAGGCTGCATTGCATTACGTTCTCATGTAGCACATTTCAGCCCATCTGTTCGCACACTTTTTTTTCAAAAAAAAAAAAGCACCAATGAAATGAAAATTTTTTCATTCAGATCATAATGGGGATTGTCACTGCATATGAATTCTTGGATTGATCCACAGTATACTAACCGATATGCTTGGTAATTGTCCACATATATTCTTGCCACTGTAACATGGGGCACTGTCTCCAGTTTTTGAATCTATGTCAGTATTCCCTTCAAAGATTTTTTTTTTCCCATACTGAATGTAGTATATGAATCCTGGTACTTGGGAAGATAGCCTGCATGAATCACGATTATTAAGATCAAAGCACCTAGACTGCTTTTGAAATGATCTGTGCTGCATATATACATATATATGTTATACATAACACTTATGTTTTGTAAGATCGGTGAGTACATACAGCATAATACAAATTGAAAGCCTCATAAACATGCACAGGATCATGGTCGAGATCAGTCTACCACCCACCATTGGCATCAGAAGAAGAGAACACATTGATGTGCCTCTCATCAAGCTGGGTTCGGGTGTATAGATGACATGAGCCCCACCAGGAGGTTGAAAACTATGAAATGTGTGTTATAATATGAGTGAAGTCAAACAAGATGGAGCTTACTACAAATCACCAGGTAGCATGCATGCAGTGAAATCAATACATTTGGTGCATGTTGCTGAACAAGTAGGGCTGTCAGTGTTGAGTGCAAGTTTATAATAGAGCATCATCCCGGATCGCGATGGCTGCATTCTGGGAAATGAGGCCATCCACATCTTATGACCTACTATATGTGCCAGAGTGATGTAACAAACCCCAATTGACATCTCCCCACCAATTCCTGACCATGCCCTCCCTCTGTCTATAGAAGGGAGTGGTATTATTCTAGGCCTCATAGCCATCATTAAGAAGCCTGTAATATTAGATTAATACAACACATAAAAAGCAACTAAATTGGTATGTAACAATCCGAATGGTTCTCGAATGCCTTAATGAGACATAGGTAAATCAAGGATTGTAATGCTTGCTAGGGTCAGCAAAACCGGCCATGACTTCCTGCATCGGTAGCTTTCTGTAAGGTTGTTCTGAGTGTAATTCCAGCAAGGTATCTGATAGGTGCAGAGTGCAGCAACATGGTTTTAACCGACTGCTGTGAGGTTCTGTCATTAATTATGGACCATGATACCATTGGCATTTCATCCAACATGCTTATAGCTCCAATGCCATATTTGTGTTTGCCAATGTCGGACATGTGGGTTAACTGATTCAAACTGACATAATGGAATGTAATAATCTTCACTGTTATATTCATGTCTGAGTGGTGAAAGCAATGAGTCTCCAAGAACATGTGAATCCGAAGTAGTTAAGGCTGCTGTTGATATTGTTTCAGATGTGCTGATAAAATATAGAGTGAATAGATCATATGAAGACGAAAATACTGTTGTCTTTTATGCTTTGCAGTATTCCTACAGTTGTGTTTAGACTGATCAGCCTTAACTCTCGATTTGAACTGTGATTGTGATAACATGGTTAATATCTATTCACACCACATGCCACAAGCCAGCTTGCCAGGTATAGTAAACCCTATCATAAAGGAGACAAAATTGTCATTTGAAAATATATATATATGGAGTGACATGTTCCATAAACTCATATCATTGAGTAAACACCCTAAATTGCAAACAAACTGCAAGGAAAAAGAAAAGAGAGAAAATGAAAGGGAAAGAGAAAGAAGAGAAAGAAGGGGAAATATATATGACACATACAGAAACATTTTGTTCCATATCATGTTGAAGTGAAGCACACATGCAATCTGGTGTATTGTTGTAAACAGTGTATGAACTACTTAAACTGAGAAATATTGAGTCCATAACACCAAAACAGCAATAACTACTCGGTGGCAGGTGTTAAATCATCTGGTCCATATCCAAGCTCCAACACCTCATTGTAAGTTGGCACCTGTCCCAAAACAATGACAAATTGAGCATTCATGTTAAGTTGAGGTGGCCTTCCATTATTAGGAACCCACAAGGCAGGGGTGTATCCAATAGCCACCAATGTGAAGTATTCCAAATCCTTGTCCTCTGTGTATCAAGGGAAGTTAGCGAGGCCAGAGAAATCTTCTGGACAGAAGAGAAAGTGTGGTCTGACTGCACTTGCACCTCTACCATCAAATATAGGAACTGTGTCATAGCAGATTCAGTATACATACATGTGAAAACAAACATTGAAGAAGGAAATATATCAGAAAAAGCTTACCAACCAAGAAAGCCATGGTGAAAGTCCTGCAAGCCAAAATTGACATAGTTTTGGCAGAAGAGGGTTTACCAGAAGAGGACAGACTACAAACTGCTGCCATCCTTCAGCAGGAAATGCAAAAGGTCCAAGCTGAGATAAACACAAACAGGCATACATCAAACCTGGTATGTGCCCAACTAGACCTGGAAACAGTAAGTAAGTATTGGTTAAGCATTGGAAATGCAAAGAGACCCAGAGACACGCTGTTGGGACTATGGTGACCTGGGGATGGCCCCCCTACTTATGCAAGGCGATCAGATGAGATGGCAGAGTTGGCTCAATGCTTCTATGACAACCTACAGATGCAGGACTCATACCCTGGAATGTCTGACTGTGAGCATGCAACAGTAACAGCAAATGTCCTGAAGGAAACTCACATGGATCGAGGGAACATAGAGTATGACCACCTAGGGGAGCTCTTAAGCTACACTGAGATACTAGATGCATTGAAGTCTGGTGCAAAAGGCAAAGCTGCAGGCATTGATGGCCTCCCATATGAGCTATGGATGACACTATATGACCATTTCCAGCATAATGAGGGAGACTCAGAACATGTGGATATTGTGGACATCTTCTGGATTGTATTCAATGATATTGAAACCTATGGCATGAGAGACAATGCGGACTTCTGTAAAGGTTGGATATGCCCATTGTATAAAAAGAAAGACAAATGTGACATAACAAATTACTGACCAATCACCCTCTTGAATGCCAACTATAAGATACTTACTAAGGCACTGTCAAATAGATTAGCAAATGTAGCAGGAGATCTAATCCACCCAGACCAAGCTGGGTTTGTCTGGGGATGAAACATCTTCAACCAAATCAACCTGGCAAAGGACATGATCCACTATGCAGAAGCAGAGGAAATAGATGGCATGATTGTGGCACTTGACCAGGAGAAGGCCTACAACAAGATTAAACACGACTACCTGTGGATGATGATGGAACACATGGGACTGCCCAGATCCTTTATAACCAAAATCCAACACTTGTATGAAAAAGCAGAGTCAATTGTGATACTAAACAGCAAGAAAAGTAAGCCCTTCCATGTACACTGAGGAGTTTGGCAAGGAGATCCACTCTCCTGCCTCCTTTTCAACTTGGCTATTGAACCATTAGCCCAGATGCTATGGAATTCGAGCCTGGAGGGCTATGCAGTACCTAACATGAGTGAACGGCTCATAGCAATGCTGTTTGCCAATGACATGACAGTATACCTCTTAAAGGATGATGAATGGGGAGTCCTCATGAAAATACTAGAGACCTGGTGCAAGGCATCTGGAGCATGGTTCAACATCAAGAAGACCATGGTAATACCTATTGGCACTCCAGAATACAGAACATCTCTAGTGACAACACGAGCAGCTAATGTAGGATAGACTCCAATCCCAGAAGATATCAAAATTGTACCAGATGGAGATGCCACCCACATCCTGGGGGCATACATCAGAAATAGTGTCAATGATGCTGCACCATGGACACCAATATTAGATAAGATACAAGATAAGCTCTGTTCATGGGAAAGAACTCACCCCACAATTGAAGGTAGGTGGCTACTGATACAAATGTATGTAGGTGGGATGACCCAGTTCCTGACTCAGGCACAGAGCATGCCCACCCATATCATGAAACAACTGCAGAAAATTGTACATGAGTTCTCCTGGGACAACCTGGGATGTGCACCAGTCAACAAAACTATCCGAGCAGCAGCAAAGGTGGATGGCAGAATGCAAGTACTGGACATCGAGATGAGAAACCAAGCAATTGAGCTCATGAAGTTAAAAGCTTACCTGAACTTTGATGTTAACTGCCCATGAGCAGCCTTTATCAAGGATGCTATAATAAATAGACAAATATGCAATGGCCCCCCCTGGAGTGCAGCCATGGCAAACACAATACTACAAACATGGACCGTCAACCTATGCAGAAACTCCAAGCTCCCACAACATATAGTTAGCATGCTGCATACTGCAGAGATGCACCATACCCGGGTAGACATGCTGACCCCTTCCAAAAGGGTTTGATGGGCTATCCCTATCTGGCACCATAGGGGACTGCAGCAAGGTGCCAATATGTGATATGACTCCAAGGTATGCAAATGCTTGCAAGAAAACCACTCACTAGAGACTGCAGGAGATGCCAAGGATATTGCAAATAGACTTGAAGAACAGCAGCACAAGACACAAAAGGACTGCAAGTGTGCTGACTGCATGATAGACCAAAGCAGGAGGGGATGTGTAAACCCTAACAAGTGTGCACAGAGGGCTCAACTCTTGCTGGATAGCCTCAATGCAAAATGGGACCTCCGCCCTGTTGACAACAATGATGGCCTCAGTCTAACAAAAGATGAACATGATCAGAACAACATAGCCAGAATGGATAACAGACCTATACAATTCAACCCAGATATTGACAATGACTGCTCCCTAACAGACAGCATGCGAGTATTCACATCAGGATGGGATACATGCCCCAAGCCAGCAGTAAGACAAGACACATCAGCTAACAGCAGTGTCCCAATCATAGCCATGTCAGTAGCATATACAGATGGCAGTGCTCATGATAATGGTGCAGCACAAGCCTGTGCCAGAGCTGGGGTCTGGTTTGGTGACCAAGACCAAAGGAACATCTGTTTGTGCCTGCCAGGTGCATATCAGACCAACAATGCTGCCGAAATCAGGGCGGTGCTGGAGAGAGTGCAGAAAATGGACTCACATGAACTGATACAGACAATCACCAACTCTAAATATGTCATAGAGGGCCTTTGCTTCAACCTGAGAAATTGGGAGGACCATGGTTGGCTTGGGATTGCGAACTGTGAAGTGTGGAAGGTGACAGTAGCCTCCCTATGACAGAGAGGTGGCCCTATCCTCTTCCAATGGACTAAGGGACATGCCAGAGACCCTGGTAATGAGGGTGCTGATGCACTTGCAGAAGAAGGGGCAATGCTGGAAGAGTGGGAGGCAACCCAGGCTGATGTTGCAATCCCACATGAATTTGATGTTGAGGGAGCACAATTGTCAAAGCTGACACAAAGCCAGGCCTATAAGTTCATCCAAGCCTCCCAGCCACTAAAAAAGAGGGCATCTAGCTGTATACTTGTTCAATGAGTTCTTGCAACTGTTGCAGATGCCAATGGAGTGGAACCTGCTGAATTAAGACTATGGATGTTGCTCTGTCACAAAGATGTGCCACAAGTCATACGTGGGTTCCTGTGGAAGGCATTGCAAAACACATTCAAACTTGGCCTCTATTGGGAGAAAATAGGACCTCAGTACATGGCTAGAGGAGCCTGCCCCCAGTGTGGTGTCGAAGAGTCACTGGAACACATCCTGCTGGACTGCTCCATTGAGGGTCAACAGATGTTATGGGGACTAGCAAAGGAAAATTGGGAGCAACATGGAATGCAATGGACCAGCCCAACCCTAGGCAGTGTCCTGGGCATTACACTGGTACAGATCCATGATGATGATGGGGCAGTAGATAGATATGCTACCAGGCTTTACCATACTTTAATGATGGAGACAATGCACTTGATATGGAAGGTTAGATGTCAGCAGAGAATCCAACGAGGGGATGATGAGCCCTCATGCTGGCACACCCATGATGAGATTCAAAACCTATGGGTAGATGCAATAAACAAGTGTTTGACAATTGATTGTCTGCTGGTAAATAAGAAAAGATATGGTGCAAGGGCACTGGCAAAACATAAGGTTCTGTCAACATGGAAGGGTATGCTAAAGGATGAGAAGAGCCTACCAGAGGATTGGACAAGTCTTAGTGGGGTTTTAGTGGGTATTGTGCACACCCGGCAAAGGCCAAAGGGTAGGCACCAAGTCCCACACTGACCTTGGAAGTCATGCATAAATGCATTTCCTCACACAGAGCACCATCTGGTAGCTTCACATAGCAAGACCTCCACCAACCATGACAACTTCCCCCTGAGGGCATGCCACCCTCCTCAAGTGAGTGAACTGATCTAACCTAGTTAAATGTGGAACACTTAGTGCATAGCACATGCTCAACCAAAAAAAAAAAAAAAAAAAAGAAGGAAATATATCACCTTTGTCATTGAATCCCAGTGAGGTCCAGTAAGATGGTTCCTTGGCAGGCAAAGACTTGGTCAGAGATGCAGACCATCCTCTCTTCTGCTTGGGGATTGAATCCAATTTAGCAGGTCACTTCCACAGTGTGGGAGAAGGGACTGTAAATGTAGATGAGTAAGAGACCCAAATTAGAGAGAGAGACAGAGACAGAGAGGAAAAGCAATGGTAACCACTCACTGGAATTACTCTTTGACCCTGTAACATGCAACTGAGTAGTGAAGCTAGGTCCTTTGATAGACAAACCATATGCATGGAGCGGCAACAATCCAAATATCTTACATAGCACTGTAGTTTCCCTCCTCCACATCTGGCAGAAAGGCATGATCATAATCTTACAAATAAGCCTACCACCAACAGATTCACCATTGCCAATATTTTTCTGGTATCCTCCATCTTGAAATGGTTTAAAGAGATAGCAACCTGTTACAAGACCAACAATCATCACCACACCCATCATACCATTGTATGTCAATTGCCTTCCTGTTACATGCATGCCACTGAATTCTGAGCTATCTGCTCAAAACTCTGTTGGACTCCATCCACATCCGATTCTAATACTTATAGATACTTCCTACACCTATTCTAGTACTTATTCCCTTGGAACTCTGCCAGACTCTGTCTGCAAGCCATGGAGATCCTATTCTTAGCTCTACTTACCTTATTCCTACAGTATACCTTAGTTCCACACTACAGCCCTCTGCTGTCATGGACCTGGTGGAAACTGGATTCCAATCCTGCCATCTGGGCCCTCAGTCACATTCCATATCCCTCCTAGCCTCCTTCCACATTGGAGGCTTAGATACTCTGGCTCAGATCTAATTGCAGTATATAAGCACTCATGTACTCCATAGCTAGTTCTTCAGCTCGAATATCGACTTGGATAAGCCATCTACTTGTCCTATACCTCTTCTACACTTCTAAACTTGGACCCTGATGGAGTCCGACCGGATCTACTCATTTCTGGCCAATACTCCATCGGAGTCTGACATTTTCTCCTCCTAAGGGCCTTGGCTTGAGAGTAATGTTGCTAATAGCTTCATTAGGCCCTGGACCTGGCCAGAGTCTGGATTCCTAGGACTCTGGATGGCTCCTTTTCCCCTTTCTTCTGGCACAGTCCTTACACTTCCATTGGGTGTGAATAAGTTGGGATTCATACTGGATAGAGAACAGTAGGGACCATATCCCTTGAACTTCATCCATTTGAGAATCGATCTTAAAAGTGTAGGTTAAAAAAACAGTTATACAAAGGATAAAATGGCAACCTACCTAAATGTGTTACGAGCAAATAAAGAGGATATTTCATCCTGTGTGACACAAGGAGGATCGTCCAATCCAAAACCCTCCTCTGGGTTCTCTAGGTTCATATATGGCCTATCAAATAGTCAAGAATAAGTCATTGGAAAAAAATTAAAATAAGTGAAAATAAAACCACAAACCCCAAAGGTGGCAGCGAATCATAAATAGATTTTAACCAAGGTTCTTGGAACTCCTCTTGCATAACATGTGAAGCAGGGTCCTCAAATTTGAGACGGGGACATGATAATCTCAAAGACTCAGATTTGTCACTGTGAAATAAAGGGAATAAAAGGGAACAAATAAATAAAACATACACATGAAACCAAATGGTAATGAAATAGAGGACAATACACACTCTGGGAAAAAATCTGTGACATTATGGAAAGTTTTGTTGGCACAGATATCATGACTGTTGTCATCTTGATCAGATTCCACTTCTTTGCAACCAACACTAGAATATTAATGACAGGTCAAGAACAAGAGATAATATAATGATGATAAATAAAACACATACTCTATGAGGGCATCCAGATCACTGTAAACACTCTTAACTGTCATTCTTTACCTATAACAGTGTCATGAAGTAAGCAATATATTTTATAAAAACCAAAAATCAAAAAGGACTCAATACCCTTGTCTTCTCGGTTGATAGAGGTTTTGGATGTCGCTTTACCAGATATAAGAGAGCCAACATCATGTGCTGTAACATGCAAACAACATGAGTCTGGAAAAGAAAAGAAAAGAAAGAAAGCAAAGAAATAAAAACAAATGCACAGGGCCTGATATCCAATTTCTTATCAACATCACCAGCAGTCTGTACAACTGATACAGGTAGCCTGTTGACACTATCCTTTTTCTTATTGATTTTAGTCCTCAGCTTGGGGAGCATATATGGTACCCCACCTCCAATATCCTTGAGATAGACAATGGATTTGGGTTAAGGTTTCAGAGAAGGGTTTTCATCATCAATCTCAATGTGCCTCAATTTTCCTTTGTGATTGCATTTCTGGATTCTTTTAGATGACCTATATGCATAGCAAATTCAGTCACATGCCCTCAAGTATCCAAACAGATACAACCTGTGTCCAATATTGCCTACATCTTTTGTTTCCACTACATCGCTTATGTTCCCATCACAAAATCTGCAGAAATGTACCAAACACATTAAACCCAAAGCAATGAAAAAAAAAAATTGATGTATACAAGTCCTTCACATATTTTCCCTTTTCAGTCGCTTTTTTTGTTCACCTGGAGTAAATCATCAAAAGATGAAACCACACATATAATATTAGATGGTCACCCACCTGGAAGGTCTACTATCATCATTATGCCTTTCAACTTTCACAGAAGGGAAGGTCTTGACAGCAGGTTCCTGATCAACACTTTGAGAGGAGTTATTGTGTTCTCCACCTGTAGACAGCATTGGCTCACTACAGACACAATGATTTTAAAAAATCAAGCATAGCTCAAACAACAAAACAAAGACATACAGATCATGGTCTTCATCTGCATGAGTGTCGACAGTAAATCTGATGAAGCCTCAATCACATGCAGAATGAGATGGCTGGAAAGCAAACAAGCTCACAAATGTGGGATATCATTCTTGCTGTCATCTACCTCAATGACAGAGTTAGGAGAGGCCTTTCTATAACTGTCTGCATTGCAGTGGAGGAGACCTGTACATATTAGATTTTTTTAAAAAAACAAAAAACTGGTGCTTGTGTCAGACATTTGAGTTATACATAAGGGATGTATGCTCAAGAGGTAAAAGATGCACTCTTGTGCACTGCCTGACTTTATTTGTTTGGGATAAAGCCCTACAGCTAAAGCATTGTTGCACTGGAAGCACTTTGAGGCTGATGGTAGCACTATGTCTTTTATAAGTTGCAGATAATAAAACAACATAAATTCACACATGCCAAATGCTGTGGGAGGAAGGCCTTTCCTCTGGAGCACATAAATTCAACACCCTGCAGGAGATGTGATCAGCTGTAACCAAAGCCATTTTTGAAGTAAATCTGTGGATTGTGAACACACAATCAAAATAAAGGCATAGAGCACATATCCATAGGATAGTTTTGTGGTTTTGAGAACAATGTGTTGTGCTCTGCATTGTGGGACAGCATTTGTGATATTGTCATGAGGTCTGGTAACACATAAGACAATGCAGGTAGCAAAAGTATAAAGAACTGAAGGGAACAGGAGAATGAAGTTGCACCTGTTTGGAGTGTACCAGTGTCTTAAGAAGGTGCTGCATTAATTCTGCTGTTTGGCTTCTATCACATTATAATCCCCCATGAACTAAAGACAGTGGTTGTGCATTAAGGCTGGGTGTGTTCATTGCAAGTCTGTATTCATGCAACATTTTGCAAGCCTTCTTCAATGCAGTGAATTGCCTCTTCCAACTGTGTAAAAGTCCATGAAATCCATTGACATTTATGTGACTTGTTAAGCTATGTGCCTGGATGGAGCTGGCTAGCAGAAGGTGGGGCCAGCAGAGGTGGTGTTGGGTGTTGACAAGGCTATCTGGCAATGATCACCCTTGAGTCAAGGCCTGAGTGGCTAAGTATGCAAGATGTGGTACTTAGCTTGGTGTAGTTGTCAGCACCTGATGGGGCCAACTGTCTTGAAGCCGACTGAGGAGAAGAGGGTGAAGGTAGAAGTAGAGTAGGGCTTTGGACAGAGCATTGGAGCCAAGTTGAGGTTGAGACTTAGTCTATGAGATAGGCAAAACCAAGTTGATATTCAAACTAAGGATCTAGGTGACTTGTACATGAACTTATATGCTACTGTAGTGTCCAAGTCAGATGCCTTTGGGTCTGATGAGGAATTAAAATGTGAAAAACTAATTCAGGGTCCAGATTCAGATGTCAACTGTCTGTTGGGTGGTGTTGGGGTTGTGATACTACAGATTAGAATGTTCTTGGTGGAATTTTTTAGTTGGATGGTGGGACCATCGGCCCCCATGTCTGGGTGTAGACTTGGTTGTGTTGTGTGGGGCTGTCAGCATGCATGTAACAGTATCCCCCCCTTAGTGCTCTTGCCCTCAAGAGTACCTGAATGATAGGCTCCCAGTTAGTGGTGTCATGTGATCATGGGAAGTGGAGAGTGTAGGGTGGCCATGAGACTTTTTTGTAACTTAAACCTGAACTATTACCATGTCTGCCCACTTGTCAACCACACCTGAACCATATGAGGCGGCTCCCACCCCTGAGGGGTTGACTTCAGAGCAATACACCCTTTTTGATGCAGAGCAAGTAGAGGCTGAAGAGGCAAGTGAGAAGGCCATTCATGAGCACTGGGAGCAGGTACAGAAGAGGCAGAGGAGGGAGCAGGGATTGGAGTGGGACTGGAAGTTGGCCGAGTAGTGGAGGGCTGAAGAGGAGGCAGAGCAAAGATGGTTGGCAGAGGAGGAGAAGAAACAGCAGGAGGAGGAGGCTGAGGAGAAATGTCCTCTGGAGGAGAAAGGGAAAGCAGAAAAAAGTGGTGGCCAGAAGGAGGAGTTGCATCATCATGCCAACCAAAAGAGGTTGTAGGCACTGGAGTCCAGTCAGGGGGAAGCATCTGGGTCAGGGGCACAGGGTCTGGAGACTGGAGAGGAGTCTGAGGCCATTGAGGAAAGGCCAGTCAAGTGGCTCTGGATGGGGCCCCATGATGGTGAGGTTGAGGTGGGGGATACTGTGGGATGAGGCTTCTGCTTTGTCCTGTGGCAAGGGGAGGGTTTGGGACCAGCAGATGCAGCAGCATCTGCAGCATGTGTGGCCTATGAGGAGGCCAATCAACAGTACTGGGCGGAACATAGGGAGGTGATAGTGGGGGTTGATGTGGTGCAATGGGAGCATCAGGGCTCTGTACGCTCCAATTTCATGGATTTATCCCTTTAGTGGACTTTCAGCAAACCAAAGATTCCACACAAGCCCATATATAATTTACAGGGCTTTTCTGACACTTTTCCGACCTCAATACCTTCAATTTCAAAAACACTGTTTTTGACCTAAATCCTTGGATTTAAACCAGCCTTACCACAATAAGGCAATAGGGCACATTGCTGACATCACTGGCATTGCTGCATCAAAGTGCAAAGGTGCAGCCACATGAGTGGATCTTCTTAACATTGATCTGGTGATCATAGGGGCTTGATAACAGCAATTTGACGATTTCCACAGCAAGTACACCCAGTGGAGACTTAGGGAATTAATTGGTTATTGCTGTATAACCACAGGACATAGATGCACACACTACCTGGACAGGTACTCAGTCCCTTTCCGGCACTATCTGCAACTCTAAAGACCATGAATAAGGCATAGGTTCTAATGCCAGACCATGAAAATCAAAGGTGAAGACACAAATAAGATGATGCACAAGACCTGCTGTATAGTCAGAAGGTTAGAAACTCATATGCTAATGCATAGCCCTTCAGATATACCACACAGACACCATTTATTTATACTTTACTATATAAACCCGGTAATTTCATACTTTACAGTAGTTACTCTCTTCCTTCTGTTCCCCCACATACCCACATTGATTTGTTTACCTCAGTAACTCACACCAAGCTGACAATACTGATAGCACATGTTTAATAGCAATTTCATTCACCACAAAGCCAAGCTTGAAGTAGTAAAGCCGAGACACTTCACCGACATCCCTTGAAATTAGAACATGACACTTGTCATTGTTTTACTTCATTACTGACACTCGCTCAGTGTTAGTAAGTGATAACCATGTGGTACTCACCTCTTTTAGTTTTATAGGAAAGAATTAGCTTCAACTTCACAAGACAAGATTAGTTTTATTGGATTTCAACTTCACAAGACATTAGTGAATCCATCTGGATGTCAAGAGCAGACGAATAGTATTGGACAGTTATAGGGCAGCTCTATTGTGAGCATTGCAAGGATAGGTTTTGAACAGATTTAGTATTGACAGATTGACAGATATAGGGCAGCTCTAGCATGAGCTTTGCAGGAAATAGTATTGACCAGTTTTAGGAATTGATTTGACAAGAGATAGGACCAGACAAAGGAAACAAAGTATAGTTTTGACAAAGATTGACTGTTTATAGGAATTAGGATGAACAGAATTGTCACAGATAAAGCTGAGACATAACCAGATAAAGCCGAGGACCACAGAAATAAGGATGAGACCCGCTATTGCACCACCATAGCCCCAGAAATATCGACACAGACCAATACCGAGACGATTAGGAACTCATTTAATACTGACATAATACCAACAGCCATTTTACACATCCTATCTTCCTTCCCATCCAGTTTCCCAGTTTTATGACACACACCAGACCAGATAACAGAGACCAAAGGTGACTCAGAGCATCAGAATCTGTAGTAACTTCTCACAAGACTAGAGAGAAGTCCCCCACCAGATGGCAAGCCAGTCAATGTAGGACAGCTTGATCAGTCCCATAACCCTGAATACGACACTGTGTTTTATCGGTTGAATCATTACAAGTACAGATGTGCTCAGAAAAACTCACACAAACACACACAACACCCTGAGGAGTGACTTATGAACAAAACTAGTTGTTCTGTAATACCGACATAAAGCTGAGACACCACTATTCCATTTTGGTTCCTTGCACTGCGATATTCCAGAAGTATCTGACAACAATTCACCAGTTTACATTCTAAGCTCACTAAAGCATCTGACTACCTCATCAATGGGCAGTGGAGGAAGCACCTGAGGGCCTGTACATTGATGAGAGTGATGATGAGGGGGATATGGACTTGGAGGTCGAAGATGAGGAAGAGTTGAGGGAGGAGGCATGGGTACTGCCACTGGAATGGATGGAGGTGGAGTACTGTTGGATATGGCATGGGGGGGGAGTGGAGGAGAGATGGAACATAGGGCCAGCAGTGCCTGACATGGATGGTGAGTTTTCTGCAGTGGCAGTTGTGACTTGTACTGAAGTGGTTTTCTAGAGCCATGCAAGAGATGTGTGCAGGATGGTGTGCACTGTCAGTTGCTGCCTGGTCTGGGCAGGAGTTGTGGTCGGTGCTGGTGGAGGAAGGTGGCCTGTTCCTTCAATTGGAGACCTGCCAGGGTGATGGAGGAGGATGAGGAGGACAGTGTGCCATTGGGAGTGCACATGGATGAGTTGGTAGTGGAGGTCTGATGGATGGGTAGGAGGATGAGAAGTTTGGAGCAGATGGTAGCATGTTTGGTGTGAGTGGTGGCCTTGTCAGACTCCTTTTTGGTCTGTATATATATTTTTGTTGTGTACTGGTATGTAGGCGAATGGACTTGTTTTTCTTGGGTTTGAGATTCAGGGAGGAGAAAGGTGGGGCTGGTGGCCCCAGTGACTTGGGCAAAGTGAAGTTAGAACTAAGATTTGAGATAGATGAAGTAGACAGAATCCCCTTTTTTCATGAGTGTGCTAGGCTGTGTCAAGCTGCTGGGGTGGCAGTCCCAACAGGGCTGTCTATCTGTAGTGAGGTTTAGCACTGGGCAATCTTGGTGATGGGACCTGGTTTGTCTGGATGCTTGGTATGGAAAGCAGCAATGTAGTCATCAGCAGAGAACTTGGAGGCCAGAAGCCAGGCAAATTCATCATCTGTGCCCTTGTACCCCAACCACTGTACCTTGTAGAGTAGTGGTGTCTGATATCTCCAGTCAATTTTGGAGTCTAGAATTTAGGCTATCTTGTACTGTTCCTCGCTGTTGACCTTAACTGGAGGTGGTGGGGTTTCTATGTGATTGGGTATGGTGTTGATTTCCATGGGTTCTAATTGAGAGACATGGAATACTGGGTGGATGGAGCGGAGGTCTGGTGGCAGCTGGAGTGTGAACAAGTGGGTGCCAGGTTGAGCAATGATTTTGAACAGTCCCAGGAATTTTTCTGTGAACTTCGCAGTAGGTCAGGTGGTATGGATATAGTGGGAGCTGAGGAGTACTTTGTCACCAATTTTGAATAGAGGGGCTGCCACCTGTCATTTGTCTGCCTGGGTCTTGTACCAAGACTGGACCTGGGCAATCTTGTCATGGAGGACCCAATGGAGGTTGTCCAGGTTTACTGTGAAGTTGCAGGCCCATATGGATGTGATATCATGTTCAGGGTGGATGGTGAGGTTTGGGTGATAGCCTTTGTTGGTGAAGAATGGTGAGATACTGGTGGAGATGTTCAGTGCATTGTTGTAGGTGAATTCAGCTAGAGGGAGGAGTTCATCCCAGTTGTCCTGTTGGTAAGAACAATAAATTTGGATGTACTGCTCCAGTGTCTGGTTGGCCCATTCCATCTGTCTGTCAGCATCTGGGTGGTAGCTGGAAGTGAAGTGGAGTTTCATGTCTAGTGCAGTTGTGAGAGCATGAGTGAATTGAGAGACAAATTTGGAGCCCTGATTGGAGGTGATGTGGTTCAGTACTCTGTGTTTAGCAAAGATGTGAGTGATGAAGATTTTGGCAAGGTCTTCGGAGGTGACAGTGTTGTGTGTGGGTACAAAGATGGCCTGCTTGCTGGCCCAGTCAATTACTACTAGAATGGCGGTGAACCCATTGGAGTCCAGCAGCTTCTTGATGAAGTCTATGGATATGGAGTCCCATGGTTGAGCAGGAACTGGGAGGGGTTTGAGTAGACCATAGGGGTGGTGTCATGGGGCCTTGTTGCATCCACAGGTGGTGCAAGATTTCATATAGTGTCAGACATACTTGCAGATGCCCAGCCAGGTGTACATCCTTTGGACTAGGTCATAGGTCCAAGTTTGACCAAAATGTCTGATGAGGATGTGGTCATGATGTTGCTGGAGGACTCAGAGTTGGAGGTCCTCATTGTTGGGGATGAGGATGCAGTTGTTGAAGGAGAGGAGACCAGACTCATTGAGGGACCAGTGGGAGGTGTCTGGGGAGTCCTGAGTGGTGAGCTGGAAACCTTCAGTGAGCATTGGGTCCATGTTTTGTGCTCAATGGATGTCTTTGTGGAGTTGATTCGTGTCCATGATGATGCTGGTATGGAGGGTGGGCCCTTCTAGGTATGTCACCCAAAGGGAACTGGCGAGCTGTTCCTGTGTGAAGATGGGTCAGAAGTTGTGCAGGTTGACAGCGGTGTATTGGTGGTCTCCATCTTTTGGGTAGACATCCCATCTGCAGGTGAGGGCATCTGGTTTACCTCTGAGACAACCCAGATGGAATTGGATGATGATATTGAATTGGGAGAGGAATTCGGACCAGTGGACTTGCCAGCAGGTCAGTATCTTGGTAGTGGCAAAGTACTCCAGGTTCTTGTGGTCTGTGACTACATCCACAGACATGGCAGAGCCTTCTAGATAATGCCACCAATGCTTGAAGGCATCGAAGATGGTGAGGAGTTCTTTGTCGTGGGTGTCATAGTTGAGTTTGGCACTATGCAGGCTCCAGGACAGGAAAGCAATGGGGTGGATTTCCCCATTGTCAATGAATATGGAGAGGATGGCAGCTATGGCATAATCAGAGGTGTTGGTCTCCACAACCAGCTGTCAGTCAGGGGACCAGTGCATGAGGATTGGTGCCCAAGTGAAAGCCTGTTTCAGTCCTTCAAAGGCCTCTATGCAGTCTTCATCAAAATTCCATGGTGTGTCTTTTCAGGTGAGTCAGGTGAGCAGCAGAACAATTTTGCTATACTCATGGATGAAGCAGCAGTAGAAGTTTGCGAAACCAAAGAAAGCCTGGATATCCTTGACCTTGCAGGGTGTTGGCCAGTCCATGATGGCTTTGACCTTGTTGTCTAACATTCAGAGGCCATCAGGGGAGAGGATGTATCTAAGGTACTCAATGGAGTCCTTGTGGAATTTGCATTTGGATGCCTTGCAGTAGAGTTTGTTGGCCTTGAGTTGGCAGAGGACTTCTCAGACATGTTTCTGGTGGTCCAACAGATTGTCTGAGTAGATCAGGATGTCATCAAGGTAGATGACTATGGAGACATCAAGCATGTCTGTGAAGATGTCATTGACAAAGCACTGAAAGGCAGCAGGGGCATTGGAGAGCCCAAAGGGCATGATGTGCCATTCAAAGGACCCATAGTGGGTTTGGAAGGCCGTTTTCCATTTGTTGCCTTCTGTGATGCATACCAGGTGGTAAGCATGATGTAGGTTGAGCTTGGTGTACAGGTGCACAGAGCAGGCGGAGTCCAGGAGATCAGATATTAGTGGCAGGGGATAGTGGTCCTTCTTGGAGATCTTGTTAAGGCCCTGGAAATCCATGTGGAGTTGGAGTTCTCCAGTTTTCTTCTTGATGAACAAGACCAGGGCACCATGTGGGGACTGAGACAGTGTGATGAATCCACTGCAGAGGTTGTCATTGATGAATTCTCGGAGGGCCTTGAGCTCCAATTCTGAGAGGGAGTAGATGGGACCAAGCGGGGGCATCTCACCTTCATTCAGGTTGATTTTGAAGTCATAGGGTCTGTGAGCAGGCAGTTCCTCAGAGAGCAAATCACTGAATACATCCGCAAAATTGTGGTACTTGCCTGGGACTCCTGTCAGATCAGGTGGAGTGGCTTTCATGGCTTTCCCATCAATCTCCAGCCAGGAGGGTTGGAGAGTGAATTGCTGGGCCCCTTCTTTGGCACAAGCATGGACAAAGGCAGCAGCCAAAATTAGGGAGATGGAAGGCTTTCCCCTGGAACTGGAATTTGAAATGGTGGGATAAGTGTACAAGGGTTCATATGGGAACAGAGTCTGATGGGAGGCCTTGTTAGGCTTCTGAGTAGCCTGGGGTCACTGGGTATCAGCTTGAGGAATGGGTGGCTCATTATCAGCTGAAGTTATAGGCTGGTTGTTGGCCTGGGGGTTAGATAGGTCCAACAGTGTCCGGAGTGAGATGCTGGCTTCTGCCCAGTCAATCTGAGGATTGTGGCAGGCAAGCCAGGCATGTCTGAGGACAGAGTTGCAGGATGAGTCCAGAGTGGTGACATAGAAGTTGATAGGGGTGATTTCTCCAGATGGGAAATGGATGGAAAGTTTGGTGCTGTGTGTAATCAGGGATCTGGTGGTGCCATTGAACAAATGGAGTTGCAAAGGGGAGATTTTATTTGTGTGCAATTTTTGTTGTGCTACATACATGGTGTCAATAAAACAGTGGCTAGAGCCTGAGTCTATGAGTGTGCAAAGCTGGAGTGGGAAGTTAGTGAGGCCATCAGATCTGATGGAGGCTGCTAGTGGGATGGTTAGGGAGTGGCTGGATAGGGAGGCTGCATTAAGGGTTACTTCCTCCATGGTGTGAGTATGGTCAGCACAGTCCTAGTCTTGCACAGAGGGTACAGGACTGCTGCTTAGTTTTCTGATTCAGCTGGTTCAGGGACCTTGGTGACTGAAGTGGAGGTGGTGGCTGATCTGCCCTTCATGGTGCCCGATGGGCACCACTTCTTGCAGTCTTCAGTTTTATGCTTTCCTCCACAGATGATGCAGAGGTTGTTCTTCTGTCAGTGTTCTTTTTCCTCCAGGAGTAGCTGGCCATCCTTTCCTAGCTTGTCAGCATAGGGTTTGGTGGTCATGGAGCCAGTGGTATCTGGGTTTCAGGTTTTTGATGAGGAGGATGAATGGGAGTTGGATGAGGAGTGGGTTTCTTGGGAGATTTTGGCCCACCGTGTCCAGTAGTGGGCATCTAGCTCCTGCACTAGGTAGCGCATGTCACAGAGTGTCATCGGCTTTCCATGATGGGCCATATCATCCTTGATCTGGGTACATAATCTGCGATAAAATGTGTAGTGGAGGGAGTTATCTCTATAGCCAACGAGTGAGGCATACTGATTGAATTTGACTAGGTACTTCATGATATGGTCTCTGTCTCACATCTGAAGGTTCTCAAGGGTGTCCTCCGCATCTCCGACCACATTGAATGGCCTGAAATTGGTATGTAGCTCAGTCAGGAAAGCAGTGTATGAGGATTGCCAAGCTGGTGGATTGTTCAGGTCTGGTCAAAGTATGTCTGGCTTGAACCAGGCAAGTGCAGTGCCGGTGAGGTAGGAGATTGCATAGTTGACCTTGCTTGCTTCCTTGGTGAAAGCCATTGGACAGTCATTGAAGTTCAACTGTAGGGACATGATGAATGTTTGGAGTTTGTTGGGATCAGTGCCATTGAAGCTGGCTGGTTCCTTGACTTTTGTGTGGACTGGGTCTGTGTGGGGGGTGTTCAAGTTTCATGATATTGCTTGAAGTAAGATAAGGAATTGGAGTGTTAGGTCACCTTGGTTGGGGGGTGTGGGTTGTCCAGGGCCTCCCGGGCCTGGAGGACCACTGGGACCTCTGGGGCCACCTGGTCCTGGGGGGCCGCTGGGGCCTCCAGAACCACCTGGACCATCTGGACCATCTGGGCCATCTGGGCCATCTGGGTCTGCATCTCCTGCATCTGAGGAATTGGGAGTATCCCTGTCTTGGTGGAAGGTTGTGTCTGCCAGAGGGTCACCTTCTGGAGTGTCAGCACAAGGGCCAGTAATTACTGAAATGGAATCTATAGTGGGGTCCATGGTGTGGGACCTTGGGTTGGTTTTTAGGGGTTGCTGGACCACAAATCCAGAGTGGATATAGGTTTCCCTGCATGGGGGACAGGGTCCTGTGGAAGTGGATCCAAAAAGGTCCAGGGATTCTCCAGAGGGTGAGTCAGGGATGGTAAAGGTGGAAGACATTGTTGGGTTAGATTTTTCTTTTCGACTCAAGGGGTTGAGTTCAAATATACTGTTAGGCTATGTGCCTGGATGGAGCTGGCTAGCAGAAGGCAGGGCCAGCAGAGGTGGTGTTGGGTGTTGACAAGGCTATCTGGCAACATCACCCTTGAGTCAAGGCCTGAGTGGCTAAGTACAAGATGTGGTACTTAGCTTGGTGTAGTCATCAGCACCTGATGGGGCCAACTGTCTTGAAGACAACTGAGGAGAAGAGGGTGAAGGTAGAAGTAGAGTAGGGCTTTGGACAGAGCATTGGAGCCAAGTTGAGGTCAAGACTTAGTCTATGAGATAGGCAAAACCAAGTTGATATTTGAACTAAGGATCTAGGTGACTTGTACATGAACTTATACACTACTATAGTGTCCAAGTCAGATGCCTTTGGGTCTGATGAAGAAATTAAATGTGAAAAACTAATTCAGGGCCCAGATTCAGATGTCAACTGTCTGTTGGGTGGCATTGGGGTTGTGATACTACAGATTAGAATGTTCTTGGTGGAATTTGTTAGTTGGACAGTGGGACCATCAGCCCCCATGTCTGGGTGTAGACTTGGTTGTGTTGTGCAGGGCCATTGGCATGTGCATAACATGGGTGCACAAATGATACCTGATGACAAGTGCTCTGGAGATTCAGCTAGTTTGCTGGGTGCTCAGCTTTTCCTCTAGGTTTATTTATGCTCTTTGTTCTGTGTCAGACATACTAAGTTGATATGTGAAACTTAGTGAGACTCACAGTGGAAGATCCTGGGAGTCTTCTGCATTCATGAGACTCTGTCTGAGCTTGCTGAAGTCCCTGGGAGCCATGTCTGGGTTGGTGTGCACTGAGTGTATGATGCCTGTGGAGGCATGAGTGAAAGAGCATACTTGTAGTATTCTTGCTCTTACCAATTAGACTTCTGTAAATTAACTTTTAAATCTGATGAAAGCCACTTTTTTTTGAGACCAAATTACAAAATTCTAAGTTTGAATTCTAGTCTATTCAGGATAAGCCTCCTCTTGAGACTGCAGATGATCCCAGGATGGCCAGGCTCTTCAGAGGGTCGACACAAGTCCAGCAGAGATGACATGCAGCCAGTGAAAGCCTGGATGTAGTAGCAATGTGATAGTGAGAGCAAAAGAAGAGCATATGTATGTAACTTATTTGATGTACAAGTTACTCATGGGTATAAAGAACTTAATATCTTTGGAATTTTCCTTCAAAAACAAGTTGATTTGTATTGCCTTAAATCGAAAGATATTGGCTTTTCATCAACTTTTCATTATATCAATTTGGACACTTTGAGCTATACATGTCAATGAAAAACTAAGTGTGGACTCATCTTTTGCAGGTCCCACCTAATCTGCTGCCAATAGTCCTCAGGATAATGTCCCTTAATCCCATGACACCATCCATGAAGGACTGGTTGTGAGTCTATAGAAAGTGTAGCCTGGTGAGCCTGGTCTGGCATTACTATTGTTGTGGATATTGGCAATTAGAATAATTACCAAGTCTTGACTTCCCCTGAAATTCCTTGTAGTTTCTTCTCTCTTCTACATTAATATAGAAAGATCTTGACACTGTTTCCTAATTACAATTTCATTAAGTAAATTCTAGAATAAATGACTGTATAAAAGGATGAGCAATAAAGATCTTTCAATCATCTACTCTTGATTGCATCTTTTCAACTACATTCCAGTGTGAACTACCTTAGTTCAGATTTGACTATGCTAAGTGCTTTCCATAAACTCGTACGAATTCTGAAAGGTAATCAGAACTTATTTTTGTCAGCCTAAGAAGCTATATTCTTGTCATGGATATCATACTCCTGACTTGGCTCTTGAGTCTACAGATGCATGTACTCGGGATTATCAAGAACTTACTAGTATCTTCCTTTACTTTCCTTTACTTTCTGTCAATTTCCTGAATCTTCTTACTAATACTAGAAGATTATAGAAGGCTGTAGAAGAATAATTACTCCGAAGCCATTAAGTATATAAAGACCACCTGTAGTACATACAGAATCAATCAATCTTACTACCAACTCAACTCCACTACTGTGTGATCGACTACTAAGTCATTCAGACCGGTTATGCCAAGCGCTTGCC
>JANDKJ010000348.1:0-129769 GCA_028551335.1 Armillaria sp. CMW 4456
TTTCATTTACAGAGTCAACGCTGCACATTGCGGATCTTCCTGCACTGGGACTACTTTTATGACGGAAGCTTCTATATACTCGATACTCCCGGCGTAAGTGTTGTACTCAATTTGACCCTCTCATGGTACTGATGGTCCAGTGAAGCATCTCCCAGGTCATATATCTGGCCTTGCACGCGTAACGCCTACAACATTCGTCCTTCTCAGAGACGATTGCTGTCATCACGTGTCCGACATCCGACCAACACCGCTCCACCATTCTCTGTGCCCCTGCCCTGCGTCACTCCTTCAAAGCGCGACACGCTCCCTTTGCAAATCCCACTTTCCCGAAATCGGGTCTGAGCCGTTGCTAAAGATCCCTCGACCACCTGCCCCGTCGGTATACAAGGATTACGAGGCAACGATGCGGTCACTTGAGCGTTTAGCACGGCTTGATGCGGACCCTGATGTGTTGATGATCATCGCGCATGATGGTACTGCGCCTGGTGTGGTTGAGGAGTTCCCGGAGAGTATGAATGAGTGGAAGGATCAGGGATGGAAGGACAAGCTGACATGGAGATTCTTGGAGAAAGATGGTGGTGGGTGGAGGTTCGGTTGAAGAAGGACGGCTGTTTTGAGTCTGTCCTACGAGAAGAAATTTGCCCTGGTCCTTGGCCTGGCCTGACGACTCGCGTCAGTGCGTTTCGGTGAGCGAATGCAGTTGAGGTGCTGATGCTGAGTCCCGGGATTCCTAGTGCTTTCACTACGGGGTAGCATCTCAAACGCAAGAAGAAAAAAATCCCTAGCACGGCATGCTCTCCGTGTATTAATCATATCCTGGGTTAAAGTTTCCCCGAATCCACATTTCCTGACCTTACTCCCCAATAATAGTCGCGAGTTGGTATGAAGTCAGAGTGATAGTGTAAGTTCCGTTGCCCTTGGAGCTGACGGGTGGAAACTACGTTCAAAGCGTCATCGGTGAAGTTACTGTGCTAGACTGGGCTGAAGGAGATATTGGAGACATTTTTGATTATCCACCCAATGAAATGACGTTGGAGCTGTATCGCGGGGCTCGTTAGGCAGACTGGTGTGATATATTGAAAGGCTAGCTACAAACAAGCGGATAACTACGGAAAGGCTACCTAATCTGCATGTGACTAGTGGGACGCAGGCCGCACCCAACACACTCAACGTGCTGGGTGTATTACAGTAAAAAAGGGAGATACATCGAAGAATACGTGTAGTGATACAGTGACCGTAAGAAATGCGAAGCTGCACACATAATACAGTACGAATGTCATGGCTAATCGTGTATGGGTATCGCTGCACGTGAGAATAGAATGAAAGAGAAATTAGAGCTGAGAACAATGATTAGAAAAATGAACAGAGGTGATAGAAGACCCAAAATAGCGCTACTAAGCCGATGTTGGGGACTATCCATTGTTGGGCAACACCGTCCACAAGAGGGACGGCTACATCGATGGTGGAATTTAGACAATTTAGCGCGCTGGTATCTACCCAGGAAGGTATCGGTGTATCAGCAGTATTATCCTGTAGTGCTCCTGTATTGTTATAGCCATCGACCGTGAGGGCCACCGAGCTCGCGCGGTAGTACTGAACAGACTGTTCTGGCTTGGGGGTGCTCGCATCCGAGTCATTGAATGTTTTGGGCGTACTTGTTGAAGAAGAAGACGTGTTGATCACTGACGAGCAATTATTTGTAACGTCCGTGATGAGGGAAGTAACCGTTTCGTTGTCGGCTACGATATGGAACGTGGCGTTGCCTGAGATTGCAGGGAATGTGGCGTAGGTCATGACTCCGCCGGGTCGACTCGAGTTATCTGGGCGACCGTACTGGTGAATAAATGATAAGCTAGGGAGACAGGATTATAGGGTAGAGAAGGCGGACTTCGTTGTTGTGCAGGTACGCGGCGGACCCTAGTGCGAGACCGCCCCACGCCAAGGGCCAGTAATAGAAAGGGAATCCCAAGCCAGCAACGCCGCGGCTTGGAATACCTGGATACCCACTCCCGTAGGTCCTGGCGCAGAACGTTAACTGACGCGCCGTGATTGAGGACGGTTATCGGTGGCGTACCTGGTTCCCATTACCTCGTCCCTAGTCCCTCCGCCCTGTGTGCGTCCAGCGAAGAACTGCCCAGAAGGTATGGTCGACACGGCACTCCTACCCTTCCCATGCGACGTAGCCTGCTTCGAAGATCCACTGCTACTTATGGACTGGGTACGCGTTGAACCTGAGTATTTCGTAAAGCGCAGTTACAATGATAGATGAGTGATCATGACGCACCGGAGGAGCTTGAACCGTTGCTTCCGCTTGAACTGCTTGAACCACCGCTCTTTCCGCCTGAGTTGCTACCGCCTGTACGGCCGACCTTCTGACGATAGAGTTTTCGCGGACGCTGTGAGATGAAAGGGACGTACATGAGTGGGAAGCCATCTCGTTCCTTGGAGAAGTTTTATCGTGGCACCCCGTACAGCCTCCAGGCTGCATGGGCGACGTTCTGTGGAACATCGGGGCCGCCCATCCCACAAGGTTATGATGCGTGCTGTTGGTTGCTGATTTTAACGGTGCGAAGAGAAACAACGTTGACGTTGAGTAGCATCGCAGTTTAATAGCATCACAAATGAATAGGTCAACTTCGACCTCTCTATGTTCTCGTCGACTTCGATCAGAATGGATATTTACCTACTCTTGAGCCTTACACTTGATTGTTAAACCTGTGGACTTATTAGTCGACGAGTCAGTCAGAAATTCCTAAGACCGTTAAGCTCAGAAATTTTCCATGGCTGTACGTACCTGAACAAACAGCAACCCGCTTTTCAAAGCGAGCACAAGGTTCATGCGATACACTGCCTTCCCTGCTACGTCTAACGGGTTGAACACGGAGTGGACGTTGCAACAGCGATTGATACAGGAAACTAGAACTTAGCAGGAAACAGCCCTTCGCCTTGCGAGCGATACAGGTATTGGACGCAGCTTGGCACCTGCCTCTTACGAACAGTTCGGACCAAGCGATTTGCAAGCGATACTCATATACGGGCATGTATATTATGCCTGAATAATGGAATTTCAAATTGTGCCTGCTACAAGGTAAATACAGGAAAGACATACACGTTGGGGACATGCTTCACTGATGTATATTGTAACTTGGGATGTCTCTTTCATCATTGCATCATTTCTTTTGCTTTATTTGCCTGCCGGCTGTCACGGCACAATATGGCACCATTTTCGTCCTTTTCTTCACCTTTTTTTACCCCTGCTTTCTGCCACTATGTCGTATCTTTGACCTGCTTTACTCCGGCGGTATGCACCCAAATCGTACTCAGTTTTGGGCCGCCACCTTCTTAGTAGTAGATCCTTTACTCCATAAAAGATCCCATATAATCTTCGCGCAGGGAAGGTCACGACATTGGACCGTCAGAACCGAATAGCACGGCCTTGAGGCACTTAACGCTTTCGTTGAACTTGGATAGGTGGTCATTCTGGATGTCAGCTGCATTTACGCTCGATGTAGGCTCAACTCTGTGTATCTCGTAAACGTGGCGGACTTGAAGCGCGATAATTGAACATGGGTGCGTGTACCAGCGCTCTTCATTGGTGACTAGCATTCGTGGAGACCCTGTCTGCACTACGGGTCTCGAGACGAGATTGACGTATAAGTAGGAACGGGCGTATGTTCGAATTGTACCCCATTGAAGCGGATGTCATTCTCTGTGGCACTCTGTGGCGCTGCTGATCGTCAAAAGAGACGCAGAAAGCTAGTCGTAAGTCGTATCACAATTAGTACTGATTGACAACCTGTGACTTCGTCCACAATACGTAGGGCGGACGCGATGGTTCATTCGAGAGAACAACGAATTGTTTTTTCTCCACGATATAAGCGTTCATACTCTCATACTGAAAACTCGTGAGCTTTGCACGAATTATACCTGTGGCTGGTCCTTACAATGAACAAGCCTACATCGACACTTGTCCATTGTGGAAACCGATCACAGCTCTCGGCACAGACCGTACAGAAATTCTTTCGTAGGAGATACAGTTCGCCTTGATTCTTACCCTCGGTAACTATTAGAATTCTACAGAATGGTAACAAGGAAGACTTACTCGAAGTATCATGGAGATAATCAGACGAGACGCCGTGAGCTCTTCTAACATACGGAAAACATAGATACGTCTGGTTTTCTCTCAAGCTATGAAACGGGTGTTATCTGCGCATTGAACCAGATATGGGTGAGATCATGTTGTATTTTGGCGTAAGCATGACATATTCGAACACGAATTTTAGAGCCTGGAAACCCGGTATATTTCTGACTGTGCTATGGCACAATATTAGTAAATAATATCAGTAGAGCGTAGCAGAACGAACATACCATCTCGTCTCATATAAAATAACATGTGTCGGTGGAAACCTACTTTGCGATAGGTAGCACCAGAGACCTCGCGGGAGAGGACAAAACTGAACAATGTGCGATATTGGTATGGCAACGTCTAGAGTGAGAGAATGAAAGAAAAGAAGAGAATGGGCCATCCAACTCTATCGAGAAGTATTTATACTCTTCTAAATATAGAAATGGCGATCATCAGAGTCCGGTCATAGCGAGCAAATGCGCATCATTAATAGGTCATATTGGGATGGGAGGACGGGGCGAAGTGAAGAATGTCAACAGATTCCAGTCATCCAGGATTCTTCAGAAAAACGGAATCATCCTAGCTATGTACCGTTGGATGGAATTCCAAGTCTACCTTAAAATTTACGTCTTTCAAATCTGCCTACCGCATCAGGTCACTTTTTGACATCGGTACGTATAGGGGCTGTTGATAATGGAAATGAGAACAAGTGACGATCGAAGGTAGTGACGATCGAAAAGGTGGTAGAAAATATTTCAACCCGCTTCGCTGTGTGATCGTTCGCAGAATCATTCATTATTCGTCCCCATTTGCTGATAACAACAGATGCTATGCTACAAATTTTCATGTGCAGTGACTGGCTAGATACTTTATTATCATTTCTTCTACGTCACAAAATTTACGTATCTTCCTCCATTTAAGTACATTCAGATCGGAAAAACGCATACCAACTATGTTTGCTCTGCCTGAGAAGAGCTTTGCCTCTTGTTTTCCAACGCATACAACTGATGCTCATTGTTTTCTTGCCAAAGATTCAACTGCAGAGGTCTGACGGAAAGATCTATGATTTTACTCTTGGAACCAGCTTGGACTTGTCCTCAAACATGATGAAAATCTAGGAGCCATTGCTTTCTCGTCGAAGATTCAACTGCAGAAGTCTTTGGTCTGAAGAAACGATCGACGATTTTGTTCTAACGTGGAACCAGTCTTGGACTTGTTAAATGCTACAATAAGAACTTGGATGGCTTCCTTGTAAAAGCTATGTTTCTCTCTTAATAATGTCAGGACTACATTAGACAGGACTTAACTTTCAGGGTAATCCATGAACACAACACCACTGGCAGCATAAACGTGGCACAGATTGAAACTGAAATAGTAGTAATCTCAGTCTGCTACAGTTGAACGAATAAAGTGTCCCGGCACTTGATGACAGACGAGGTAGGAATGCGTGTCCTGTTCCAAAAATAATATCTCGTACTCATATCAAAACACGAATATGTTAGGTAAAGGACTTAATTTGTTAATTGGACCAACGACTACGCAATTTGTAACAAAATTGATTTCACTGACATCGCAAATTTCAATGTGAGCTTTGTGACAATATGACAATACTCTATTGATTCTAAAGTAACAGATCTGATTACAACCGTACAATATTGGAAGCAATTATGGGCATCATCTCTCCCCTCCAGCGATTCCGACTTTCCTCGAATGAAAATAGCGCGGAGATTATACGGATTTTTACAATAGCAATTTACGTGCAATGGCTGTGGTACATATTCTCATAATTCAACGACTTGCTTAGTGTCCTGTGCAACAAGGATGGATCGAATAATTCGTTAAACAGAAATGAAAAAGAAATTTTACTCACAATTTGACGAGAAGAACTTAGCTGGGGTATTTGTTCGGAAGACACACCCTCGACAATGCTCCTGAAAAAATACATTTGAGATCCATACATTGACCATAAGTAGGATAGAGGGATGATGACCTTATCGAGTGGAGAAGTTGTTCGTATGATGGAGTCTCGGGTTGAGTTGAAAAGCTTTATGAATGCCTGTACAGACCAGACCACGGACAGCTCAGTGAGTGTGCATCAAGAGGCAAAAATACCATAATCACTCACACGAGTCATCACACCTCCTTTGGGTGTATCTCTGCTTATCTGATTGTCTTTGGAACCAGACCAACATATCTGCGTTATATTCTTGATCAGCTGTGAGAAAAAGGAAACAAACAAACACCTACCACATCTGCGGAAATATCTTGGCCCGGTGTCGTTCCGTAACACTGACCAATACAGTTATACTTATACATGCCAGTCAGATTTGATGATGAAGGTTGCGACAGTGGGGAATGAATTACGGTAAAAGGAAGATCTAGCACAAACAGATAAGGTGTATTAGGGGATAGACCTTGTAGCTGATGATACACTTACCCAAAATCGTCCCGGAATGACAGGTCTATGTAGTAGAGGCGTTGAGAGAAACAAAGTCATGGGTCTGCATTTACATACATCGAACAAAGCCTAATTTAAATTGTGAAGCGTCAGATATGTCATCAGAATATTGCTAGGGAAAGGAACATACCATAAGCTTGCAATGAGAAGGCAGGTCCCCAAGCATTTTATGGATGTCCTAGGTCGTGAAGGAGTTAGCACGCTCGTGGGTGACAATTCATTTTTATGCACTCACATCATCAACGATAATTTCCGAGTTGTAACATAATATTCCTTCATGAGTAGGATTATCAGCAGATTGTCAATGAGTAGAAATATTCGATGGACAAACCTTCATCTTTTCCGTCGACCTCATCGCCATTTGTATCGGGGATTTGAACACCATGCCCAGAGACTGGGGGTCATGACGTGTCTCAAAGACAAATTCAAAGGGAATGGAGAAACGTACAGTGAAGAAAAAGTGAATCATTTGGCTGGGCATCCTTAACAAACTGCGATATGGCTTTCAATATATTTTCCCTGGTGGGCACTGTCACCGTATATCAGTCCGTAATGATTGTTATATCGTCGGTCTTGTAACCATTCTCTGGTAGGGGAGTGTTAGTGGACTGCATCGGAATGAGAGTGAAAGGTGTTTACGCTTCAAGAAGTTTCTAATGTTCTCAGCATCTTCTATACATCCTCTGAGCTCGTTCGATTGGTTGCGATAGTTGATACCGATCTAACGAAAGAATTTTACATCAACGCTCAGCCCATTTCTGCGACAACTAAGACATTTACGCATAGAGCTTTCTTGCGCCCCGAGGGTATAGAATGTCCACTATGGCTTGAATGTGGAGTCCCAAATTCGAGCTGAAGGTGTGTGCATTTGAACAGCGTGCTATTTGGGTTTCGACGACGGTCGCTTACCCCAATTGCTGGAAGCTTTTTGAATCGTGAAGAGCTGTAATCACCGGCGGCGTGGTCGTGATGCTTGCACCTGTCAAAATGAATTTTGATACTGTGAAAGATGTTTCCCTATCCGTACCATATACTGCTATCAGCCAAAGAGCACCAGGAAAAATGAGGCGTATGACACTGACCTTGATGACGGAAAAGAAAGACATACGGGCTAGTTTGTGAGCCATGAGAATGGTTTGATTGTACTAGATAAGCACCCCTTCCACTGACGTAGCTTCGGCTACTGTATTAAAGTATCAGTCATTGAGGTCCACTATGAATTAGAAAATTGCGCACCCAGTTGATAATCTTCGACTCCGCTGGAGTCAGCTGCGCGCATGACACAGTCACGATCGTGGACTCACGCTATAGGCACTGGCATTCGCAAATGCGTTGGTGGTCGGCGGCTGATAACGGTGGTCAGTAACGAGCAAGAGTGGGTACGAGTCTGGAATGGAGAGCGAATCACAGAGTAATGAACATGGTGCGTAAGATATACCGTGGACAGCGGTGGTGGGAAACGGTGAGCAAGAAAGACCGTTCAAGACAAATTTGACTAGGATCGTATTGGGCGCTTGGTTTCATAAACCTTGACGCATGCTTTTACCTCTATATGGCACAGGTCGGTCCCTAGAAGTAATAAGCGCTCGCCTTGGTTATTGTACGGAGATTCGAAGAGCTAGATATGGCCTAGCAGCCCGCTCGAAACTCAGCTTGGCCCTGTGGGGCTTTTGAGAAGTTGTCGCAATCAGTTTCACAGAAAGACGTCTACCAAAGAGTACATCTTTTCAGGGGTGTCTTCATTTGCGGTATAATGTATCATTGACAAGATTCTGCAGTGAAACATATATCATGATCGCTAATCCCGATAGATGACACTAAGAAAACTCACGTGGATGTTCGTCTACCGCCTGCTAGACACTTCCAGGCGTACACTACCTATCCATTGAACGAAGACTGACCGAGATTACCTTGAGAATTCACTCTCTCTCGACCCTAACATTGTACGATTCATCTCACGATACGGCAAAGAGCAGGTCAGTAGTCTGGTAAAGATAGTCACATGCGAAGAGAGAGCTTCGACATATGTTAGTAATGGACGGAGAAGTGACGGAGCTTATTATCGAGAGCAGAATTTTAGCAGGCTAAAACCCGGTCACCGACAGGGTCCAATAGATTCAAATTTGTAGACGTCAACAGGCAGGCACCAATCTAACAATGAAACGGTCCAAGGAAGCGACCGACAATGAAGACAGTGTCTGTGAGAGAATATGTGTTCGCAGATGTTAGATAGGCCAAGCCTCGAACACGGGAAGATTTACGCCGGACTATGTAGCGCTAGCGGCTGACAAGCTTAATGAAAAAATCATTGTTGATAATCACTGTCAGCGGCAAAAGAAGAGCTGACCCAGGTTTCGTGAGAGTGAGATACAGGCACGCAGCTCGATAGGCGCCTGATAACAAAATTGGATCGATTAGCAGGGCTATTCGAGAACAGTTAAAAATCAGAGATGCGTGGGGCTCGGGGCCAGCGCGAACGACGGTAGACGAAATTTACGTTGTAGCTATCGCAATACAGCGTGAACAAAACGTCTCGTCAGGTGACCGTGAAAAACGAAGGAAGATCGTCAACCCGTGACTTTATTAACGCGTCGCCTTGGCTGTTTTTCTACGACCAACGCGACATCGGTCCGATCTTCAAGCTAATTAGCTGTGCCTGTTGCGAGTATCAAACAGTCCGTAAAAAGCGTGGACATCCCTGGTAGGTATTTGGAGCATTAAAACTCTTTACAAGGCTGATAATTGTTAGTCGCATTAGACCTGTGAGTTGACAGGGTGCAGAAAACACATGGTTTCTGACTCTATACCCCAGCTATACCTCTCCAGGGAGTGTAACAAGAAGCCTCATCTTCTCAGTCCACTTATCGTCCTCCGCCCATTTGATGGACCTATCTTCACACAGAGCGAAGACTTCATTATTCTCTCTAGAGGGCTTACCTGCACGTTCAAGGGCGATCCTTTCTTCATCTACGCGTCTGATCCACGCTCTGGCAATTTCCGCTTGAGAAGGATCCAGTGACGGGAGGCGCAAATGCCATAGATATGTGTCCGTTCCGTGAGTAACGTATCCTTCGAATAGATGATCAGTGCACACCAAAATAGACTGGTCAGAACCATTCACCATTCGTCCTGTGCTGCTCTGGAGTCCATCGAATTTCATACCGCAGCACAGGAAACCCTGCATCGTGTAAATCCCTCGCAAGGATCCTCACCGGCAAATGCACTTGATAATCCGAAGTCATCCTTCCGAACATCTTCGCGCACTCCTCCGGGGTGGCGTCATCCCCCAGTGTCTCGTACTGTTCCACAATCTTCTCCACGATATCATCTTGGTAATATCTCTTCAGATTTGGGATGATATCCGCAGGTTTCTCGATGACGGAGGAGGTTGAGTAGAAGTACCATTCGTCGGCTAGGTCCCCGACGATGACGCTACGAAAACCCTTCTGCTTAAGCGCTCGGGCGAAAGCGCCAGAGCGCTGCCATGTCATCGCATCGGTTGTTGAAGGTAACCAGTTGTCTTCCAGGCATCCTCGGAAAGTGCTGTTGTTTGGGCCAGCTGCTTTGCTTTCGATGGTGCGGCAGATAGTCTCGGGGGGAACAGCGCCGAGGTCGTTAAGAATAGTAGAAGAAGCAGGGTCGAGGTGCAAGGCACGACAGAAAGCTTGGAATTGTGGCTGCATTTCTGTTGGCGTCTTTGGGGTCAAACTGATAGAAACGTTAGTAAAGGTTAATTCAGTGGTTTATTTTGATATGGCGCGTACACCATGGCATTTGACATCAAATGAGCCGATTGAAACGGGGACGAGACGCCTTCAGGAAGATGAGATACATGATGTAGATTCTGATGCACCGCATGGGCGCCTTTTCATGATAAGTTTTCAAGCTTCTATAGCAATTGGTGTCGCACCTCCTGATAGCCCGACAAGCTGGACGTTATCCGAATTACCTAATTGTTGATGGATAAAAAAATCTTTCTCTGAATCATTCAGCCGGAGCCTTACCTCCAAAAACATTAATATTTTCCCTCACCCACTGGAGGGCGACCCACTGATCCTTGAAACCAAAATTTCCATTGATGTTTGGCTCATCGCACGCGAGGAAACCAAAAGCGGAGAGGCGGTAACCGACGTTAACCCAGACCTCTGAGCGATCCGCAGCCACAAATTGGTTTTGATAGTTTAGACGATGTGGCGAACTGTATTGGAGGAACCTTTCTCGCCGGATCAGCTAACTAGCCAAAAAGAGGCACATCGAAATCTTACCCTCCATGCAAGTACACCTTGACGGGGAATCCCTTTCGAGAAGGGAAAGACGGTGGAATAAAGATATTGACGAAAAGCCTTATGATAACTTTATTAAGTCCCGGTAGATGAGAGTGATGCGACGTACGGATTTTCAGAGGGTTTCCCGTAGCCTACTTGATCGACATGATAACTCCCAGCGGCTGCTTCTCCATCCCTTCTCGGCTGAAATGCCCCTTGAGCAGGAGGGTCAAAGCCCTGTCGGGAAGCGTATACGGAAAGACACACAGGTATCTTCAGTGATATACTCCTTCTTCGAGTATTTATAGTTTGAAGGGAGCGGTTTAGGGTCCATAAATCGCCCAGGTGGTAGCGCGTAGGGCACCTCTGGTCATACGCTATGAGTTAATTTCACACTATGAAGGTCGGCTCTCACCTAGGAAGGTTGCTGTCCCATTTTTGGCTCGACCACCGGTAATGCTCCCATACTTCGTGTCTACAACAATGCGCTCGGAGTTTGCGGCAAGTTCGTCGTGTATATGAGGAACGGATGCCATGTAGGGGAAGGAGTCCAATGAGACCCAGGACCGGTGGATATATATCGAAATTCGAGGACCGCCCCCCGGGGATGTATTGGATTTTTGGATTTCAGGGGAGATAGATTGCATGGATCATTCGAGTGCAAGTCTATCGATGAACAAAGGTGGTTTAGTGAACGTTGAACCATTGATGACATCGCTGCCAGGTGCAAGAAGTCAGAGCTAGACCCTGGAAGCAAAGTACGAGAGAGTGGTGGGAGCTAGATATTGTTCACTTACATATTTCACGCTATTTTTTTGTTTGCCACGGGCAATTGTAGAAGCATGGCTCTTGTGATAAGCACGAGGACCTAAATCTTCTCGGAGGAGATAAGATATGGATGGAGAAAGCAGGCAGGCAACTTCATGGATCCGGCAGCTAAATATAGTGTCGAAAAATCTTCGACAAGACATTTATTAGGCCTGTATTTCTGTCTTCACTTTGGACAATGCATGAAAAGAGGGTTGTTGAAGTTGAGGGTGAGCGCCGGATGTCGGCCCGATCTACCCCTTCGCTTCACATCGGTAACGTCGGGTCACAGTCACAATAACGCTTCTCCTTGCTCTCTCATTGTCATCGTTCACGACGGTGGTCGCGGTCAGGATGCTCCACTTTCCTTCTACGCTTCAGAATGGCGGGCACAGTGGTACCACTTGGCGCTCCGATGGTCTGAACGCCACACAGCAAAAATCTTCATCAGATCCATTGTTTCTTGCCATTGAGGAAGAGCTACACGATGCTCGACGCGTGCATGCCAATGGCCAGGAGGACGATTTGCGACTGGCATTGAACATGGTCATTAGCCGTGTTACACAACTGGTGAGTACCGTAGATGTCGACGATGAGACCAATACCGACCCACATTACTGCAGTCATCGCTCCTCAGCGAAGCCTACAAGACCCAGGCGGACCTTGAGGTCCAGCTGAACGTTACCAAATCAAATCTAAAGCTCGTCATTGCTAACAATGAGATGCTCGAGGAGGCCTTGAAGCAAGGACATGCGAACGATATTGGGTGGAGAAGGTCGAGCAGTTCGGACCACCGGCAGAAGAGTCAGAGTATCGACATTGTGCCCGAGAATGGCGTGGCGGTAAAATCAGCGACGAGCTCGCCTTCGTTGCCGTCATTACCAGGCTCGTCGCCGCCACCACCACCACCACCGCAGCAACAAGACACCAGGTTCTTCCACAAGTTTCGGTTCACCTCGTCTAGTAATGGGTCGCGCACCTCTAGTAGACCTGGGACACCGAATCTCGGTAACGGTCCATTATCGCCCAATCTCACACTGACATCGCCGTCGATGCCCAGCCTGCCTGTGATGGCGAGCGTGAATGCTAGCAAAGATAAGGAGCTGGAAGAGCTGGCTGCATCGCTGGAGAAGGAACGGGCCGCGCACAAGATCGTCATTGGCGAAAAGGCGGCGTTGGAGGCAGAGCTAGAGTCATTGTCTCAGGCGTTGTTTGAAGAGGTAAAACTCCTCCTTGATCTGCCTCATCCATCACTGATGATCTTGACGGCAGGCGAACAAGATGGTTGCAACGGAAAGAATCAAACGTGCAGAGACAGAAGAAGAGCTGAGGGAGGCCAGGCAAGAAAAGGAAGCACTGAAGAGCGCATTGAGAGTCGTGGAGGGAGAGAACGTCCACTTACGGGGTTCATCGTCGACCTCGGGGACCCCTGATCCCTCGGTGGAGAACCTCGCACTGTCAAATGTTCGTTCGCGATCTTCTTCAGAAGCTGGTATAAAGTCGAGACCAGTGTCGATATCATCATCAACACCATCTATTGACCGAGAACCCTTCTCCGCGGTACCTGGCGTCGAGACAGCCTTTACTCAAGCAGATGATGAGGACGATTTGGAGCCCGAGAATCCTACGCCTCTAAGCCAGAGTACCATTCCATCGCCGTCGCCATCGCAATGGGTCGAAGAGAGAACTATCCGAAACGCAGATAAGGAGGAAGAAGCCGAAGAACCGCTGCGGCAACGTACGCCGTCACCGCTATGGGATGAAAGCTCTTCTGCATGGGCAGACGTGCCCTCTTCCCCTCCTCGTACAAGATTGTCGACACCTTCGCTACCACCTACCTCCCTGCGCTAATGTTAGCTCTTTACAATTAATCTCACATCTGCATATCATTCAGGACGTTTTTAATCCTTCTCGCATTGCTCTATCTGCATTCTCGTTGACGTCAATGTATTTATAGCAAGTCTGTTGTACTGCAAGCTTTTTTATCGAGGGAAATCGTTATTCATCAGCATACGCGTTCGATACTCAATGTCCAAGTCGTGGAAAATTCCCCTTTCCGAGGAATGGCACTGCTCTTTCATCGTATGCGACTATTTGGCACGACGAGCAAGGTCTGTACACGGGTTACGCGAACGTATTCGGCTAGCACAGGGTCTGGATTTACCAGCTGATCGTGAATTCGTAGATTATTTGCCGAGCAAATGGCACACTCGCTTAATTTATATCATCTATCTATATGATAAATTGCTAGTCGATGGATGATCGGCACGTGATTACCGCGTGTATGAAGGTTACGAGTGCCGTGAGTACCTATAAAGCCAGCTTGCTAAGCTACTGTCCCCCTGAAAGCAAAGTTGGAGTACATAATTGTATTTCCGTCCCAACTTCTTCAGGCTTCCTCCTACTTCTGCCCTTTCTATCACTCTCTGACAGCGAGACAACCATTATGTCGGAGATCCATTTCATCTGTCTCCTTGGGCGGGATGTACATGCTCAGATCACAATTTGCCATCTCCCGCCTTTCCTCCTGATCGCCTTTTGCTCAATGACACAAATTGGGCGCATCTAGCTGGCCCAGATGACCAGCCTTCGGATAGCGAAATGCGAAATCGCTGCACTCCAGGAAACGATCTCCTCGGACGAGGCAGACATACGCAATATCGATGCGGAGGGGTCACGTCTGGCGCAGTTCATCACCGACATGAAAGATCGTATCTCACGCGCTAAGAAAAACGTAGATTCCCTACGCCAGGAGAAGCGGTCAATACCAGATGCAATCGCTGAAAGAAAACAAATCCTCGATCCCGTTAGGCGCCTCCCTGCGGAAATCCTTATTCGCATATTCCGTCTGACGGTTACGTTCCCAACATCACTATCTCTTACCGACGTAGAGGCAAGAGACTGATGGTACATCCGTGCTCCTGAAAACATGCTTTGGAGAATTGAAGGGAGAGTGGAACACAGTTACCTTGTCCTTCCGAAGCTGTGGTCATCGACCACCATCGTTATTACCGATGATAATTTTGGCGATGCTTCTTGAGGTATTGCATACAACCGTTCACTTGGTGTATGCAATTGGATCGTTCGCGGGACCAACTTCTATCGTCATCTATTTGGAATGATCATGATCGCTCATCATTTATCAAACTGCCGACAGCAATTGCAACTATCCTCTTTTCATTTTCCACACGCGTGCAGAGTCTCCACTTATATCTTCCTGCTGAAATGATCCTAGACATTCCTTTATTGGATCTGAGTCTCCCGCCGCTGGTCAAGTTGTGCATATTTCTCACCAACATCGGTGAGATGCAGAACTACCGAGCCTGAGGATTGGACTGATTTACCGTTGCCCAAACTTTCGATTTCCAACGTCCTTGGCTACAGATTACTACTTTGACCTATGACGCTGTGCAGCATCCAACTTTCTCGGTCACTACTTTTACCAGTGATACTATGTGGCATCCAGAAGATTAACCTGGGCCTAACCCCCGAAACTGGCTCTTATGCAGAATCTCAGAGAGTTGAAAGAGTGTAGTCCGCGCCTTCAACACGAAACTCTTCACAATGTTTGGACCGGGGAACTAGTAGTCTGTTCCAACCTTCGCGTACTAGCACTCTCGTCTTGGGGATTAGGTTTCGGCAGTCACCTGGCATTGAAGGACTTTGTCAACTATGTGATCGCTCCATCCCTCACGCAGCTTCAGGTAGTGTGCCGGCAAATCATTATCGCTGTGACGGCGAAGAAAAATTCACTGCCGTCCATGACCTTCTCAGAGGCTCGAGACCACCACACATCACCACCCTTCAATTCGAACATGGATACATACGGGAGGAGGATCGCTTTCAAGTCTACTGAGGACGTGCTCAACCCTCGAAGACATTCGCCTTACGAATATAGATGGCGCAATCAGCAACCAGACGCTCCTCCAGCTGACGTTGAGGGTCGGCGGAACCCCAGCCTTAATGCCTCGTTTGCGCACTTTTCATATCAGTGGTACAGTGTCGTTTGATGCGTATGTATTTTTCGATATGGTGGAGTCACGATGGCCCCTTGCTCATGTCCAGTCTCCTCCTGCTCGACGCTTACGTGAGGTCAATCTATGGCGATTCATGGAAAGCATGGGTGAGCCGGACAAGTGCTTACAACTCTTTCTTTCTATGGTCCGCAAGGAACGGACGTGAATTTGAGTACAAAGTCACAATAAATCTAATGCTAAGGCATCGTTATGCCACAGTTGTCTTGCGCTTGTAGAGGTCTGAGTTTTCATTGAGATACATGTATTCCCTTTCGTGTCAGATTTCAAAGATTCTACTATTCGTGCTCGTTTTCTTTATTAATACTGACACTCAGGAATATCCACCACCGGAGAGACTGCCAGCAATTGGAAAACCTGCGAAAATCCTACTGCCAGTCGAGTGCTGAGCAAAATGTCCTCTTAGATGTATGGTAGGCGCGAAACATCATCTCTCATCTTCGTCACTACACAGGACTTGTATCAGGTTAACCTTCGGCATCATCTTGATATCAATGAAATACCTGCTATTAGTAGGTCAGTCACCATTTTCAACCTTCGTGCAGAACCTGGTGCATGATCGTTGAATGTTCAAGCATTCGTTGCTCATGCTGATGATTTGGCGAATGCTTGCCCTTGTCCAATCCATTCATCGACGCGTGCTTCAGGTCAATCTATGTTAATTCCTCGATGACTTGCCCTTGTTCGTCGATTCCGTGACTCAAGACACCGCCGTTGTGAAGCTGAAAGCTGATATATAGGCGGAAATGGTGTGCGTACGTGAAAAACACAAATACGAGTTGTTCTTTTAAAAATAAAAGAGATATAAAATTAAGCACTAGGTCCGATAACGACCGGCTTAACCTTGGCAAGCTGGCTGATAGTCTCGTTGTCTAAGTTCAAATGGGCCTGGACAAGTGCAGGAGGAGTCAAAGCCAACCACTGTGCATTTCGTCAGATGGAGCCAACCTCAGCTAGACAACACTCTTACCTGGTTGAGACTGATATCCTGGAAACGATCTGTTCGTCACACATTAGTTCTGTCCCTCAAATCACAGACATGGGGAGGAGACATTCACCCGATTTGAAAATCTCTAGGTACTTGAGAGTTGTATTCCCGGTGTTTTCGACGTAATGGCCTGTTCAGCAAAGTTGGAAGGCGAGGCAAGGAGAGGCGTGTGTCTGTCTACTCACCGTAAGCTGCCGGGACGTAGCCTGTCGCGAGGGGTCAACCATCGATATGATAGCGGAAAGCGCAGACAAATAAGCTTACCAACATCTCCAGGTTCGAAGTTGAACGTATTAGCAATTCCTGACGACGCGAAGAGCGTCATCCTTCCTGTGCCCTCACTGGAAAGAGGTCAAATTGAGATTTAAAAAAGCCACGCAGTGATCACGAACATGAAGAAACTCCATTCATCCTGGGTCGGATGCCAGTGCAACTCCCTAAAATTTTCTCAGTTCTATGGAAAGTTGAGTATTGACGACAACTTCGTACCGCATGGCGCCTGGGTTAACCGTCACCTCCGCCATGGCGATAGTGGTAGACACAGTGAACGTCGTGGAATCTACGATCTTCGTGGTCCCGCCTGAATGTTGCGTAGCGTTGATTTGGGAGAGCGGGAACGAGAAGGGGTTCGGGACCGTCCCCTGGGGGTCTTCCGGAGCAGTTGCGTCGTCGGGAGGAACGGCTGGTCATATATCAGATTTTCTCGTATTCAGAGGGCACACAAAGAGACGCACCGCTTGGGAAGATGTAGAGCTCGTGTCCGGGGATGTGCGCAAAGGCATCTGGGTTGCTCGCTTGGAAGTTCTTCTGGATGACTGCAGATCCAGGGACTTGGTCAGCGGAGGAAAGGGGCTGGATCAGAGAGTAAGTCCACCTTCATACGGGACGTGGTCCAACCAGTCAGTCAACTAAGTTACGCTGTGGTTAGCCGTTAGAGTGCTTCTGTGTGCGATTCGACGTACCATGAACGTGGAGTCCTCGGAGAAAGCTCCATTATCAAATACCTACGCCGTTGTTAAGGGAGAGCTTCGAGAAGAGTAACTATAGAGCTCACTAGAAGAAACTCCGAGCCCTCTTCATCGTCTCCGGTCGCCTGTAGAGAGTGGGGGATGCCCGGAGGGAAGTACCACAGGTCACCAGCATGCTAGTAACATTTCTCAGACGGGTGCGCATTTTGCTCTAAGAGGATTCTTACCACAGTGGCAAGGTAGTTTCGCCCATCTTGATCAACTGCGGTGATTTGGGTGGATCCCTTTGAAAGAAAACGTTGAGGTTGCCGGCAGTATCTCAGAATTGATTGTATTCACCTTTAACACATACGCCCACTGAAATAATTGACTATGTCAGACGACCATGCAATTAATTCACTTAATCCCACATACCTCTGCCGTAGAGTGCCAGTGTAATTCACTACAAGTCCACATAAGCCACAAGTATACGAAAACCCGAAACACTTACCGAATTGCTCCCGGTTCCAGTCGCATATCAACGCCAGCCATTTCTGCGGGTATCATTATGTGAACTTGTGACATCATCGTAAGTCACCTCTTTACTCACCAGTAGCGATAGGCATGACCTGAACTACAAGAAATTGCGTTAACGTTGTGACATTGAAGAGAAGAGAATGAGATGTAGCGTACTATTCTCTTGGCGCGCCCACCCTCCCGTTTGTAATCGATTATGGCTAAGGGCGAAAGGCCATTTGGCATTGGGACTGTACGACGGGAAGGGCGGGTCAAAAAAATGGACCAAAAATGTAAAGTCAAATTTCCTGACGTTAGTCCTGAATCAGTAGTCGGTGGTGCAAGCAGATCGGCATTTTGTAGATCGATTGGTATGTTATCCGGGCCTAGTATGGGTGCGCCGAGTGACCCACGTTGGGGAGTGACGACAGAGGGGTCACTAGTTTCGTTCCACAGGACATTGTTGGGGTCGGTGGAGATGAAGCCGGCGGTGGTAGTCTCCTCGAAGGATGTATCTGTTGAAGTCGGGATGGCAGTGCTCGACAACACCTCAGTGAACGAGGTGGTGAGGCTGGCGTCGGTCGAGGAGGAATTGCCGTTTGTAGGGGCGCTGTCACCTAGTCTGGTGAGGAACGCAATCAATAGAAGAGAGGAGACCTTGATCATGGTGAGTGTACTAGAGAGAAGGACCTCTGAGATGGATGAACCCAGACGTGCTTGAGGCTTTTAAGACATTTCGTGGCCCTCTCTTTACGAATGACAAATAACCGACGAATTCAGTCCTCGGGTATGAACGGGCAACAGCTATGACTCCAGGACACATTCCAGATGAATAAGGAAGTTAAGCGAAGGTCATTTGATGCTAAGTCTTCATTCTTTATCCATTGCCACAATGCGATGGCGCTAATTCATGGCTCCTTTGGGTACGAAAAATTGCTAAGACGAGGAAGGTTCGGATCTGATGTCGCAACAGTGCCTCTGATCCACGTTCAGCCATGAGGCCCGTCAGGTGCCTGCAAAGCGCTCTTTGGACCGTCTCTACTTGTTGCCCATAATGGTTACGGTGGATTTCAGAGTAGTTAACAATAATGATAGATATCGCTTGTGGCTCAAGCAAAAACCGTGGGTATGGCTACAATCGCCGTCGACGGGGAACTCAAAGAAAAGCGCTTAGAGAAAGGTATTTTTAGCTCAAAGTAATGGCGCCCAAGAATAGCTTACATTTAAAAATAGGCCATCCGTCGAATTTAAATCCAAAGTCAAGTATCCAATTTGCTGAAGACGAAGGGTTTTTCTTTCGATAGGAGAAGATGAACGAAAGTTCTGAAGGGGCGACCTAGCAAAATATCGCACCCCGCTAGCTGCCGAGCGCCCTGTTCTTGCAATATTCTCAGGGACAGTTTATCGTACTAGCCGGTCTTGACCGATATGGAATAGAAAGAAGTTGCTTGAGAGCCTGAGATCAAGACTCGTTGGACCATCTATTATCCTCCAGTACACAAAGAAATCCGCCCCCAACGGAGAGCGCCCGCCACCCGAAGACTTATTTCCTGATTGACCCGAGTTCACATTGACCTCGGGCAAGCGACCGACCACCTTACATCATATAGACAGAAGTACCACGGCGAAGCGTGGTATCAGTTCTCGGATTCTGTACGGTCGAACACATCTTGTAAGGCTATATGGGCGTACTAAGATGCCAATTTCGCCTTTCGGGATTGGTCTAATGGCGATTGAATGGCAATGAGCAGGGTTCACATTTTGGGATGGGCTGACGTACCACTAAAAGGTGTTGCATAGTACGCTAGGCGGGCCGGGCAGAGGTCGCCTGCCGCTTGTATTACTGCGGATCGAGCGAACCCTAGACCTAGTCAGTTGTTCCTGGACAACTGAGCACCTATCACGAGAAAAGTCTAGGCACAGAAGGAGGGCATACATTCGTTGGCTCCGGAGAAGATGTGTCAAACTCTGTAGCATTCGATATCATCCTTGTTAAACAGTACAGGCGGCTTCCTAGGTATGGAACTGTGAAATGGCATGCGACACGGAATCAGCGTACAAGTTGTGCATCGTCGACAGACATGAATGACTGTACCAGAGGCGAGAAGCGGTACATGGGACAGATAGTGAATGTCTGGTTGAGAGTGCAACGGGCAACGGTTCAATCGATCGGCACTCGGGACGATCCGCCGGACCTTACTAAGCGCCCAGCGGCCCAGTCAATGCCCAGTCAGAATCTTTGATGAGAGCTTGTAACATTGTAGCTCATATATTCTGCTGTAAGACGGGGAAACAGTGAGTCAACAGTATCTACACGCGTATTGTCGAGCCAATAGTCTTCAGGGCTACCGGAATGTCCCACCACATCGGGTAGGTAGGGCTGGGCCCAAGCTGGGCCGGCAAACCGGAAAAGAAAACGGTTGACCCTATCGAAACAATTTTGAAGATCACCGGAAGATCCGTTAAGGCAGACATTTTGTACAGAAAAAGAGGAGAAGGTGTGAAAATAGACATACATTAGGAAAGATACAGGTAACATGAAGGCAAGTAGGTACCTACTTTTATTCACGGAAACCAGTACTTACTAGAATTCTCAAGCTATTCCCCCACCCTCTTCAACCAGCGTGAACGGCATGATGCCAGACTCAATAAAAGATTCTAATGCAAAATCAGCAGACATTACAACATCTTTGTATTATTCAATTGAGATAAGTACATGTCTTAAGATAATCTCTATCAAGCGCTCGACCCGATTATGATCGGCTTGACTTTGGAAAGCTGATTGACTGTTGCATCATCTATGTTCAAGTGTGCCTTAACTACCGCGGGAGGAGTCAGGGCCAACCACTGGAAGCTGTGGTCAGATACTAAAGATAACGCTCGCTTGATGTTTCTCACCTGATTAAGACTAATGTCTTCGAAACGATCTGAAGGAAAATGCAATCAATTCGAATATCCGGTCTTCAAGTGACGGTGCGTACCAGACTTGAAGATTTCCAGGAACTTTAGTGTTGTGTTGCCAGTGTTCTCGACGTAGTGTCCTGAATCAAGTATGGTAAGAACCACTAGCAGATTACGAAACATCTGATTCTTCACCGTAGGCTGCAGGAACATAGCCTGTCATGGTGCGTTCAGCTATGAAATAGACTCCCAGAAAAAAGACTTACCAATATCCCCAGGCTGGTAGTTGAATGTTCTAGCAGTGCCCTGGGATGCGAAGACGGTCACTCTTCCTGTACCTTCACTGTATAAATATCAGTACGGATCTGGATTAACCGACCGAAACACATACATATAGAAGCTCCATTCATCCATAGTCGGATGCCAGTGCAGTTCCCTGACAGACCGTGATTAAATCAAAATCGTCCTGCACCAAAGGAAAGACAGAAATACCGCATTGCGCCGGGCTCGACAGTGACTTCCGCCATGGCAATAGTGGACGAGACGGTAAATGTCCTAGAATCGACAATTTTGACGGAACCTCCAGATGACTGCGTAGCATTGGCCTTGGACAAAGCGAAGGAGTAGGGATTTGGAACAGTCCCTTGGGGACTTGTCGGGGCTGCCGCGTCGTCCTCCGGGACCGCTGTATCGGATTAGACCAGAATCGATGACATATACGAAGTGATACGTACTGCTTGGGAAAATATAGAGTTCCTCCTTGGGAATGTGCGCGAACGCGTCCGGATTGCTGGCTTGGAAGTTCTTCTGGATGACTGTAAATCAAGGTCACAGGGTGGCCAAAACGAACCCAAGACAACAGTAACATGTACCTTCGTATGGAACGTGGTCTAACCAATCAGTCAACTGTGCATTAGAGTTAGCTATCAAGCTATCAGAATGCAAAGGGTGATGATCGAAGTACCAAGAACGTGGAATCTTCGCTGAAATTTCCGTCATCGAATACCTGTGAAGCAGTTAAAAATGGACAGGGACAACGGATTCTGAACGGAGATAATGATACCAAAATAAACTCAGAGCCTTCTTCATCGTCCCCGGTCGCTTGGAGGGAGTGAGGGATACCGGGAGGGAAATACCACAAGTCACCGGGCCCCTGGGAGGGTCAATGAGGTGGGTAGCGGGCGTCAGTGAGGGGCACGCACCACAGTGGCGATATAATTTCGCCCTTCCGTGTCGACTGCCGTAATCTGTGTGGATCCCTTTGGCAGAAGACGTCAGGAAAGGCCAATGATCGGTAGTATGTTTGTGGTACCTTTAACACATACGCCCACTATTTTTGGTGTTGTCAGATGGGGAGGTGAATACGTCAAACCCAAGCAGACGCCACGCACCTCGGCGGTCTTGTGCCAGTGTAATTCGCTGGTGGATATCAATGAGTTTTAACCTACCTATCGATGAGTCGATGAAGCATACCGAATTGCACCGGCTTCAAGTCGCATATTGACGCTGGCCATTTCTGAGAACTGGTGAGGCCCATGTACGATGATGCGTCTTTGTTCCACTCACCGGTGGCGATGGGCATAACACCGACTACGAAACAATACATCAGTGCTACAGACTCGATCAGTGAATTGCGGCTGTGGCTTACTATTTTCTTGCCGAGCCCATCCTCCCGTCTGCAAGCGGTTATGACTAAGGGCGAATGGCCATTTCGCGTTGGGGCTGCCATAATATAATCAGAGCCATCGCGGAACTTCTGGATCGAACAGCACTGACATTGAGCCTGAGTCTGTGGTGGGTGGCGCAAAAAGGTCGGGATTTTGCAGGTCGATCGGCATGTTGTCTGGTCCCATGATGGAGGCTCCAATTTTACCGCGGTAGGCGGTGACGTCCGAGGGGTCGCTTCCCTCGTTCCACAGGACACCATTGGGGTCAGTGGAGATGTACCCGACGGTCGGTGTTGCGGTTGAAGCACTAGCGGTGGAACTCGTGATGTTCGTACCAGCGGTTGATGCGGTGGCGGCGATGGTATTAGAAACAGACGTGTCGACAGATGCTGGTGCGGACGCAACGATCCTCGCGAGAAGAACGATCCAGAGAAGAGAAGCGACTTTGGACATGGTGAACGCGTCTGAGCGAGACTGGGGCTCTGAGCTGAGTGTTTACCATCAAGCTGGGGGGCTTTTATATCGTCCAGTCGTCAGCGGTCGCCTTGCGGCGCGTCAGATAGACGCCTTCCAAGTCGCGTTCGGGGATTAGCGGGGGGATTATCGGACTGTTAGGAAGTGCTGTTAGAGGCAATCACGTCAAAATGAATTCATTACTCAACGGTATGATGATTAGACTCTGCTCATCCATGAAGCGGGAGACAGATGATGACCACTGGACCACCTTGAACGATGAATGGGCTCCACGTCGAACCATGGTCTTACCAAATATAAGAGCGTAGATAGGTACCAACATCTTTTCATGTATTCAGCCATGCAGTGAAGGAAAGTTCCCCAGATCAGTTAAGAATCAAGCAAATGCCAAGGCTGTCACTGAGTGACATTCATCGGTGTTGGCAATCGAGGCAAGGACTATTTTTATCCAGGAGGAACGATGTTTAAAATTGGATCGTGAGAGAAGGAACAAAACAATGGTTGAGCTATTTCACGAATAAATGCCGTGGTAAACACAGACCTTTTCATTCTTTAATAATCAAGCAAGCTCTAGCCAAGCCAGCGATGAAGAAAAGTACAGAACGAACAGACTGACTTTCTCTCCAGCGACAAGGAGCTCGTGTTTGGGGAAATCGGGGCAGTTGCAAAGTACGCCTTGCGATGTATAGCTGCCTGCCGAGAAGTGGGGCTCCATGTGAGTGTGTTTCCAACTGAGACGATCACAGAGCTGCTATCCGGGAGAATCGAAAATTCAACCTCAGAGAAATCCACCTGCTTACTTCCGATGACAGAGGGCACGTTGTTCTCAGCAAACCATACTTAGTGAGAACCGAACAATCTATTTCTAGGCCGTCGGGGTAACCGGTCTAATCTAGGAAACAGAATCAAAAATCGATGAGTCATTTATGAGTTGTATCGCTTACGACAATTTCTTTACACGTTTAACATCAAAGATCATTACTCTTTGTGATACACTGGGGTCTTCAAGGAAAAGTTGCAGTGGCTGGAAAACGTTGATCGCTCGTATGAGTAGCGGCCACGTCATTGCAAGACGAGTAGTAGAAAATAGAATCGCATGTCCACACGGTTCAGGGCGAGAAATCTATCGACCGGCAGATATCTCACCCCAGTGGAGAGATCGATTGTTCGTAGTAGAAATGAATCGTCATTTCGGGGACAACGTTCCTGTTTTTCCCGGCAACGACGGATGGGGGCGTAATGTAGTTGTATCAGTTAGCTTCTGAATGGCGAGATCTCAATGAAAGACGCCTTGCAATATCATACGAAAAAGATTGATGCTCCTTCCATGCTGGATTCTTGTCCCCGTCGACAGAACTAAGTTACCTTGGCAGTTGATACTGTCCAACTTAAAGAGACAGAGACAGTCAGATCCACCGCAAACAGGATATTGCCAAGTGAAGTTTGGGTTTATCAGTGTCGAAGCCAGTGAAAGAGATGTGTGGTATTTATCCATGTTTATTCATTGGTTCATTCTAGATTCGGAAGATGCCGTCCACTTTCCGAAATACTAACTGCGCCGCGCTTCCGAAGAGATCGTTTTCCTACCTTTCTGTAGTAGAAATCATCGAAGCAGTTGAAGTCCCTGTAATCAAGCCCCTGTGCATTTTTGAGAGTTCCCTGCTTACCATTGAGTCACCACTATCCATTTATTTGTGTTCTTCTCTGGCATACTATACCAGATAGTACCTTCAGCGGACCGGGACTTCACAAGGTTATCACGGGGACTTAGTGCAAACAGTCAGCAGCATGAACATCTGTCATGATGTTATCATTTCAACCTTTTGGTTGGTCTCTCATCGCATCAAATAAGATGGCGAGTTTATCCTTTTGGAAGCTTCACACTTCCGCTAAATCTTAGACTTTCGAACAAAGTTCATGGATCATGCTGTTGAAATCTGCCCTGATCATCGTATCAAGGTACCGGATATGATTTTTTCCTGGAGTGATCGCATCGTGCTCTTTTTTTGTTTCTGATCATTTGACACGGATGTTTCTTACGTCCGAACTCTGATTACGATCTTGGACCTAGTATATGACTTGTTTGCAGATGGAAGATCACTTGCAGTGACAAAACGCTAGGAAGTGCCGCCTAGAGCTTCCTAAGAAGAATTTCTTGTCTCCGTTGACATCATCTTTAAACCAAATACGACCGTAATTTCCAGACAACTACTAAAAGACATTTCTAGCCCTGCGCTCCATAGATTTTCAAGTTGATTCAATCTGATTTAGACCTATAAAATCGTTCCTACGATTCAATTACGAGACTCCCACTGTAACAATTAGGTTTAACAGCGCTGATAGTGGTCACTGATAAGGGAATGGTACGAGCGTAGAATCCTACCCACGTTCGATGTTCCATACAATCCGGAGTTAGTCAGAAATGGCCGTTCAAGAAACATGTTATGATCAAGACTCACACCAAAGCTATGGTTTTACCAAGGAACATTACGGCTGAGGTTGGGCGCGTAATGGTGGTAAGTCTTGGCTTGCTTAGCCTGCTTCTGTAGTGAAGGACGGCAGGCAGCACGACGCTGTATACGAGAAAAAACGGACAGTCCCGGGATGTTATGAAGCACCCAACTTGAAGCGTCTCCCACAGAATGTCAACATTCTGAGAAGATTACGACCAGAATCAGTTAGCAGACAATCACGGGCAACAAAAAGCCGCTCATTTATTTCAGGCTGTTGAAAAGACAGTCGACATCAGTGAGCCGAGATCTGGAAAGCACCCCAAGGACGAGAAATTGTTCCCTGGCGAAGTGTGCGCAGGTTCAGCAGTGTCGCTATAATGCTGACAATATTTGAGAGATAGTGTGTGGACACCGAACTTGAGTACTGACTTCGTGAAGGTCCATATATAAAGTAATGCTTGGCGAGCGTATCTTGGCACTCTCACCAAAGGTCAGTGTGGTCATATCACCTATATGACCGCAATACATCTCCAACGTAACAAAATTAATCAGACTCAGATAAGGACTGATTTCGTTGTGAGATATTTCCATTGAAGTCGTAATCAAAACACGATTATACAAGAAAATATGGTCCTGACATATGAACCAACGACTCCACTAAGACTGAGGTTAAAGGTTCAAAGACTAGCCATTCGGACGGCCGTCCAATGTCATGTTGGATTGGCCAATTATAGCATCATTTTGGCAGAGACTCATGTGAGGTCCGAACTACATCTCTCGTACGCTCTTACGAAGATATCCATTTCTTATCACAAGCCCCCGAGTACGTAGGCACCCGAAAATAACTTGTGTTGTTACTCCTCATTGAGGACATTACACATATGATAGGCCTGTACATGAGCATCTACTCACGACGTCGATTGGTCGAAAGTAAGAACTTTGAGTTCACCGATCAGCGAAAACTTCCGAGGGAACTTGAATATACAATCACATAAGGACCGCAGTTACCGGGGATGCGTCGTACCGCACTATGTGCATCGTAACGAAATGAATACTCAGTAAGCCTGGTTCTGTTTTGTTGTTCTGAATTAATTAAATTACATCTAGTCATCCACCCGCGAAAAATGACAACAACGCCGAGGGTCGGAAAAAAGATACTGAATCGCGAGGATCTGAGATTTTTGTCGATGACTCGATTAATGGTGCTTCCTCTTCGTGACGCATTCTTCTCTGTATTCATATACATCAAGGCAAAGCCCGATTCAATTCAGACAACAATGGCGTCAGAACAACCTCATTGCTCATTCAGTCAACATCGCCATACCTAGAAAGGCTTTCATGATCTGGTTTTGCACAGAACCTTCGACTTGACCGCAAGAGAACTCCTCGCCACATTCAGGCCCTGTCCACTTGGAATGAATTGGGGGAGCCACGGATACTAATAGCCGCCAAACCTTATTCATCCCCGGCACTGGCAAGCTAGTACAGTTTTACCTTCGGGACGTAACTGTCCCGCCCAGGATATGAAAAGATATCGACATCAGTCAAGTGTGACTTCAAAACGTCCTTGAGGGTATGCATGTGGAGGAGGTGGCTCTAAGACTGGTCTGTCGGGCTTTACGTCACGGCAATGGGAACTTGGCCAGCGGTGGCCACTTCAGTGTCTCTGAGGTGGATGTCGTCAGAGGTTGCACCATTTTCAATAGAGCACGAACCATGAAAATATTGCCCTAGTCAGATTGTGTGATGGTAATGGAAGCTTTTGACCATTGAAAAGGCTCTCGGACGGCGGGAAGGGCGTCAAGTATCTTCAACAAAATATCGGACTTTTGGCTGGGTGAGTGCAGGGAGGACGAACCGGTCTGTTAACTTTGCTATTGGTATATCTGTGTTGTAGCGCCATGACGAGAGTTCAGGGACGCGAATTGTAGGCCGCGTCTAGAGAAGGGTCGTTCGACGCGTCAGACGCGTCAAAGCAGACTTTTCAGAGGTTCATCCCTCAGATGAGTGGTCTTTAGACGATAGATGGTGATTTTTGCAGAGTCATCTCCTAGCAAAGAGACCATAGCACGATTGCTATTCGTCGTGTGAGGTCCTGCAATTCCGAAATTAGCAAAAGAATTCTTTTACGCAGGTGGTTCTGACTGATAGCTGGCACTAGAGCATGAGACGCAAGTTGGTCGCTCCTGGGTGAACATGACGGTGCAAGTAAACCTGGGTCTTGGTACCGAACCGGAGGGAGAACAGATTCAGGACAAATTTGTCAGTCCGCCTAAATTGGAACTTTCGTATCAAATTTATGACATCGTTGGTTTTTCGTACGAACGTCATCTTCCTTCGCGCCATTGAGGTCGCTCAGCAATGAAACCTCCACCATCTTCGTGAGCGTCCCCTATGAATCGCCTTCTCCCGTACAGGGAACTTAGGACCTAGGTGATTAAAGGTACGTGTCTCATCTGGCTCTATCAATTTCTCCGTCTCATGAGGTTTGCCAGAATTCAAAATGTGCGTGGGCGGCGTGGAAGGTCCCCTCTCGTGCTTGAAAGCCATTTTGGCTATTGGTCGTCATACAGCAGCCGTGGTCGTACTGTTCTTCGGCATCTAGTACTCGTCATTAGGAAAATATCGACTTTCTACGTCTAACGTAAAGCGTTCGTTCTAGAGCGATACGCGGAAGTGTTTGCGTCTGGTACTCTTCACTCGCTCTCATTTTCCCGATGTAATGGATGTTGGCCAAAAGATCAACATGCAGCCTGTACCCTTCGGATTGCTGCGTTCATCAAGCGGCTTCCAACTTATCACCACATTAACAGTACATTACTGAAGTCGTCGTCGAATATGAACAAACCCTGGTTCTAGCTATCTATTCGGATACGCTGTGCCGCCTACCGCATTATCGGGTCGTAGAGCTCAAATCGTACGCCAGTTTTCACTTCGAAACTTCCATACGCTCATGTCAGTCATTTATGACAGGGTGCTGACCATCAATGTGACGTTGGTCTTGACGACATGCGGCCACCATCTCAGTCTCCTGAGATGTTGCTGATTCGTAAAGGTGTCAGTGTGGAAGGGTGAAATAAACATAATGGTGGGCATTAATACCGCCTGGCATATGAAAGTCTTGCAAGCATTACAGTAACATCGTCCTGAACTTGTTGTTTGGTCACTGTGTTGCATTGCACTGTAGGGGCCAGCAACCAACAGCTCTGCTAGATGCAGGGTGGTACGTGCCCTGAGGATACCGATAATGATCAAGCCGCTATAATGGAATGAAGCTTCCTTTTCCGGGAATTCCCTTTCGGCTATCGTATCCTTGTCTTCCAGCACGTCTGTAGTGATGACCGTAGGCCATTACCACTACGTGCCAGGTGGACGGTTATGTAATGTTTTCGTTTACTTTCATGGACATTGAAGCTCATGAGGACTCTTGGTAGATGGGCTTATGCTCGAATATTGCTGTAGTAACCACGAATTCATGGACGTCTGGATTACGTATCCTCTCCTATGTTGACAGGTTTATGCATCCTTGATTGTAGCGGTTTCTCCGGCTTAGCTGTGTCGGGCTGGCTTGGATTCTCTTGTCGCTCGGGTGAATTCGGACTAGACCTAGTATGACTGGTACAGCGGGGTCATGGGTTAACGATCTACGACCGTGCAGGCGCCAGACAAAGGGTTGTGAGACAATGATCACCGGAGGCGGCCATAAGGGTTGAAATTTGACAAGACGTTCCCCGGCTGCTCTCCATTCGGGGGAAGGCTTCTTGATTCGATTCCCAGACGTTTCATTACTTTGTACTTCTACCACCACCATACCTTTTCAGCTTCTGCTCGGTTTCTGACAGGATATCCCTCGACTGCAGCTGCTTATATACCCGCTCTTGTTTTCATCACTGGCCGTAGAGATGATGTGGGATTTCTCTACCACGAACAGTCTTCCCTGTGACCTACCCTACGCCTACTACCAACGTAGTATACCATGGACATCGTAAGTACTTGAAGTGCTATAATGAAATCGACTCATCGCATCCGCAGGTCCCCGCCTACGTAAGGAAGCTTCTAAACCGAACGTACATAATGACTCACCTCTCGTTTGTATAAAAGCCAAGGGTACTACATCGACCCAGAATCGTTTCCCAGTCCTTCAATGGGCCCTGGTTCCGGAATTTCTCCTTATGGTATACATTCCTCGTCCATCGGACCATATCATCAGTAAGTGTTTCAAGCCGTCTGCCGAGTATATTGAGGGAGCTAATTCGGAGGTGAAGGGCCACATCCGAGTACGTGTCTATATCTGTTCATCGTAGATGGAGGTTCATTTTTGTAGCATGAACATACCTCCAGACGCGCCGAGGGCCTTCTTCATTGAACGGCACCACCATCATCATCACCATTACCACCACAGCAGTGGCGGCGAGATCATATCTCGTTCACAATCCAAGGCTCCTGCAGTACACCTCCGCAGCGGCTCTCAACCTGTGGTCGCCAAACACAGCAATCAACATAAAGTCCAGCCTACGGTCCAAACGTTACAGCCCACGGCTCCGGTACAGCGTTTCCGGTATTCCAAGTGTACTGGGCGCAAGAAGGCACTTTGCGTAAGCGTGCCTTTTCGTGTCGTGTGATCCCTATTGAAACTGAAGGTACCTGCCACAGATTGGTATCAATTATCGTGGGCAGCGACACGAATTGCGAGGATGCATCAATGATGCAAGGCATATTCGGGATTTCTTAATTCGTCAGTGTTCTCCACGTTCTTCCTTCCGCAAATGTACTGATCGGTATATTTTGCAGGGTTTTGGGGCTATAAGGGAGAGGACATTGTGATGCTTACAGACGACAGTAAGAATCCTCGGCAACGCCCTACAAGAAGAAACATAATTGACGCCATGCTCTGGCTCGTCGAAGACGCGCAGCCCAATGATTCCCTTTTCTTTCATTGTAAGATCTCCGCTATACTCGGGCATTTCTCTCCTAGTCATCGCTTTTCTTTCCAGATTCGGGACATGGTGGCCAGACTCGTGACAAGGACGGCGATGAGGTTGACGGATATGATGAAGGTCTGTCAGTTATCATTGAATTGCTTCACAGCATGAATTGACTTCCACGTTTCTCTAGTTATATTTCCTGTTGATTTCAAGGAGAATGGGCATATCGTTGATGACGTGAGTCTCTTTCCGATGCTTCTGTTTCACTTGCTTGATTTTCTTTCTTGATATGGCTAGGAGATGCATACAATAATGGTCAAGTCCCTTCCAACAGGGTGCCGGCTCACGGTACGTCCCCTTTCTCCGATCACCCGATCTTGATCGCGAGCGGCCCTGACTCACTGCTCTATGCTGATAGGCTCTATTCGATGTGAGTTCTCGTGGACGCTTTGTTCTGCATTATCCTAACTCCTGACAGTGTTGCCATTCCGGTACTGCCTTGGGTATGTTTGCACGTCAACTGATACCCCAAACCCCTGTTAACTTCTTTATCTTCTTAGATTTGCCATACGTTGTGAGTATCTATTTCCCGAACTCCTTTCTATCTTGGCTGATCAGACGCCTTCTTAGTATAGTTGCAATGGTAAACTCAAAGGCAGCCAAGTAACGAAACGATGGCTGGCATACAAGTCAACTACGGCGGACGTGGTAAGCATCTTCACTGCAACATCCTTGCTAGTCTCGAAAGGTTTACGGAACACGGAAGATATCATGGTCCGCGAGTAAGGACGGGCAGACAAGCGCCGACACGTTTCAAGGCGGCGTGGCTGTTGGTGCCATGAGCTACGTGAGCGTCGAACACTCCACACCTTAGCATGGGTACTAACTACGTATAGGCATTTGTTACGTCCCTCATGAGGAACAAAGAACAGTCAATCCAAGGACTGCTTCACTCTATCAGGTAGGCGTGTCGGTATGTTCCGTCACGGTCGTTACTGACATTCCTCCAGGAAGATATTGCAGCCGAAGTATAGTCAAACACCACAGCTAGGCAGTTCTCATCATATAGTAAGTGTTTCGTCTTGTCGTTACCCAACAGAATTAACGCTGCGGGTCAACAGGACACGAATTTACGATTTATCTTATGACTTTATGATTTGTGTGACTTTCCACGACTTTGGATTCTCAGATACTTTATGGACCTTGTACATATATGTATCATATCATTTAATGAATTGTATCGATCGCGTAATTGTAGCTTGTACAAACACATCACAGATGTCTTCAGCCTCACACCGACCCTCGTATCTACTGGCTACGCGTGATCTTTGAGAAGAATTGAGTATCACTCATAGGATGCCGCACTGCGAATGCCCTACCTTAAGGAATTCTGAGAAATACTCAATTGTGAGTCTACACGTAGCGAACACAAAATAGAACACAAACCCGCATAGTCGATTTCCCCATTTCCGTCGAGATCAGCCTCCTTGATCATATTATCAAGTTCCGCGTCCGTCAATGGCTCGCCTTTCTCATTCATGTTAGTCTCAGACAACCAAATAACACAAAAACCACAAAATTCTTACCGAGACTGGCCATGACCTGTTTCAAATCCAGGGCGGTAATTGTCCCGTTCCCGTCTTTGTCTAGGACCTTGAATGCTAGCTTGATATCCGAGTCCCAATCGCCGACAGCTCGTTTCTGCATAAGGGCCGCAAACTCTTGAAAGTCGATCATCCCATCCCCGTCCTTGTCGACTTGGGCGATGATAGCTTTGAGCTCAGCGTCGGTGGGGGTATGTCCTAACGACCGCATGACTGTCCTTATCTCTGCAGAGGTAATGGTGCCGTCGCCATCTGTGGGGTGGGTGAGGAAATGATACGTGGTGTACAAAGATGACGATCGCGCGGGTAACGTGCCTTTGTCGAACATAGAGAACGCTCCTTTGAATTCTATGCAACGGTAGTCAGTTTACTTATCTGAGAACAAGTCTTCAGACGAACCGTTGATCTGTTCTATTCGTTGGAAGGTTGGAAGGCTAGTAAATATGTCCATAAAATGTCTGGAGGTTCTAGAGCTTACCAGGTGACTTAGAAGAATGGCTGTTGAGTACATGTGCTCGAAGCTGGGCATTCAACGTACCAAATTTTCCATGACTACGTATTGTACTATGTCTTCGCCTCGATCTCGCTTTTGTCTTCGTGATATGTACTTTTGGCGCCCATGGCACAAACTTCTCCACGTCCGAGTCGTTGGAGTCACATGCCGAGTATAGGGCCCCGAATCCCTCGTCAATACATTATTAAAAAGCTCCGGGTGCATTTTAAAATTGTGCAGGCGATGGTACGCAGCGTCGTTTCGTACATCTGGATAATAGAAGACGCTAGGTATCGGAAAAAGTAGGGAATGAGTGCGATATTTTGGCGATATTTCTTTCCTCCCGATCATAATGAGTCTAAGTGACTCACAACCCTAGATAATCGGAGTTGATTCGTGGCGCCAAGTCGTTCTTGGCGCATAATCACCCGGGCGTTGTTGATGAACTTAGACATTGGCTTCGAAAAATACCCCGCCGTTCCGGAAGACACCGGTGCAGTAACTTATGTACGCCTATTGTTAAAGGAAATTTGGACCCTCGAAAACAAGAACAAACGGGCGATCATTCCGGAAATGGTGGCCGGGCCGGCGGAAGCGATATCATTTCTCTTGGCAGATCTTCATTGGTACCTCAGTCGGATCTCTAAGTCATCGGGAGTCGCGACCAGTGTAACAGTTTGACGCTATGTTATTCGCTGTTTTAATTTTTTTACGGTTCCCTTAGCATCAATTTTAGAATGGTGTTCTATCCACTACTATGGGTTCGGTGCTTAAAGTAATGCGGACTCTTGGCACAACGAATATACATGAAGATGACACGCCAAGATCAAATAGTAGCGCTTAATCACAAATAGCTAGTAAGTAAGCATATTTCAGTCAATAATCGTACGACTGCTACACGGAGATGGGGAAACATACATTCCAGGCAGCAGCAGCAGCACATCCCGAGCAGGCACGGCATGCAGCAACCTGAGTCGTCGCTCTTCTGGGGTTCTTGTTGACTGGACCAGAGTCGCGTGAGATGGCACAACGAAAAGGAAATTTTCAACGTACACGATGATTGTCTGGGGTGGCGGTTGAGGCATGTATCCAGGGCCTTCTGGAGGTGGCTACGCATTCAAAGTCAAGTGGTGTACCAGCAACTTTCAAAGGAAGCTCGCACCTGTGGGTAGTAACCGGCTGGGCCAGGTGGACCTGTACAAAGGAGTAAGATCTCAAACGGATCACTGAGGTCAGAGGCAATGTGCAAACCTTGAGGAGGGTAGTAGGACATGGGATGGAGCGAAAGCCTCGTGCAATCCAATCTTTTATTCAGTTCTTTGCATCACGTGAGGCCAAAACCCTCCCTCGCTTCGAATGAAAGGAAGTGAGTCGTCTTTTATGATCTCTGACTCTTATCCACAAGATATGAAGGCACGTATAAGCGGGGAAATGTTCCTCAACAGAGGAAGGGCTGACTTTCAGACGTACTTCGCACCGGGCTATTGGAAGAACTAATTTCCGTTGAATTTCTGCTACTTTAACATCATAGTCCACAGCTCGTGGACATCTCAGGAAGAATTGGTGATTTGACGAATTGACAGTGAAAGGAAAAAGACACGAAGGGTAATAATAAGCTTATATGATCAGAGGGAATATGGCTGCCAGAATTATATTACTATATAATTCCGAGTCATCGAATGAAAATCCAAATTATTCAGAGGCAGTGGTTGATATACGGGTGCCAATTCCTAGATGAATCGCTTGTCTTCAACCCCGCAGAGTCGTACTACTAGGTGGCGAAGTTAACGTCGATGCCTGACAATGCGCTCGATACTCGACACAACAGTGGAAGCTGGGATAATGACAATTTTGTGTTTCGGAACAACATCCATCAACACGTCAAGGAAAAGAAACAAACAGGTTCTACTCATAGGTTCCTTCTAACGGTGCGCCTTGAAGCGCTCGGATCGAGAATCGAGTAATTTTCGTTCATCAAGAACATGAGTCTGAGAGTAGTATTCAAAGAAGGATAAGCACTATGACGAGGTATGATTAATCCGGAACCTTGTGAAGCGAGGGAAGGAAAAGAAAAGAAAGCGAGAGTGAATATCGATCTTGGATTGGAATTTGAAAATTTCCCCTCCCGATACTTGAAATACTACCTATCATAGATATACAAGCCTCAGAGTCAGGTCACCGCAAGTAAGGTCGGTAGTCGGGCGTGTGTCGTTGACCCATTATACCAAGTATTAAATATCCGCACCCACGCTTGCGTTCGTCAATGACCTTGTCAATGAAGAACTCTATAGCACCGTTATGAGTAACAATTGGTTGTGGTCGCTAATTTTTCTGTCAGGAAATGGAGCGCGGGGAAGACGGTGTCCGCGGCGTTGTGCATGTCAATGGCATAGGCGGAGGATTCCGGGTGGGCGCTAACAACAGTATAAGGACCATCGAAGCGAAGCGTGAATTTAGCGACACGGTTCTTATGACCAGAGGTATAGCGGCATGGAATATAGCGGGCAGCAGGGCTTTGCAGCCAGGTTGAAAAATGTCCTCTGGAGCTCGGGCCTTATTGACGTGGTATGATTGAGTTATTTTCGCGAGCATGAGATTGTCCTTTGTGTCACTCATTTTCGACTCGGCACGTTGAAAAATTCGATTGGGTGGCCCACTAGTTTGGAAGATTCTAATGAGGAAGGCACAAGGGGGATGATGATGAGGAAACGACCCATGTGCAGTTGGAAACCTGATGAAATATTAACAGTATGGCGTGCTTTATCATACTTACGACGTTTTTCTAGCACAAGTTCATGGCCCTCCAATTATCATCTTTACGAATTGTATTAGCTAACCTCCGACACGGTGATCATTTATTGGAAGACCCCCCTGTTAAGGTTTCCGCTCATGCGGCACATGGTTTGGTGAACAACTTTTCCTCTCCACCCCTACTCCCTAAATACTTTGACTATTGATTGCTACTTTACTTTGTGAGTAATTTCCTAGTTAGCTTGAGTGTTCCCTTATGGGCCCTTGAAAACTGGTTGACCCCCAATTTATCATCGGTCTCAAACTCTCACTCTCGCTTGATCCACATCAAAAGGCTTCGTTTCTCCCACGGCCTCCGCGCATTGATTTCGAATCCTTATACAATTTACCCGTCGGTTTCGTTATAGTAACGAATGTACTGGGTGTCTCGAGTTGAAATGGTCCCAGAACTACTCCGAGTTCCCAGAGACATTTCTTAAGCTGCGCAAGCGTGCCGAACGATTCAATGATCGAAAGCCCGATGGGAGTTATACTTGCACAAAGGATGTAGTCAATTCATTGAAAGTAGAGCAAACTTTAACAACGTGTATCAGTCATGGCATGTGGCAGAAAATGGTACGTACCCCTCTGCCGTAACCACTTCTACTACTTATGTTGACTTCAATTCTTCGCGCGCAACTTTGCCACTGAGAATTACGCCAAAGGGCTGCACGAAGTGACTTATATCAAGTCTTGCTGAATAGCGACACTCCAAGTCGTCACTAATGTTTTACTACCTTGTGATCACGACTTTCACGACTTCCCAAAATTTTTCCGTGTGCAAGCGATTTCTTCGTTAATTTGGAAAAAAAGCGAACGATCATTGGCAATGATCGCCGTCTGGAAACACTCACTTACGTACGCGTCCGCTGGTGACTCCGATCGAATCCGCAGCGACTTGAAAATATGTAGTGTCACCTTACGTCTATTTTGCCGTTTTGCCCCATTATCTTCGTTGAGATTGACCGGCTGTGGGACCAACGAAGGGAATTTGAGGCGACGATATGCCACGCATGGACTGTCATAACCTGTCAGCTAATGCACCCGATGCATATGAGAATTGACGTCTCCATGAGACTTTATAGAAGCACTGATCGCGCCCGTGACGATTCTAGAAGGCACCAGTAACGGTTCATTCAAGTTGTGTCCTGATAAACTCAATATCGTTTTCAAGTTCTAGAGAATCTCATATTTACCGGGCTCTACTTCAGAATAAATTCAAACCAAATCCATAATTCTCCATGTGCTTTGTAGGCTACGGACTCCGAAAAGCGTACGGATAGTTTTTCGTAGAAGGCTGCAGAGTCTGTGACATAAGATGCCTTCCTGAGCAAACGTGCCAGCACCCGGGCCGATCGCTGCTCGAACGACTTGAATATTTTTCTGTTGCTTTTCGCTAACGGGATATACAGCGCTTCAAGTTCGAGCTCAGCATTCAAGGAGTGAATCTCATGTTAGTCCGGGGATCGGTTTTGGTCGGAAGACGTTGACTCCTGAGTGTCGCTTCACTCACCTACCATCGAAGCTGACCCTCAGTTGCTGTAATATTGCCATCTTTCAACCCTGAACCTGAGTTGAGTTGATGAAGATAATCAGAAACAGGATTTCAAGTCATCATAGATTGCATGAGCCCTGAGACGCGGGCGCTGGATCCTCAAAGGCATATTTTGATATCAAATGGTAAATCAGCTCCATGAACTCCGGATGATGACTGACGCTGGAAGTTGTTTAATTGATTCCGTACATGATCATTTCTGCTCTCGGTGTCTTTCAGCGACCATTGTAACTACATCGAGGGCTAGGCAATTCAGAATCTCATAAACTCTAAGCCCGCACTGACGGAAGAACGCTTTTCTCAAAAGAGGATCTTTATATAAAATTATTCTCTGTGACGCAGAAATGATCTAAGAAACGACATTGTGTACCTCATCTGGTGTATTTATTAGTGCGTATTACTTACAGGGATCAGCCTAATGGCCGACGGTGTTCAGATGTGAGAATGGAAGAGGACCCCAAATGGCACAGAAACTAAAGCCCCGTGATTCACCTATGCGGTCCTCGTTGTTGGTACAATTCCGCTCTATTAGATCCTGGTGCCCCTTTATTGGTTCATATCTATTCTATAAATAGATGATGGTCAGGACCCTCCGGACTTCAACCGCGAAATTTCGGAAAAGGAAAAGAACAAAAACCAAAGTGATATTAGGGCATGATGTCCGGTCAGTCGAGCATTGAAAACGCTCATCTTTACTCCGCATGAATCTTCCTTACAGAGTCTGCCTCTCAATGCTCCTCCACGGATGATATTATCAGTCTGGATGCCCAGCAAATTACGTTTTTCCTTCATATTTACCTTCTGAACGATGCACGACATGTGTGATCCTTGAGTTGTGGGCACTGCGGCTTTCTTCTATTGGACGACCCCCATATTAGGGCGCTTTTGACCCTCAATAGACCGCCTGATCGTTCCGTACAGGTTTTTATCTCATCCGAACCATTTTCCCACTAAATTGAATTTCATGTGAGCCCGATGCAACTAGGTACGATTCAGTTCAGTTCATTCTCGGTGATGCATTTACTATAAACTCGTTTAATATTCAGAGAGCTCCATTGACTCCCTACTCAGGATGAATGGAGCTTCTTCCTGTAAGTTGGAATAGATGTTATTTAAAGTGTGGACTCTAATGTCTTCTCTTTTTTAGCGAGGGACAGGCCAAGTTACGATCTTTGCGTCTCGAGGCACTGCTAGAACGTTTAACTATCAGCCTGGTGATGTCGGTACGTATCATCCTTTTGTCTATCTATTCGTCGCCTCAATGGACTCATTATCAGGATATGTTCCTACGCTGTATGGTATATGACAAGTCAGCTTCATAGTTAACTCCATTATTAACGAATTTTTGACTAGGACACTACTTACGTCGAGAACATCGGTAACACGACCTTGAAATTCCTCGAAATATTCAAGTCCGGTAAGAAGGTTATCTTTAGCTTGTCTAGATGAGTCATGCTCTTCATAGATCGTTTTGAAGATATAAGTCTCAGTCAATTTAGTTCCATGCGATCTCCTTCGACCTCATCTGACCCTGACATATTTTATCTTAGTGGCTGGCATTGACTCCTTCAGACATCGTGAAGGTACATCTTGATCTGTCTGACGATACCATCTCGAAGCTATAAAAGGTTAAACCTATCGTCGTGGGAGCTTCCTCGTAGAGTTCGGTGTGTAGTGATGGATTTTAGACACTATTTTTATGGATCGATAGTAGCTTGATGAAGATCAACCGATTTCAATTATGACCTCGAAAGAATAGGGTTGAATGTAAAATCTAATTAGAACTCGGTGCTTCGGACCTCAACACGTTTCCCTTCATTGGATTAGCCGCGTCGCCGTTTCTGCCAGTACTTAAGGGCACGCTCGAAGCGACACATCCGTTGATATTTTCCAGCAACCTGACGATGTGAAAAATCACTTTCACTCAGCACAAACGTGCACTATATTTCAAACTTAGTCGTTTCAGAGCTTTACAGATACATTCGTTAAACCGATACCAACTCCTCTGGATCCAATAAGGATTTATGTTTCTGGCTAACAGGACATAAATTTACGAGTCATATTATGACTTTATGACTCGTGACTTTCCACTACATTTGAATTCTCAGATACTTTACGAACCTGTATATGTGTATCACATCATTGAATGCATTGTATCGATCGCGTAATTGTAGCATGTACAAACACATCACAGACATCTTCAGCCATTTTTTCCCTGACACCGACCCTCGTATCTACTGGCCACGCATGATCTTTCAAACAGATTGAATATCACTTATAGAATGGCACACCCACGAATGCCCTACCTTGAGGAATTCTGGGAAATATGCCATCGTGAGTCTATACACAGTAGTCACAGAATAAAGACTTACCCGCATAGTCAATCTCCCCATTCCCGTCGAGATCAGCCTCCTTGATCATAGTATCAAGTTCCGCATCCGTCAACCGTTCACCTTCTCAGCTGTGTTAGTTCCGTACAACTCAATAACACAAAACCCACAAAAGTCTTACCGAGACTAGCCATAACTTGTTTTAAATCAAGGGCGGTAATTGTCCCATTACCGTCTTTGTCTAGGACCTTGAACGCCAATTTGAGCTCCGAGTCCCAGTGCCGCCAGCTCGTTTCTGCATCAGAGCCGCAAACTCTTGAAAGTCGATCATCCCATCCCCGTCTTTATCCACTTGAGTGATGATAGTTTCGATTTCAGCGTCGGTGGGATTGTATCCTAGTGACCGCATGACTGTTCTTAGCTCTGCAGAGGTAATGGTGCCATCGCCATCTGTGGATGTGCGAGGAAGTTATATGTGGTGTACAAAGATGAGCGATCGCGCAGGTAACATGCCTTTGTCGAACATGGAGAACGCTTCCTTGTATTCTGTGCATCGATGGTCAATTGACGTATCAGAGAACAAGCCTTCAGACGAACCGTTGATCTGCTCTAATCAATGAAAGGGTTGAAGGCCGATAAACATAGCCATAAGATGTCGAGCTTACCGGACGACTTGGAAGAACTTGGTTAGTACATGATCCCGAAGCTGGATATTGAACGTACTAAATTTTCCATGACTGCGTGTTCCCACCCACGATCTGGTTGCTTTCTATGTCATATATTGGTATGGGCGCCCATGGCACAAATTTCTCCACGTCGCTTTCACGTGCCAAGTTCAAGACTCCGAAACCCTCTTAATGCATTGTCCAAATGCTCCGATTCGTCTATTTTTAAAATTGCGCTGGCGACGGTATGTAGTATCATCCGCTATATCTGGAAAATAGAAGACGCTGAGTCTCGGAAAAAGAAGGGAACGAGTGCGAGCATCCTTCCCCCCCGCAGCATCCCCGCATCATAATGAGTCTGAATGACTCATAACCCTAGATAATCGAAGTTGATTCGTGGCGCCAAGTTGTTCTGGGCACTCAATCATCTGGGCGCTGTTGATCAACTCTGGCGTGCACTTGGCTTCGAATTATATCTTGTCGCCCCGGAAGACGTACTCCGGTGCGAGGACCTATGTCATTTGTTAAAGGAATTCGGGACCCTGAAAAATAAGTAAGAACAAGCGGAAGATCACTCCGTAAATGAGCTCGAGTGCCATGACAAATTACAAAGAGCCGTCGGAGAAGACGTCATGCCTTGTAGGGCGGCATATTAGCCGACGGTAACAAGCGTCTCGGTAGATCTTCACCGGTACCTCAGTAATCTCTTTAGGTCATTGGTGGTCGTGGCGAGTGTAACAGCTTTTTGCGTCGTGTTGTTCACTGTTAAGAAGTTCCGTACAATTGTCTTAGCATTGATTTTAGGATGGTGTTGTAGTCAATATTATGGGTTCGCCACTTGTAGAGATGCGAACTCTTGGCACAATGAATTGTGATTCGTATATATGAGAATGGCATGCCAAGATCAATTTAGTAGCGATTAATCACACATAGCTAGTAAGCGGACATCAGTCAAGATCGTACGACCGGTACTCGGTGACGGGTTCACATACCCTCCATGCAGCAGCAGCAACACATGCCGAGCAGGCACGGCATGCAGCAACCTGAATCGTCGTTCTTCTGGGGTTCTTGTTGGCTGGACACGACTCGAGTGAGACGACACAGCGAGAAGAAAAATGGCAACGTACACAATGATTGTCTGGGGTTGCTGTTGGGGCATGTAACCAGGGCCTCCGCCATAAGCCTGTGGAGGCGGCTGCGGATTCAAAGTCAAGTGTGTACTAGCAACTCTCAAAGGAAACTCGCACCTGCGGGTAGTATCCGCCTTGGCCAGGTGCACCTGTACAAGAGAGTAAGACCTTGAATTGAATTGCTGAGGTTGAAGGAGAGATGCACGAACCTTGCGGAGGGTAGTAGGACATGAGATGGAGTGAAAGCCTCATGCAATCCATTCTTTTATTTAATTCTTTGCATCACGTGAGATCATTGGAAAAATGATCTTCCCACACTGTCCTCCGCTCCTCGCCTCCGAATGAGGGCAAGTGAGTTTCATTGAGTCCTCGAGTTACTATCTCTGGCTATCATCTATAATATACAAAGACCCTCATAAGTGAGATAAGGCTCATCAACAAAAGAAGGACCTACCTGAAACTTTCAACCGTATTTTGCGTAGGCAGCTATTGGAGGAGCTAATATCCACCACTTTGACAGATAGTTCACCTTGGGAAGAATTAGGCCGAATAGACGGTGAAAATGGAAACACACGAAGGGAAATAACAAGCGTATGATCAGAGGGAAATAGCCGTCAGAGCTATATCATCATTTGGTCCATCGAACGGAAAATCCAGGTCGCTCAGATGCAGTGATTGATATACAGGTGCCAGATTCTCAATGAATCACTCGCCCTCAACTCCGCGGAGTCATACTACTAGGCTGTGAAGCTAACGCCGATACAGAGAATGCGCTCGATAGTCGACATTACGCTTAATACTCAAGGTTACTACACCCTGTCGTATCAGAACAGCGTCCATCACGTCAAGGAAAAGATGCGCACAGGTTCTATTCATAGGGTCCTTCTCTAAGGGTGCGCCCTGGAGTGCCCGGACCGGGTATTGAGCCATTTTCATACATCAAATCCATAGGTTTGGAAGCAGCTTTCAAAAAGGCATCAGCATGAGAGTCGGTTATTCCGGAATGTCGTGAAGTTAAAGGAGGAAAAAAGTAAACGCCAATTTCGATTTTGGATTGGAATTTCAATTTGCCACGTTTTCGCAGAAATTACTTTCCTTTTTCGATACTTACATGGCCAATCTACATACATAGCGTCAAGATCATATACCATCCAACTGGGAAAAGGTGACGGCCTCGGCCCAATCACATCCAGGAGCAAACAAATGTTGTGGAGTATACAACTTACCGTTGCAGATGTTGTTATCAACTGTCTACGTAGAAAGAGACCCTTTGCTACATATTGGCGGAAAGCCGTCGCAGTCACTATCACCGCCTTCAGTCAAATCAGCGTCGTAACCTCTACGCCGAGCCCGACCAATCTATGTTTCTTTATAATCTCAACTGGGATCATTGGCATATCCGGCAGCCGAAAGCAGTAATTCATAGACTAGACCAGACAACGATATCTTTGTCCATGAGAGTGTGTGTTCTTCACACGAAAATGTTATGCTGAGAACGATGGGGCTAATCACCGAGGATATCGCGCCAACTATGCCAATTTGTTTCAGCGAGTTTGGGCGCTCAGAAAATGAGGAAGTTCATGCCGCCGCGGGCGGATATAAGTGTATATCGCCTCGAGCGCCGAATGAAAGGCCCTGGCTGATTCAGTTACTCCACGAGAAACAGCGGTCGTCAAGCTCAAAAACGGCATGAACCTCGGGTTCATGATCAGCAGGTAGATCTTTGAGATGCAGGAATAGAAATGAGTCGACAAAACTAGACTAGAGCTACATAAGAGTTTCACCCTGTGTAGAACACAAAATGGCTAAGATATGTGGCCATAAGCCAATTAGAAGCGGTGTTCATCATGATAATGATTCTATGAGAACCATCGAGGGTGCTACTGAATGTAGCCGGTGAATGACGATCAACAAAGAACGACTGTGCCGAGTCTATGTGGGAATAAATCAACAAATCGGCGTACTTGGCCGTGGTCCAAAGACGTCAGTCTCAAAGATGTCCGGGCTCAAATATATAGATTCCGCTGATCTATTCAACGAAGAATTAGAGAAGACGGTGATAACTGGCTCAGTGATCGTACAGAGACCGTCGTCATCATCGAACCGTAAGTCGCGTATTGAGTCCTTGGATCATCAATACGGTGGTATCCATTGTCATTTCCATATATTTCCAGGGAGCTTTTCTGGGACCGGAAGTGGATCCGACTAAAGAGTCTAGATTTTCAAAGCAAGTAGTACGTGTGAATTATTCGAAGGCTAACGAGGAAATCCCAATTTCTGATAATAATGATCTGATGCCCATCCCTGCGTGCGGAGTAACAGTGCCAATGCTACACGGTGATGGTCATTACTCTCGCCGGGAAACTGATCTTTGATGGAGAGACTCAGAGACTGCAGTACGTAGTTACTTACTCGTATTGTGGTTATGAAATAGAAAAGATCCAGAACGACTAAGACCCCAGACTTCCAGTAAAAATTGAGCCTCTTGGACGAAGTCAGGAAAGCGCCCAGAGATAACAACAATGATTGGAAACCATAGATGGATTTCCATCATTTCCGAAGATGGGAGGGGGCACGGTATCTAAGATGTTCCCCGGGATCTGCAAAGGTGATATAAGAAGCACCGCCCCTGGGGAGATTGGCGCCTTGCAACTACCACAAGATGTCCACTATCTCCCTACCCAGCCTAGAGACCATGTTTCCAGGTATGCGTTGGCGGATATTCGATTTTCACTTTATTGATCATTTACATCCCAGAGCACCTCTTTCGTGTACCACCAGAGCTGCGTGTAAAAGGCAGCGAACCGCCCAGGCTCATACCATCTTTCGCATCACCGGCCAACAGGAAGCGCAAAGCGTCTTCTTCCTTCCACGTTTTACGCTCGGATACTAACTCGTCATCGGTCTCACTCAGACATGTTCCCCAATCCACCCCCAGTGTCTTACGGTGCCATTTGCCACCACCACAGACTACCGACTCGACTACAGCATCAAGTGAGGGGGAGGGGGATGAAGACTTGGAGAATACTAGCATATCGGGTAACAGAAGGCATATTTGCGAACTCTGCGGAAAACGTTTCAATCGACCAAGTAGTCTGAAGATACATCAGAATACACACACGGGTGCGAAACGTGAGTGGCATCATCAGATACCAGCAATAGACACCATCTCATGACACCAATGCCGTAGCGTTCCCATGTCCATTTCCAGGATGTGGACGAGTGTTCAATGTGAATTCTAACATGCGGAGGCACCACAGATCCCACTTGGATACGGGCAGAACAGGAGTCGTTTCACCGGTGTCTCCTAGGGCGGCTTCGGCGTCAGAATCTAGTACAAGCCCGCACGATCAGGTGAAATTGACGCAACGACGTAGGACGCTGGAACTCGAGGAGCTGTCGGATTAGATGAATCAGATATTTTGAAGAAATTGATTGTGAGCCCAATACCTTTTCGGAGTGATGGGCCTGTATTAAAGATGATTGTAGCCCTTGTATTTCATTCTCTTTCGTGTAACACCAATTATTTATATCACACTGTATCGGGATTTTACTTCTAATCGTCACAAGAGAGAGGCAGCAGATTGCTTACTCACAGAGATCATCTACAGCTGTCCTGAGAACCTATACTTGAACAGCTCCTATGTAACGCCGCGAGATTTATGTGTTCGGGTATACTGCTTCCGAAGTCAGTAGATATAAGGAAACCAGATTAGCTTCTGTCGCTTACGAGATCTGTGAGAGCTGTTGCCTCAGGGTTCTTGGCTCCGACTGCGCATAAGCAATTCGGAAGGGCTGCCTGCAACCAAGGGAAAAAAGCAGGCAGAGTCTATTCCGGAGAGACTATGGTGTTCGATACCATGCATAGGAGGATAGCCGATGGTAGCTGGAAATGAATGGAAGGCAGAATGAATGCACGCCCAATGTTGAAGGAAGCAAAGAGTATATGTTGATAATTTAGGCTCAGCGGTCGAGGGGAATGTAACGGCTGTCGCCGGCGCGTTCCAGAGTATCAAAACCGAGTCAGTGCCAAAATTAATTCGGTAATCATATATATTGTAGAATAGTAGGTGTCAAAATAATTCAAAACACAATCGGTGGCTGGTGGCTGTGAAACGCATGGATCTGCCAGCTCATTCTCAACCATCATGCATCAATTCACTTCGACATGATACTCCGGTCACAACGTTTGCGAGGCTAATATCACGTTTTTCTCATAAAGCTTTCTTCATCTCGGGTCCTGGTAGTCTCCATGGCCCAAGCAAGGGGGTTCAAATATTATAGAATGAAAAACGACTGTGCCGGGCCCACATCAGTCCGACACGGCAGCCTTCTTGAGGCCTTCGGTCATCTGGAGATCGTGGAACAGAAGAAAATTCTATCAAGAAACCCCCCCCCCACTCGCCGTCGACTTTCCGTGCTCAATTCTATGTGGTCCTCAGGGCCCAGCTGTGGTGTCTGACGACTTCATACCAGCTAGGCTGCGTTCTTTTTGCCCAGCTAATTTTCGGCCAGTTCCATGAGCACCTGGATAGGTCCATAACTCCTTGGCAACGGTTGTGATGTCCAGGGTTGTGCTTCTTCCTTTCCAGTTCTGTCTGCTTGCTAAATGATCACGACGCAGAACAGAAGAGAATGAGATAACTCGGTGTCTATGAGTCGAATAGCCGTAGCGGAGACATCGCTTCTAAACATGGTCTCTTCTCTGTCGTGCTACGCCTTGTTTGCCTCGTACATTCTTCTGCCTGGAAAAATGGTGAAGAAGATTCGGAAGTATAGACCCTTTGAATGGTCAGAAGAGGCGCAGCATTTCTGCCGCTTCATTTCCCAGTGTTTTTAGCGAAGGCTGTATTGTAGCTGGGAGTTACCAGGTAAATGTGGCCACTATCGTTCGTTGATTCTTTACTGATCACGAAGTATTTTTTGCTAGCCGACAAAATGGCCATACTTTGAGGCGTCAACATCTTTCCCTCTCCTCCTACCCTCCTATTATCCAAAGGAGTTCGCTTTTAATGACGAAGATGGTCATGGGTGAGATAATTCATGTGGATTTCTCGGAAGTCACTCGGTACATTACGTTTTGAAATTTCTTGCCGTCGTTAACTTCCGCCAAGCGACGCTCCACAGGCGTCTTTGCTTCCTGACTATCACCATGATTGTTGGAATTCTGGCACTATTCCTGCTGGCGACGTCTACGACTTCTCTGGCAGCTAGCAACGAGTCGGATCTAGCTGTTTATACCCCGTGAGCTCATTTATTCTTAGAGGAGCACCAATGCTAACGATTCCTTTCAGTTCCAATCTAACTCAATGCAACGACACTCTCCTCGAGTGGAGCGGTGGTTACTGTGCGTATTCATACTCCTTCGTTGTACACGTTCAGTGACACTGGGTTCTTATTTGCAGCACCTTACTACGTTGTAAGTCCTCTCCCGCTCTCAGGCCTATCGATTTGATAACTCACTCTTTCCGCAGTTGTATTGCCACATGCCTTTCGATGCTGTGAACAATTACTGACCACCACCCAGCATCGTCCCAGCAAGCGACCCAGATGGTCCTCTACTCGAGGACCTGGGTGAGCAGCACGACACGAACATGACCTGGACTGTCAATCTTTCGGCAGGTATGCCTACTCCCTCACTCTTGAATCAGCACGTATTGATCTCAGCTCAGGAACATCGGTCATCCTAGCAATCCGTGACAGCGAAGCTGTGAGTATCCAGAGCGACGTTGTTGAAATTTTAAATAGCAGTAAGTATCAGTTACTATTTATCTGAAGATTGCTCACGACCTCTTCAGCGGATAGCTGCTGCCTGAACGTATGATTAACAAACCCATGGACTATATTTGCATATAATGACTAGTCAGTCCAATATTATTAAGCGCGTATACGAAAAGTGTCCTTTAAAGGTGAAGCAGACCCAAAAGTCCACCCAATAATCCCACAACGAGCGTCACAACAAGACCGACAACTGGGAGGAGGCTATAGCCACGCCATCGTCAGCTCTTCAGTTCTCGAAGCCATAAGTCTAGGGTACGTACATGGGAAGCAGCAGCAACAAGAGACCGCCCACGATCGCGACGAGAGCACCGACGAGTCCGGCGAGCACACCACCTATGTCCAGAAGGATTGAGCCCACGTCCAGGGAAGAAGCATCAACGCTGGCCCCGGTCAAGCCATCCATCGTGCCGGAGATGTCCTAGAGCACATAAGAGGTAGGAAGAGGAGAACTGAACCGAGTAAGGCTTACCGTTATGATCCCGGCTACGAGGGTAGCGAGATCCTGGTCCGTACCTCCTACAGCAACCGAAGCCTTATCCAAACTCCCCAACTGGGATGTCGCGTTCTTGATTGCCCCAATGAGGTCGTTGACGAGAGGCATAACCAAGTCCTGAGTGAGAGTGTTGTTCTTGATGAGACCCTCTGATAACACAGCGTCAGCTCAAGTCAGTAATATCTTGATTATAGAATGCGTACCGATTTCTGGTAGGATCTGATCAGCAATACCTTTGAGGTCTCCGACGATGTCGAAGACAGTTACATCTGCACGGGCTACCAGGTCGGTGTCGTACTTGATGAGGTCGGCTTGAAAGGGTGCTGGAGAAGCGAAGCTTGGGCTGACGGCGAGGAAGAATACCGAAGCCGCGGTGAGTGCACGAAGGAAGAACATGACTGCTAGAGAAGGACTGCTAGTGAGGGAGAAGGAGATTACTTTGAAGACTCGGTGAGTGAGGTTCTTGTGTGGTAGCCTACGGTTCTTTTATACGAAGAAATCTATCTCACAGATTCGCACCACCCGTACTAGCAAGCCAGAGACAGTCATTGCCGGAAACGCGAACAACAGAATTGCGCTAATGATCCGAATAGAACCGTTACAAGATGATGCTCGACCTATGACCATGACAGAGAGCGGGCGGTACATGCCCTGAGGATCCAAGAAGGCGTGGGAGGGATCCGCGTGCCAATTTGATGAATACACCAAGTTCCGGATTCCGGGAAATGCAGGGTCTGGAATTCCGTCATGAATTTGGGCAGTGTGAATCGTAAATAGAGAATACCCTGGTTTGATATAGTATATGATATATGAGCCTGTGAAGCTGCAGCCCTGAGACCACTATTGCCAGGCTAGCAACGACATCACAAATATGACAGCCGAAACGGCAAAGACAAGTTTAGAACACGCATCCTGTGCTATTGCATTGACCGTGCGGACGTTGATACTGAGAAACGAAAAATGGGGGGTTGAAGTTGGAACCGCATGGATACCTTGCCTTTCGTACGGACCCTACGTCCTCATCCCGCTCTCAAGCATAGAATATCTTAGTGCCCTCCTTCGTTCATTCTAATGGAGCACTCAAAATTAGATCAGATTCGTCGGATAAAGTCCACAAGGTGTCATAGCGACACAAACTTTGACTTCGATTGCGAGTCCGAGTCCGAGTCAAAACACTGGATTCTGTCTGTCAGCAGTTCCCAACTCTTGAAAATCAATCCTTTCTCTTGTAGTCCTTCCCCTGATAAGTCTCCGGAATTCCTATACAGCTGAACAGTCCTTGATGGAAGGCATGCGAATTTGTTCATATAAAGCTGAACCACCTGGAGAACCGTCACATTGCCCGAAACCCAAAGACGAATCCATGATAACTCAGGAACCAGGCATCGTCAGCGGGTGGCCATATGCTATAATTCCGTCTTTATGAGACAACTCCGGCCTGCTTTTGGTCAAATCGTTGGTATGTGCAATATCTCTGGCTATGCCGAGACGGTTTGAGAAGCAAAAAATACACCTCAAGTTGAACTTTTTGATGCTTAGTAGACTCAGCCATATGGACACGGTGCCCCGCAGGATACTGCGTCAATCGTATGCAAAACTGCTGTCAGTTGGGAAAGTAGGATGCAGAATTACCCCGAATCCCATTCTGTGCCGGGAGGAAGGACCCCCCGGTAGTTGTATCGATATCAGCCCTCGAGAAGCTCTTATCACGCTCCTCCCTTGGCATTATTCGATGTGCTAGGAAGGATGCCAACGAGATACCAATCGTTTGATCGATGCTAACCATGTCTCTCGCGAATACTTGAGACCGCCAAGTTCGAGTCTGGAACAGCGTCGGCTTCAAGTCGAAAGTATTTTGAATGCCGCCAGTGCCGGTCATTTATTTTTTCTCCGCTTCCGGCAACCCATCGGCCCGAAGGACCAGTAAGGCCCAAAGCGCTACTTCCTTTGCAACAGAACCGGCATTGTTCTAATACCGCTCCAGGTACCTAGAGATCACCGACACAGAAATTCTATGATTCTATACAAATTCACGTTGTGCTCTGTGACCACTGCTCAATGTGAAAAGAACCTCATCTCAAAGAAGCTCCTGATTCGAATTCTCATCTTGAAAACACTACGCCAGTGAGGAGTATCCTATCCTTTAGGTCGAGGGATTATTTTTTAGATTACCCCTCCATAGAATACCCAGATGAAATCAGCTCAAACCTCAGGAAATACATTTGCGACACTCACGAAAAAAGATTTATAGCTTCTTTGGAGATCCGGAGCACAACCAGCATTGGTGAAAGATACGATTTCTTTTGCACGCATCATATGGATTTGATCCATACACCTAGGTACCCGTTAACCACATGGGAACAGGTACCACTTACCATGGAAGTGCAATTGAATGGGAGAAGCACCGCAGAGTATCTCGTTACCTCCGAAGGGGAGTACAATGGGCTCTTGTCACTTCGTGTCTTACGCAAGGCTTAATCGCGAAATCCAGAGCGAAGGTGTGTTTCCTTGCTGTCTTTTCCCCTTCAGCCTGCAGAGAGGGATTGGGCTCTCCGTGACTATGTCTTGCTATGACGCCTGAGGCACCAGCTTAATCTTTCTCGAAGTATTTGACATGAGGCACTTTAATAGCGCTGAAATTGATTCATCAAAATTCCTGGTGAGCGCTAGTGCTTGATTTTTGATTGGTGCTGATAGAAGGCTCTACTAGTCAGGTAGAATCCTATCGAACAGTGGGTGGAAACGCACGATATATCCTTCATCCTCCCCTTACGTTTCGCCTGTCGATGTCTATGCTGAACACCGCTTTCGCGTCACATTGTCGAGGACGTTCCTCGAATAGACCATTCAAGATCGTGGATATGCGGTTATGGCATAGCTCCAAGTGAAAGACACCTCACCTAAACTGGAAACTTCGCGTAGATCGACACTTATGCATTCAACTTGCCATATAAACTTCCCATTCAGCTATAGAAGACGTACTAGCCTCTTTTGATTTTCCGGACATCTTCGTGACTCGTTGGGACCGCGGTACCAGCGACATTTATGAACCAGTTCAAGGACCACAGAGCTGTCAGCTTCTTCCCAGCCATGACGACCATCCGTCAATATGGCAAAGTCGGCGTCCTTGCACTGATTTTGCGTACGTTTTGGTTTCTTCATCGATCTCTCCTTCCTCGCCCTGACAAGGCCCTACGTAGCATTCTATGTTTTCGCTCGACTCGCAATGTCATTCTTCACCTATGAACGCCACAAAACCTGGCGTGCGGTCTGTGTGCAAGCCTTTTTCCGATTGGCGGCGCAGAGTGTGACCTTCACGAAGCTTGTCTTGGGCGAAACTACTGATACATACGTCAAGTGGACCAAGAGTACTGGAGCCGCACCTATCGTAGAAGACCTTCCAGATGGCGCGAAGCTTCTATGGATTGGCCCTAAAAGATTGGACAAAGTCCTTCTCTATATGCATGGTATGCTACGTTTGGCTCGTTAGCCTCTAACCGGGCTGAATGACGACCAGGTGGCGGATTCTTATTCGGCTGTAGCCTATCCTTTATTCGTTTCTTCCAGTTCCTGCAATTGGAGCTCAGTAAACGTAATGTCAACATAGGCATCGCCTTGGTAGCTTACAGTTCGTCAGCCACTCATTTCTCAGCCCTGGGTCTGAATATCCCTTTGATATTTCCAGAACTTGCTCCGGACTCTACATTCCCAAGCCAAGCCATTTCCGCCAAAAATGCCCTCGAGCATCTCTTCCTCGCAGGAGTGCAACCAAAGAACCTCATAATCGCGGGGGACTCCGCCGGAGGTAACCTCGTCCTTCAAATCCTACAGCACATTTTGGATCCGCGACCAATGATCCCTCCTCTGGGCGTCCCATCACCTCCAAAGTTTCTTGGAGTCCTGCTCATCTCCCCTTGGGTCTGCCTTGACGCGGTCGAGTCGTTCAAAGTCAATGAGAAGTACGACGTGGTCAGTGCACGGACATTTCGTTACATGGGCAGTCACATCCTTCTGTGATGTTCCCGAACGAGATAGAGAATTTATCGACCCCGTGGGGTTTGAGGGTCGACCGTTGACAGTCGATAAGCTAGTGCATAAAGTGTTGGTTACATCGGGGGAGAAGGAGGGCATGCATCTGGCACATAAGCTGTTGGTAGAGACATATCTGAAGGGAGACGTCGAATTTGCCGTTACGAAGGGAGTCAAGGGGATACACGATGATATGCTTTTTGATTTCGTCATTCTCGGAGAGAAGGAAGAACGGTTGAGTCCAACGACTTGGGTGATCATTGATTGGTGTTCGCAGTTATTTGGGGAGAAGTGAGAACACTATCTTTTTCTTCGAACGTACAGATACATACCGTTATATAATAGATTGGTGCCCAGGGCCACGCCAGCGGGATGTAGGAAAGCATCTTACCTCAAAGGCAAGATTATTAAAGAAAAACCATTGGCCCGATCCATCACCGAAACAGCCGCACCTCATGAACAAACCAACGAGAAGGTTCCGATCTGTGATAATTACCGCCTTCTGAAGAAGGCGCTGTAAATCGCTACAGAACAATCGTATCTGATTGACTTGCTCATCCGAGTGAATGTAAATTCTGATGGATACAATCCTGGGCATACATGATGCATGCACTCCGGTGAGTAGAAAAGAGGTGATGACCATATCGGGAAAATGTGAAATGGACTTTCAAAGGTTAGTGCCTCGTTCCTGACCACAACTTACGAAAAACCGGATTCAGATCGTCTCAAGATGATAATTCCTCTTTTGATATTATACAATTATGCCGTGACCTACTTCAAGTTCGTTTTTTTGACGCGTAGAAATGCTGCCGCTTTTCTAAATCTACCAGAAGAACTTTCAGTTTATAAGTCATAAATCTTAGTGACATTGATTACCATGAGCCCACATCGCCGCGCCAACCCTGTTTGAAATAGTGAAGACAAGGCCAATAATCGGCAGGCCCTCAAGTATGGCTGCAGTAAAGCCGAAGACTACGAAAATAGAGTGATTAGTCGTGAGTTTAGGGACAGGGGGTATACTTCACTTCTATAATCCCACTTTCTTTCTTCCATAAAAACAGCAACTTGTGCAGGCGTCATCTTTTTTGCTTCGAAGTACCGCCTATGGAGACTTCGAGCAGTCCCAAGGCCCTTGAACCATGCTGCGATGACTATTCCAACGAGCGGAACCAGATCGAATGGCAAGAGAATTACTAAAGAAAAGATATAGCGATCTTATTCTTGAAAAGCAAAAAACGAAACTTTACACTTGACGGCCATGGCGCCTAATGGCCCACTGAGCCAGCGCTGGAGGAAAGGAGTTTTCTTGACTACCGGAGGATTCGTCCATTCTTCAACATAAGGCTGCCAAAAGTCAGGACCCTTCCCTCGCGAGACAACAGTTTGTTCCCAAGCACGGTCTCGAGCGATGCGCATGTTACGAGACAGGAAGAAGCGTATGATAAAAGTCACTTGTGACGCCACTAGGACTCCCGTTGCATCTGGACACGATTGTTAGCTTTATAAATGACAGAAAGAGAACAGCGCACAAGTGTAAAGACTGAAAGGCATTTGAAATCCGAATAGGGCGTCCCCCGACAACCCCGTCACACGAGGCGAGCTACGTGTCGATGTAATTAACGCGGACACACTGCTTCGACTTGAAAACTGTACTTGGCCATAAAATATTCAACGAATTTTCTTTGTACGCCAAAGGTCAAGGCGCTCTTGTCGGGAGTAAGGATTACTGCTGCTCGTGCACGCAAATAAGACTAACCCATATAAGGCTGACAATGGCCCCTCGTTGTGTACCGTGTTTGCACTTGTCCCATACAGGTTGGTAGAGGGCTTTATCCGTGAAAAGCCGATAGACGCCCACAATCACGTAGGAAGGCGGGAATTCTAGGCGAAGGGTTGCTCGTTCCAGCTCAGCCGGTACACTAGTTTTTGCCTCTGAATCAGAGGAAAACAAAGAATCTTGAGCTTCAGGTCCATCTGCTACAGCTGACATGTCGTTGCTTGTTGCACCCGTAATATTCAAGAAGATGGTGGTTGGTAGTCAAGGTTGAACGCATGTCGTCATCACGATATTGTTGGATTAGGTAAGAATTTCGAGCGGATCTGTCGGACAGGCGGGCCGATGGCTTCTAGTTTCTTTCGTCGTTCGTTCGCGCTTGTCGTGGACAGTTGTAATTAGCAATATAGAAAGACGAGGCGCACAACTCAAGTGGATTTTCTTCGAGTAATACAAACTCATTGCTAGATGATAACCTCTTTTTCTTATTGGTTCTACTAGATGCCGCAAAGCCTTCATGATGAGGTAACTAGTTCCCCAATAACGAATACGTGTTCCCTTTTGTGAATGATTGATCCTCTATTCGTACTGTATAACTGCCTAAGGACGCTTATGTTCTCATCTATCTCGAATGATGAAAGTCAGTCTTATCAACTATCTATTTGCCCCAATCTGGCGGGTGCCTGCCCTCACCTAGTCTATTAATTTGCAATGTTACAAGACCGGGGCCATTAATTCGTGACCAAGTTTGAATAGCTAGGGGGCTCCAGTGGAGTAATCCTGGAGATCCGAGATAGCAACGAAGGCCCAATTGCGTTCGTACGTTTATAGTTCGTTGGAGCGCCCAGGCACCCACTGACCTCAGAATCCGTCGACAGCGGACTGAACTGTCACTTTAAGATGCTGCTCACCTACTCGCCTACTCGTTTCTCCTTCCTTCCATCATAAAAGCGTTTCAACTCTAGAGTCAGTAGTCAAACACTGCAGCAATATCTGTCGGAGCGGCTGAAAATTGGCTCTATCTATCTCTATAACCACGTATGGAACGCGCTTTGCTGCCTATATTCTCTCAACCAACTATGGAGATGGTGTCTTTGTCATCTTCATATATTCCGAATATTGAAGACAGTCCTTGGCACGATTACGTTTCCCCGCATAATAGTCGACGAGAATCTCAAGAATTCTGTGTATCGGAGCCTTCGCTACATGGGCTCTCATACTTTCCGCACACACTCACCGGAACTTGAGCTCCATATCGACCCTCGCATCTAACTTTCTCTAGTCACAAGATCGCTCCAGGACTTATCCATTCTCCATAGGTCACAATCTCGTGATGAATTATCACTTTTTCGACCCCGGCCAATCGGCTGGCATTCTAGGGTGTAGTGCTAGATGTCTGAGGTAATTAAATAGACATTGACAGTTAATGTCCGGTGCTAACTCCTCTATCTGGGTTTTCTCTCAGTGGACTGTACCCCTCAGAGTCTTATCACTGGCACTTTCTCTGTTGCGGGTGAGTTCTATGGGTCTAATGTGACGAGTCTCGAAGCTGATAGAAACCTGATTCTAAAACCTTCCCCATGCTTACCCCTAGTCCCCGCCACTACCCTGCAGAGTGTAGGGTCACTTGAGGGCGAAATCTTTCCGGACATGCTTGCGGGTGCCCACCTTATGTCCTGTCACCCCCGGAGTTTCTTATTGTGCGCGCGCATATCATGTAGCCACTGATCGGCGAGCTCTACAGAAAGCGTTCCACACTTTGTGCGGCGCCGCGTAGAGATTAATCAGTGAGTTACTACATCATAGTAACACTGCTTCCTTTGGCTTTATAAGTTTTAAACATCTTATCGGTTTTTGGCATTGCAACAAGGATACCTAGAATGCATCCTGGAATTAGATGCTATATGGGAGATGCCTGACGCCGGATACGCAGTATCTTCTGATATATCAGGCATCGGTTGCTATATCACTCATGGGGGAGACGGTGGCGGTCTCCGTGGTCCCGTTCGTTTTACATTTTCGTGTCTAGCTGATAGAATTGTTCCTCACTCTTTGACGGCTGCGAAACCAGTGTCATGGGTGTATCGGCGGTGATCTAATTCAATGTACATCTTGGCATGATCGTAGTTCATGTCATGACTCACTCAGGATTTTGGCACCAGGGGCCACATTCAGGCAGGATATAATCCATGCTGGCGACATGCTTATTTAATTCATTTTAATAAGGTGCGCGGTTGTAATTAACATTGGATCGTGTGGTGCACTACTCACTTAATCTTCAAATAGCTTTGCCTTGCTTTGGGTAGCCTGAGTCGCCACTTCCTGGTAGCGTTCATTCGTGCTGGTGCTAAAGATGGGTTTGCGGGATGCTGTAACCCTTCTTCAGTTTCTTCCCATCTCTTTTGTCAGCTCACAAAATCTAGTTTTGCTGGTCCTTACTCGCTTGGGTCTCTTCTCTTTTGTATCACGGTACGGCCTTGCTCACTGTGGCCATTGACTACATGCTGTATTTCCGCTCGACAGTTTCTGCCGCCATTTAATGTGTAATCTCGCATATGGATATTTATTTCTCTGGCCACTCTGAAGGAGTTTTCGGATGAGGCACTGCTTTCAATCTGTAGACGAAGCTGAACGCGATCACGTGCACGCATGACTTAGTGAAAACCCAAAGGAATTGATCGTTTCTTCTGTAAGATTCAGTGATCTTTGAAAATATGACTTCCGTATATTTCTCAAGTCCTTATGCTTTGACTATGCGTACCGCTTCCGTATTCCTTCTCTGGCTAAAAGAGGGCAAATTGAAGTGATGCACCATACTTGGGTACTTTGATATGACTATTCAAAAAAATTGACGGCGCCTCAGAAGTGGATTTCTACATACAAAGCTCTAGGCTGAACCTCACGGTGGGGGTATTTGTGACCGACTGCCGGAAGCAGCGCAAATACGACCTGAGTTCGAAATCTGACTTCCATTAATACATCCGCATTGGACTATTCTATTTGATAGTTTTCATGTCCACAATCATACTCGTCTTTTCGTTTCACCCGAGGTTTCCATTACGAGATGGATGACAACTCAGATCTTCTTCGATTAATGCCGGCGCCAGAGGCGAGCATATCGATCACTCTCGCGAGATATCGACTATGAGACATTTCTTGTTATGGTGCCCTTCCCACACATCTGCCTAGATCAGATAGTCGTATCTATCTTTGGAGACGATCGTCTTTGTTGGGAATTGTCGCCAGATTATCGATGATCTTGCGTTTAGAGCATTTGCCCAACACGCAAGATATCCTGTTTAGACACTTCCAATCAGTTCGGGCCCTCGTTCAATAGAAATACGAACGTGGCCCTTTACCAGATACTATCATAACGTATCTGCTTGTGACCCAAGTGCATCCGCGGGGGGGTTCTTCCTCCTGCGGACCGGGAAGCTGCGTGGGCAACGGTGGTGAGAAATTCTATTTTTACCTTCTCCGCGAGATTTGATATCTCTCGAGTCTCGACATACAAGTTTGAAGAAGCTTTCCATGCCTGCACCATGAGCCTTTACTGGATTCATAGCGGAGCCATTGTTTCCTGCCGTGCCTGTTAAGTGCATGGCTATGCTCATTAATCAAGGATCGCTTATTGATTTCAACGTAATACCACACACTTGGGAGCGCCGCATAGTCTACTTGGAACCTATCGTCTCCTACTTTACAGAACCTGCGTTCACCTTTTCAGAAATTTTGATATTCACGATGTGCCTGTTGCACCTGTTCCTGGTTTGTGCATGTGGAGGTCATGTATAAAATAAGCTGCTGTAGCGGGAACGATCTTTGGGACGGATCATTGCGCAAGATTCGACATCTAAGTACTGGCTTCTTTGATACCGGACTCTGTCCATATACGTACTCAGTGTATCCTCGGAAACCTTGTCTTAAACACTAGCTGATATTGTATGATTTTTCCTCTTTTCATGGACAATGAAGGACCCAGAATCGGCGGTGTTAGCAGATTTTGTTCTAGGCAGGTACTTTCGTTACCCACTTCGCATCTCAATATCGTCAGCCCCTACCGCCGGCAAAACGACTGGTCTAGAGGTTCACACGTCGATCTGAGTTGTTAGATTGTGCCGACGGGTTGTTCCTACAATTCTACAGATCAGAAGCTAAAATACTCGTGGCTCACGAGTCACTACCATATCTGCAATCAGATTCCCTTCGATCGACTTGTTAGACATAACGTCATGTTGACTGTCTCGGCAACAGGGACGAGTCTCTGTTAATGAACCACCCTCATCTCATATTTGGGATGTCCGATGTGAAAATCGTACGTTCTACGCACGCTCCAGGGTCATTACGGCAAGAACTTTCCCCGTCGACACCCTAACTATTGTGGTAGCGAACTGTCATCATGTGAGTGCGTGTATTCGAGTGCTCATTCGTATGCCGCGACACCTCGCTCCATCAAACAGGATGGACACTTTTCCCTTATGTATTCCTGCCTTCCCCAGAATCGTGAGTAACATAAATACGACGGACCTCTTCTTCACATCCCAGCGCTCCAATGTCTCTCCTCAAGGTACCTCTTCTATTTGCCGATGCCATTGGCATGCGCATAGCGGGGAAACCTCCCAATAAGCCGCTTCCTCTCATCGAGCATGTGGTGCCCGACTGGAGAGAGAAGTTCCTCAAGAGTTTGGCATGGCCCTGCGTACTTCTCAGAGTAAGTCGGCATCAATGTTTGCTGCAACCTCCGTCTCATGAATCCTTCCCTCATCTACAGGCAATTTACTGGTCCGCCGGCATCATCGAAATGACCGTTATCATCGCCAACCATACGCCGTCATTGGCTGTGTCACAGTTCATCACGTCCACCATCGTATTCAATAATAGGAATCACGGAATCGCCATAACTCCTTCATTTCTCTTCGGAAACTTCCTCACGATTGTGGGAACCGCGATTCGTTTGCAGTGCTATCGCGCGCTTGGGCGTCTGTTTACGTTCGAGCTCAGCATTCGACAGGATCATCGTTTGATTTCTGAAGGTCCCTATGCCGTGGTCAGACATCCCAGTTACACTGGTATGATCCTGACTATCGCTGGCGCCATCTGTAGCCAGTATAGTGGGTCATGGCTGATGGAATGCGGCTTGTTGGACATGTGGTTTGGGAAAGTGTTGGTGATATATTGGTTATTGGTGGCGGGGGCGGTTGTGACTAGTCTTATTCTGAGGATTTCTGTGGAGGACCGATTGCTCCAGAGGAAATTTGGTAACGAGTGGGTCGAGTGGAACCGAAAAGTGCCGTACGGTTTGATCCCTTGGGTATACTGAACGGTGGCAGCAAAGCAAGCGAAAATTCCTTCCTAACATCCTTTATGTCGTGTGTTCATCTCCACTCCTGGGAACGGACTGTTTCTTTATATACCGTAATTAAGAAAGTGAGTTAACTGATATTAGCTTATCATGAGATCCCGTGTAGTATGTCAATCTGTACCTTGTCTATGCTTATATCAAGGAACTTCGTCGCAATTTTCTCGGCTCCTTATGGCCATTGGTTCTAAAGCCAGACAAGCACCTAGACCAGCATAAGCCCAGAGGAATTTTCCGTCCCCATTACGAAAGGCCAAGCTCAACACCATGTACAGGAAAAGAACGCGTCAGTAGTAGGGGCCAGAAACAGGTAGTGCTGCTGACCACGTCCGTCTCCGATGTCTGGCCTCAGACACGGATGGACACCGTCTCCGAGGACTTGGCTTCTATCGATTCCGCCAACCCCAGCATCAAGCCCTTCTAAATGTTCATAACACAGGGCATTCCACGACATTATAAGCGGTCTGAATCAAGTCAAGGTCCCCGTATCCAAGTAAATCTATCGCAGAATGGGAAAGTTACGTGTACTGCATTTAAAGCGGCGCGTGGACTCAGGTAAACGAGGGAATGATTTGGCTGAACGGAGAGGAGAAACCTGCGAGAACCAACGAACCGGCAGTAATACACGAGGACCATTTCCTGCCAGGAATTTCTATGATCCAGGATAGGGCACGCATGGCACGAGAAGACAGAGACGAGTGGTACCGGTATGAAGAACGGGAGTAACGAGCCTCTCCGTGAGTGAGAGGATAAATTTTATGGGCGACTAATAAGAACTCCGTATAAACGCATTATGTCCTTCGTTCTCTCTGGCGTCGCTAGTATTGACGACGGTCCACCCATACATACAGAGGTCAGTTTGGCGAAGGCCGTCTAAGAGGATGGTTTGGGCCGACAAATCGTTTACGCGGTCGACAGCGTCGAGCATCTTGCAATGGACTCTACGCTCAAAAGGACTAATGATATAATACTGAACCATGAATTGTGACGTGAATTATGCTTGGCACTCAGGAAGCAGGTGTATCACTAACGTGGGTACGCACCATGTATTTTCTCTAGTGAAGCAAGATGAGTAGATGGTGGTATCAGACATCTATCTTTGACATCAGATATGCTCAATGAGAAGCGAAACAGAAGCCACTGACGTATAGGAAGGGATCCCGAAGCCCGAACGTTCATGCTGAGATGCCACGGAGTTTCACGTCCTGCAAGGCTCAATCATATTACTGCTTGTGACTCGGCATTGAAGAGTGCAGCTGCAGAAGATAATTCTTTTTTTGATCTGCAAGGCTAAGCTGATGGAAATACCCATTATTGGTCACTTCAGAAGACATGAGAAAGACGGGCACAGACACATACCATCTGTATCTAGTCCATAAGGTTAAAGGCACTGCGCGGCAACATTCAATTAGAGCAGTCTGACATTGGGTAGAGGAGAACCCTGTGCCTCGAGGTGCGACAATGACATGCAGAGTATGTATGAGTCTAGTCCGTCGACACGAACGCCACTGAACCATGATTGGTTGTAGAAAGCGGAAAACCACTATGACCGACACCATAACAGTTCCACAAGGATCATGTGCGGGGGGAGTGATCGAAGTACCGGAGATGAAATCAACGAGACGTAGCATCACAGATGAGAAAGAACGATGATCAGATCATTTCTGGCTCTGAGTCCCGACGTACAAGCTGCTGCTTCATAGAGAATCGCAATGCACTCGTGGTCATAATGCAGTAGTTACTGCCAATTACAGCACAGATACAGCTTTCCGTAGCACATTGGTACGAACCCCCCCCCTGGGCATCGGTTGGCTGCCAGCAATCCCTGTGGGTTCTCGACGTGATATCGAAGTGCCAGAATCCCCGGTGGGAGACAAGCTCGTTTCTCGCCACTGCCACGACCGAACTGCAATATTCGCTTACAGAAAGCAGTCAAAGTCTGTATAAGGTTCCTAGTGTGCGTCTCGTAAGATTAATATGCTGGTGGGATACTCGGAGTTGTGGACATGGCGCCGGCCGCTGGACTCTCTTCGTCAGTAATAAATGAATCTAGTCACCATACCCCAGGGAGGTTCATAACTGCAATGTCATGCAGGTATTGCATGAAGTTTGACCTTCGTCGTGTCGTAGCGCATATACAGTACAGCGCAGATCGCACGGACCTAGAACGTTGATCAGAAAGCACCTAAACCGGCAAATGTCATAGAATTTCATTATTTTAGGCTCATGTGGCACGACGTACAGATATACCCTTGAAAGGGGCTTGTAAATTTGTAAAAATTGGGCAGTCTTCAGGATCCGTATGTTCCAGGCTATTGGGATTCTTTGACGATACCGATGAGCACTCTAAATGAGAATTATACAAGTGGGTGCCAAGGCCGGACCAGCTTGTGTTAGTCCTCGAGTCGCATAGTGGTGATATCTTGTGAACAGTCACTTGAAGGGGTATAGATCAGTACATAGTCTGGCAGGCAATTGGAGAGGATATACCTTTCCGTGGGTGCAACAGATCGAAGTAGAATGTATGAGTAGACATCCTATCTATCCGTACCTCTTATAGGCATGCGGATGAGATACACCACGGTCATTGAGTGACGTACAATCTTGACATTGCAGGACTTAGACTTGGTAGTCGGTGACCTTGGTAGAAGTTCGCCCTTTCCAGGTTATCGCGTGTTCAAACGAAGTCCGTCTATCACATCTGTCCGACATGAAACAGCAGCCCAGAGAGCATCAACAGCGGGCTGTGGGAGGCTTAAGTCTAAATCTTTACAGTTGAAGGATCACACACCTGGAATTGCCTGCACGCTGTTGTAGTGATGGTAAGCGGAGGAAAAGAGGTCAGGCTGATCCGTTTTACGTCATCAAAGGAAACTGATGCCGAGAGCTGCCGAATCCGACCCTCAGCCTCAACGCCCTTGGCATGCTGCCGCCTTGGTCGACCTGCTACGGTGAGTATTTTTGTTGATTCGAGGACGAAACACTGCAACTCCAGTGCTTTTTTCTGACGTGCACCCTGAGCATACTGCGATTGGCAGCATTTAACTTCAAGATATACTCAAGGAAAACTCAAGTAGTAGTCCCTAGTGACTCTCAAAATGAACGTTGCTTTCCCCTTGTTCAACGGAATTATGCTCCGTGGCCAACTTGTGGATCGTGACGTCTGCAGAGCTTCCTTGACGGAAGGTACTTAATGCCGCTAACATGGGCAAGTATTTCTACAGGTGATGCAGTTCCAAACTTGAAAATTAATTTCTCTTTTTTGTTGCCAAGCCCATGGTTTTCCTTTCCTCCAGGCCTTCATAGATTTTACCAATCGTTGTCAGATTGACTTTTGACTTCATTTCATACTTTGAGCAAGAGCTCATGGGCGTCGAACCAAGTGCCTGGTATATTTGATTGATATGCTCTCTTCCGTTGAGCACGGCAGCTCCATAGCTTCGATATCCCGCGTTTGCTTGAACCTGAGGATTTCGAAATCAAATAGCATACTATTTTCAAGATATTACATACTGATCATCGCCCCGGGGGACGCCCATGTTGATCGTTTCACCTTGATCGAAGGGGGATTCTGCCTTTCGTTTTGAAGCCCTGCATTGAGAGTCCGCGTATAAAAGATATTTCATCCCTCTCTCTAAGATGTTTCCTGGCTTCAACCCTGCTACGCTCTTGCTTAAATGGCTTCAGGGTCGCAGATACCCGATCTTCCCGACCAGGAGGTCGCAGTCATATTTGACGTTAATGATGCTTCATTCAACCGATGCATTATTCTGGCGATGATGTATGGTGCGCAAAGTTCGCTCAAAATTCATATGCAACTGCTCAAAACCTCATAGGTATATATACATGTGTTTTCATGGCGACATTGTGGAGTATTTGTGGTTTGTGGCCATGAGGGAATTACAACTTGAGGGATAGTTACTGATATATCTTATCTCAGGTTTAGGCCAGGCGAAAATAAATAATACGATCGGGAGGAAAATCATGCTGACCATCATCATCGCCTTGTACTTTCTGGGGACTATCTCGGTCGCCGTGAACTGGGCATTTACGCGCTACAGCTTCATCACACATGGGCAGAACTTTTGGACTACGTTTTCAACGTTCAACAATATATCATCGGTGAAACAACGAGCGCCGACTCTCTTTCTGGTTGAGAATGTGGTCACTGGAATCACTGGTGGCCTTCAAAACATCCTGGCCGATCTCGCTATTGTTTGTGTCTAGCACCTAGATGTTCGCGTGGCAGACTAACTGTTCGTCTAGATATGGCGGTGCTGGACAGTCTGGGGTTCGCGATGGCCCTTTGTCGTGGTCCCGGTCCTTTGCATGATCACCGGCATTAGTAAGACTATTTTCATATTTTAGGAACCTACTCATCATTCTGCCTAATAGTCGCCAAAGTGTTTCAGGAATATATTGAAATAAGTGCAGTATTAAACGTCCACGACCCGGAAAACTTTAAACCGTCTTCTGTCGATTGGACTATGGTCTATCTTTCGTTGAGCTTAGCCGTGACCTTACTATGCACAATTCTCATTGTGCTTCGCATCATCATGGTCGGAAGAGTAAATCGTGATGCAAATTTTGGCGGTTACCGTTCCGTCATAGAAATCATCATTGAATCAGCTGCTCTTCTCTCCGTTATCTTGGTCATCTACATGGTAACTTATGCACGGGGAGCATATGCTGCCATTTACGTCGACGCGATCGCGGCGAACATCAGGGTAAGGCTCATGTTCTTTATATTGATCTCGTCTCATCACTATGCAGGGAATCGCCCCGACTCTTCTTGTTGGTCGTGTCGCTTCTGGACATTCACGTCCTGATGACACATGGAAGGGCAGTGCACTCTCTTCCCTCCATTTTGGAACGCGCAACCACGCGCAATCACAAGCCACCGACCTGTACAATGACGAGCGCAACACAACTTACGGTTTTGAAGACCGCACCCCAGATAACTCACTGGAAGAATCCAAGAGCAAGACGGAAGGAGTATAATTCTAGGAGAAACGTGAACTATTCTGCTATAAAATATGAATCTGGAGCTTCACGTAACATCGTGTACCCATAAAATAGATAATACCATATAATATCCCATCGAGTTATTAATTAACTCCACAGGATGTTGATCCGTCTCCATCCCTTCACAGGCTTCGCCGGAGGCTCAGGGTTCTCCTTCGCAATATCGATGTACTTCTGAATCGGCATCTCGTCCAAAGTCACCATCTTAGTCTTGGCGATGAACTTGTACCCAAAGAAGAGCGTAAAGATGAGAGGGATGTTGAAGTATGCAGAGAAGAACGTCTCCGTATCCCAATGACCATGAATAAAGACCGCGTATCCTCCCGTGAGGAGGATGATGAGAAATGAAACGAGGCCTATCCAGGCGGCATACGGTTGGAACGGGGCTTTCCAGGGTAGCTCATTGCGTGAGATACCCTGTTTCTTCATGCCATAATAGAACCGCAGATAGACTGTACATATGATTGACCCTGGAATTAAGCCAGTTAAATTTAAATGACTGAGACTAAATAGAACATCGCTCACAATGTACCAGGATAGCAGACGACGACAAGTCCTAATGAATCATGATCAAGTCTTGTACCATTTTCGAAAAAGAAAAGATATACCTGGAACCACGAAAATACAGTAGAAGCGTTGTCTGAAAGCGTCATGTAGGCTAAGCATAGGAAAGCCGATAAAAATAGAACTGCAACATAAGGAACCCCAAATCTGTTAACCCTGAGGAAAATCTTGGGCGCGTGTCTCTCGCGGGCCATACCATAGAGGTTTCTCGAGCCGTTGAGCAACCCTGAATTGCCAGCCGACCACGCCGAGGTAAGAACGACCGCATTGATGATATGGGGCACTACAGCAATGCCTGCGTTCGTCGCAGCGATGACGAATGGGGATTGAGAGGCAGTGCCAGAGTGGCGGAGGAGGCTCGCGTCGTTGGAGGGGACAATCAGCGTGACGATAAAGATAGCAATGACATAGAAAATGAGAACACGCCAAAAAATGCGCTTAGCCGCGAGAGGGATATTCCGACGTGGGTTTTGTGTCTCAGCGGCGGTGTTGGCGACGCCTTCTACACCACCATAGGCATAGGCAGCATTGGAGAAGGTCGTCCAGAAGCCAAGGAACTTGCCGAGGGAGCCCTCGATACCGAGGTAATGAACGAAGGGTCCCTGAGCGAAGCCGATGTTACTATAGGTTCGAGGAAAGAAATAAAGTAAAGCCGTACGGGATTTCTCCAATATTGGAACCCATATCTATGGTGGTCGGGACCTCCACCTTGATAGAAAAGAATGATCAATCAGACAAAATGCGAAGGCAGTTTGACCCACCGAGATCAATGACTAGGCCCTGAGAAGTGCATTAATAGACATTATCACTGCGGCGGCGTTTGTACTAACCATGATGATCAACCCCACGATAAGCAAAATCTTGAGCATGGCGAAACTAAACTCCAACTCCCCGTATACCCTAACGAACATGAGATTGCACACGATGAGCAGAAAACCCAGAATCGTGATCCACAGCCCATTGCTGATGGTGGTCCAGTACTGAATAAGGACCGCACCAGCGGTGATCTCTGCTGGCAGACTGACACAGTTCGAATAAACGCTGTTCCAACCTTGGGCGAAGGACAGAGCGGGGTCGAGGAAATATTCGGCGTGGCGGACAATGGAACCCGAGAGCGGTACCAGTGCGGCCAGCTCTGCCTGTGATATTACGACACACGAGACGAGGATGCCAACGAAAGTATAACCTTAACGTGGGGTTGGGTAAGTGCATCGCAGAGCGAAGAACCAGGGTGCATACCCATAAGTGCACCGACAGGACCACCATTGGCGATGGCACGTCCTGAACCGAGGAAAAGACCCGTTCCTATCGTTCCAGCCAGGGCAATCATCCTGGATGGAGCACAATCAAAGTTTGAAACTTCAAAGCACAAAGTCCGGCGCACTGGATATGTCTCTGACCTAACCCTCGTCTACGGTAGTATTAGATGTCGAGGATCCGTATGTGAAGAAGAGGATGACTTACTTGAGATCCTTCTTCTCCTCAAAATCGATGATGTCAGCTCCTGAGTCAACGACATTGACAGAGACGACTTCAACGTCCTTCTCATCGAGAGATTTATCATCGTGGTGTTGGTGATGAGTCGACATGCTTGTAAGGCGCACGAACGGTAGGGGAAGAACATGATGGGCTTCTTAAAAGCCTATTGATAAGTGCCCCCAATAGCATGTGGAGGCATTAGCAATTTGATGCTACCAACAGAAGCTGGGATCGACTCGGAGATACAGTTATCTTTTTCGGAATGGAACACATCCGGGAACCGTTTTAAATGCATCGTAGATAGCCCGCAAGGTTATGGCCTTGAATCCCGCCGACCATACCTGCACCAAGGTCATTGTTAATTGCGACTCACATGAAGAACACTGCAAGTGGGCGTACCGGAGATGTCGTATGCACATCTGTCGTACTGCAACAGGAGCCAATCAGTGTTAGATAAGAAGGTGCCGTTACGAGATGCCGCCGCTGCGCACCTAAAGCTCCAGCCTTGCTGATAGCGGAGAGCCAGAATCGCGAACGGTGATACTTGATGACTGCGTGATAGCTGGCAACACGCGCCGTTCGGCAACTCAATTGTAGATAGCGGTCAACTTGGACCCCCAAGACCAAACAGCCGACAACCGTGTGATAGGAGCAACGCTGCTGCCCTAGGACCAAGTCAAATTGTTGCAGCACTGGTAGCGCTGCGCTCTATGGATCAGAAAGGGGAAATGTACAAAGAAAGGCTAATCGTCAGCTTCGCCGAAATAACGGAGGTCGGAGGTCTAGCGTTCCATCAGTTTTCAAAACCGGTTCTACCCTCAGCAGCGGTGGATGATCGGTCTGCAGTAACTGGAACGAGATCGTGGACAGCTATAATATAACCCATCCGGAAAACAGGTATTACTACGAAGGAATTTGGTCCCCATGAAACCATACCGGACCGATAGGCTGAAGGGTCCTTATCCGCTGGTTTTCGGCCAACTGTTCGCCACGAACTGCCGTCTCATGTGCCGGGCAGTCTTTCGCAGATAGTTCAGCATATCATGTATTGATAAGGATGCCAAGTAGATTGCTCTAGCTTAGAAGACGCTCATTGTCCCCTGAAACCGGCGGCCTTGGAGTAACCAGGAACAAGCAATGATGAGACGGAGACCAGCCTACTCCTTCTCTTTTGAACGTGTTTTTACATTGTGTCCAGCGGTGAAGAGGACGGGCAGGACATGTCGGAGCGGTGAATAAGCACGGGGACGCCTACAAGCCAAAGCGGAGGACAGACTGTAGAAAGGATTCGGGACGAGTTTGGAAAGGGACAGAACAAAAAGAGAGACGACGAACAAAATACATAGAAAAGTGTAGTACCGTTTTGTTTCGGCCCCCTTAGCTTTCCCGTCGATTTTTGTACCTCGTTTCGTTCGGACACCGTCAAAGAGAGTGGGTGGAGGGAGAGTGCAAACCGTCGTGTTATAAAAGTACTGCTGTCAGGGTTGACATGACACCGGGTCCAGGGAAGGAGGTTATCGCACTTCTAGTGCTGCTCGATTAACTAATTGCTTCATGTAGAGTGAGATAGCTTAACAAGCGATTGAAGACCGTCATCTCATTGTCTGTGGAGAGCTATATGTTCTCCAATGCTTCGGTTGCAATGAAAACCTTATGCTGGGGAGCTCAGGGTGATCGCCACTGAACATGACTGGTGTTGCCGAAGTACGTTCTGACCCAAATGTCGGAGAGAAACATCATAAGATGATATAGAGACGCCGGTGCTGTTGTGAAGCATCCATCAAGGCAGGGTGAAAATGAATATTGACGTCGTTAAGTATTGTGTTCGTGGTACGTGTGAGTGCGACAAAATTCGCCAGTGAGACTTGGCAGGTTGTCGGATCGACACGAAGTATTACACTGATCATAGTCGCTCCCTAATAATTATATGTTACAGGTTGCCGTACTACTGTTTCATAGACAAAAAGATCCACTTAAGTGGAGGAAAAAAGAGCATGAGTACAAGATACGCACTGCGTAAAAATTGTTTCCTCCGCTCACTCTGTAATCGCAATTCCAGCCCAGCATCACAGCGTTCTGATGACCCACTCTCAGTCGACTTGAGCATTCCAGGTGAAAGAGTTGGCGAGAGTAGACAAAGAAGTAGACGAGATGAATCTGGACCAGGTCATGAAAAGGTTTCTTCTAGACTTGCGACCAACTTCCATCTTCGGATCATGTTACGAGATCAAGGGACAGTTCCAAATTCGGCAAACAAGCGCTGCCACGTGCTTGGCTGATCATAGGTTTTTCCGTCACTTGTTTTGTCATGCCATGCTATCTCTTTGGCACAAGCCTTCCTCTCTAAGGATCTCGAGGGGTTCTAACCAGAATTGCTGGGAATTGACGCGAGGCCAAAAGACGCGGCGATATGGTGATAAGAAAGAAAGACAGCGTATCCATATTTGTTTATCACCTCATCAACATCCGTCGATCAGCGAGCTCACGCGCTTTGACGATGCTGTTGCACTTTAGCAAAATGCTGACTCACAGGTCGCTTTCATACTATATGATTACGAGGAAGCATACGGGAAAACTTTCTCTGAACAGCTCTATGTACAAGAGATCGTGGACCGGGTCCGCTCGCTCTCTTCCTCTATCTATTCTTTGCCGGATCAATTCTTGTTTATTCATATCCCAACTGAATTCACTGCCTCTAACGTCGCGTTTATTATCAGTTACCTTGTCCAATTGTGACCACGGTACACCGACAACGGAGTGTTGTTGGACACTCCAGACATATTTTATTCTGTATCCATTTCTGCTCCTCTTTCAATGTCGACCAGAGTTTAACTGGCTAGGGGGTCTGACCATGATGGTTTTGAAGAAGCAGCTTTGCGCCAAGTGCACTTCATGAGAAGGTGAATCTCTCGTCCTGTAATATCTCAGAGGATACTTCGGGAGCGTACCTCCTACCTTCTTGTCCATTTCTCTAGGGGCGGAGAAATGTCAAAATCGAGTCAAACTTCGTTTACAGGACTACAACAAACAATGATGAAAAAATCTGTATACAGTGGATTGGACGTGTTCATACGGGACCAATTGACACCTTCAGTACGACATAAGCCCGTGGTGGCGAGCAGTTGGAAACGCTATAAAGCATGGCTCCGGGGGGAAGGGAAGACGATTCAGGTTGAGTTATATGAGTATTATTCCTCTGAGGTGTCGCACGTCAAACTAGTTGCAGAGTACTAGTGGTCACTCTCCCTGGTATAATGTTCGTCGCTTTATCAAGTTATAGAAGCTGAAGGAAAGCCATCATGAAAAGGCCGATGCGAAAGGAAAACACGAGCTGGGTGAAGCTACAGCTATAGTTCCTTCAAGGTTTTTGAACTTCCTCTACACACCATGCGACCGCGACCACCAGCAGCCTTACCTCATTCCCAGGATGAGGCCGCAGTGAAGTAGTGCGAGATTTGAACGCAAAATTTTGTGTCGTTTTAACCAATTCTACTCACCAGGCTGCAGGCTCCGACTCGAGGACCACTTCCATATAAGAATGGTGTCATCTAATTTATGTCGATATCCTTTGACATTGCGATAAACTTCAAGTAGTCGTATGTGTGCGAGTAATAAAAACTTATTGTTATAACTGGTTTTTCTTCCCCATTCAACTCTCCCAAAAACACGAACTCTCCAGAGTGGCAAGTGCGAGAAGCATTAATCTGTCTGCTACCTGTAAAAAGTTGAAACACATCGGTCCTCGCCTGTATTCTGCAATGAGAAATCTAGTTTACGCGACTGTGGACACACAAGGGGATATATAATTGTTTTGTGAAAACGGGCTGGAAGTGCATGTTACTTCCAGAAAACGAGTTTCAGTTAGCAAGAAGATTCACCCAATAGGATAATATACTCCTCAAGCTGCTGGAGCTATCTCAACAGACTCGAATGATGATGTGGCTGAAATTATCGCAGTGGACACTTTTTCTGCTTGCTTTGATTCCGCGGGAGCTGGAAACTCTGATCAGGTTCTTGGACTCGTCAATAAATCTAAGAAATGTGAGGCTCAGAGGAGATGATAACAGGCGTATCTTATCATTTTGGTCGGAAAGATATTATTTTATTACGCAATGGTGGGGCAAGGACAATTGCCGGGTCAAAACGTTGGACAAGAGGTGGGCATGGAGGTGTGAAGAGGCAGTTTCTCGATGTAAGTAGAAGATAAACCTAGAATGGTGGTCATCTATGCAGCACCTCACCGTCAGCAAGGTTATAGATAGAAATGGATAGTAAGTATCTGTGGAAGTGGTGCACCTGATGACGAACGTATCCGACCGCGCGTCTGTACCCTTCCTCACGACACTGAAAAATTGAGTGACATTGGTGATTGTTCAGCGATGAACAGGTCGCTTGAAATGAAAATATACGCCTATAATAGTTTTGACCAAATGACGCTGCTGGAACAGAGGACGACAGGACCGCCTACACAAAAAACCTGCTTTCTTCATTCTGCCATTTTTGAAATCCCGTGAGAGATAAAATATAGAGAACGGCTTAGAAATATCTTCCTTCCAAGTGTGCGACGTAATATGTCGAAGGGGAGCTGTCTTTGATAGTATGATTGTCAGCTAGAGTCGAGGCAACGAAGGCAAAGACTGCCTTAATGCCAGCAAAGACGAAATTCGGTTTAAGCCCGAGGCTGCCATCATCCTGATAAGGGGTACAAATATACGGCTGAAAAGTACGAAGACTGAGCGCATATATCATCTCGGACACGAAAAGTGTCCGGTTACGAGAAGCTTCCGTGGCGGTATCAACTACCTAGACTTTCGAATGAAAGATAGAGGTCCCCGTCCTTGATACTTCAATGCCAAGAAGACCACTTTAGTCACGTAGACCCAAAACTGTCAAGCAAATTGTCTAGGCTCTCTGGCGGATTGCTCGTCAAGGATGATTTCCCCGGATTTATCTATCGGTGCAATAAGCATCTGAGTATTGGGAGGTATACAGCGCATCAGATAGGTAGATGTTACTAAGTATCGTGAAATCAGCACCCTAATTCCAGACAGGAAGTGCATTCGTGGCGGTTGTTGCCTCGTCCTTCTCCGACGAAGGTACGACCGAAATTTCCCAGACCAGACATTCCGGGTATTCCGTGCAGAATTTCATTCTGCTAAATCAGGGCCATGTTTGATACCAAGAAAGGCCCATATGTTGAAATGCAGAGCGAAGAACAGAGAAAAAGTCGATGAACCTTGACAATAAAACCAGTCAGGCTCCCGTTGAATATCTCTGTGACTTACAACACAAAGAATATCACGATTCATTCGGATCTATGTCGATATTGTGAAGCTGAGTAGGTCCAAGACTCGACGCGACTGAGTGCTGATTGGGAGGGAAAGTAAGCCACGTGGTCGTTCGTTTTCCATTGCTAATTCGGCTCCCCCCTTCTTTTCTGGCCACCATCATGCGCCTTTCTCAATACTCTTCCTACATCGCAGGTACCCGTCACCGAAGCCCAATATTACTCACTTACGAATGAATATCAAGATAGAGTATCCTCGGTCACCAAGGCTCTCGGAGTCACGGGTATCTCCATCAGGCCCTCCGTGCTCTACTAGCAACAACGGTACTAGACCTCGGCAAAGGGAAGAAATTTTTTCCTGGCGCAGACGCGGAAATGTCAAGGTCTAGGTACGTTACTTCCGTTAGCGTCCGTTGAAAAAACTGACTCGGATTTTCATGCAGGCGGTTGTGCATCACCAATTCTCTCCTCTAACCCACTATAAAAACCGACCCCGTTACGTAGTGAGTGGCCTTGTGCGCCAAGCAAGCGCTTTTCTCATCAATATATCGGGAAGAATGATTGCCGCCGCTATCATTCATTACTGCAAAGATGAAGTCTCTTCAATCCTGTGCCACAGTCCGGTCCACCCTGCCATCGAAGACAATATCGGACTTGTTCTAGCATTGTCCTTGCTGCTGTAGCCTCGCTTGTTCTACAGTATAAATTCCTCTGTTGACAAGCAGTGTACTCTCAATTCCGTACCCCGACTACCCCATTGCACACCAATTTGATATGAGTACCGATCAATCATTTTCGCGCCCAGCCTTCAGTGATTGGTGGTTCGCGGGAAAGCAGTGGAATGCGCCCACGTGCTGCTGTGTTACTTGGGAGATCGATGAGTGTGGCGGGAGAAAGAGAATGCATACTTGGAGATGCTTAACAACTCGTACGTCCCGTCCTTTCCCATCGGAATTTGATAATTACTGATTTCCGTGCTCTAATAGATGTCAGCACAAGTAGAACAGTTGTAAGTGTGTCTCGCACATACGCCGTTTCTTTTTCACCAATAAAAGATTTACAGCCCTATGTAGGGTCGCGTTATTGGCAGCTCATAGACACATCTCAATGGACTCCGTACAATCTATACCCAGTATACCAGTCGATACGTCGGGTGAGTTCAATTTCCGATCTCTTTTTACCGACTTGTGTGCTGATTCAGGTCCCGTCATCAGTTTTGCTGATCCGTTCCTGGCACCGCCGCCATCGATACGCGTCTCTTTCTTAGGGTTTAGATGAAATACATGCCAGTTTTTCTTTTTTTAATTTTACAATGACTCATGCCACGTCGATATATGTTCCGTTGTTCCAATACCGACCACTTCCCGGTTTCCGTGCATGTGTCCATTACTTTTACAGCTGCCTTGAGGTACTGCTGTTCAATGCGCAGTCTTGCCACTACCAAAACATATACCTACTCGTTTGACCGTCTTGTCCGACATAAGTCTCCACGCAAGTATACAGCGGAATAAACAGCCAAGATGCTGTCCATCTGATATCATGGTAATGACGGACTTGGTTTGGCGCCAGGCGGACCGATAAACGCCTCGTACTAATCGTACCCGTTTACCTTTGCCAATTAACAGCGACCTACTTATAAATATTTTCAAAGCATTCTATGATTGGCCATTTCGATGAACTAGATGGATGTCTACTAAGGTAACAACTCTTCCTTCAACTGCTGGTCGCTGTTGTAACACATAATGACGATGTCCTTGCAGACTACTTAAGTCGCCTCAAGATGGCAGATAAAATCCTCACCAACTTAACCTTCATCACTTACTCAGCAAATACCTTTCCTTCATAATCTTAGAAATGCCCAAGCCCGGAGGAAACATTCCCAAAAGAAAATGGGCCCCACACGAGTCATGGGTGGTTGGGGAAACTTGCTGGTACAAGTTCTCTGAAAACGAAATCTCCTGCTACAAATGTCTCGTCGCACGTATGCACCTCCCTCAGCATGTCTTGCTGATCGCTGACTCGTACTAAAGATTCCAGCACCCCCAACGATCAGGTAAGTCCGCCCTCCCGACCGCGAGATTGATAGCCCACTCGTCAGTCCGACAGCCATGGAACAATCAACAACTATGGTGCCGAATTTAAAGTAGTTTACCACCGGCCTGGGTGTATGTGTGCACGCCACATTGAAAAGCTATTAACCGTGTTTACTCGTAGCTCGGGCGCGGGTGCATCGATTCGGTGCCCTTGGTCGATTTGGCTGCCTTTCGCAGATAAAGTTCCTATTTATTAATTGTGAAGGTTTTATTGCTTCTCTTATTTCGCTATTTTGTTTTCGCAATACTTTCGATGTTATCCCTACTATCAGTCTACTATATTGGCTTGTTAATATCTCTCGCCACCAATCTGACACCAACTCCCTGTAGCATAGATATACATGTAATATGTAATCTGTGACATGACCTTCACTATGCCTTATCAAACACATTGAGCTTCCTATTCAAAACTATCAAAAGGTGGATTACAAGGACTTGCGCGACATACTTCCTTCACAGTATGAGAACATATGCACTGGCAGGATACATGTTACCGGGTAACTTCCTGTGGGTATTCCTGTGTATCTGGTGACTTCCAATCGAGAGAAAGTAGTAAATCCTTAGCCCTTTATTTTCCTTCGTCCTTTCCACTTCATACAATTTCCAATGTCACGCTCAAAATTGTGACGGCAACTTTCGGTATTTGCCGCATCGGCATTTTCTTGCGCGCTTAGTGACTCAGACCAATCCTCAACTCTACTCCAACTCTTCTGCCACTGGTAGTTTCCTATCTTCAAATGCCTATATCATGCAACACCACGACAAGGAGGGGAAATATAGATTATGTGGCGTCGTGCGCCTTTCGAGATGAAAGTTTCAAAAGCAGGACTCCGAATGGGACGGCCCATTGGAATGCCCACGACGCCCGGTGCTGACGCACGAGAAACGATGCTGTCTGATAGCACTTGCGTCATGAGTCAAGAGGACCGAACGGTTCCATTACATAATCGAATTCACCGACCGTGACCAATTTCCGGCTCCTGAGGCAAAAGTACAAAGATTCCTAGGTCTGTTCAAGGCCTTCCTTCGTGGTTTCCATTTGGCGTTTGATAAAACGTAGGTGAACTGAATTAGATGACCTACGGAAGCTTTACCTGCTTGTCAATTGTGGGATCCTTGAGCAAGGCAGAAATCCCTCACTCTCCCCCTTCCGAGCCTCACTTTTTGCGATCAAATCCTAGGATCTGTTCCGTGCTGTATGGCCGGCTTGGTCCTGTTACCTGTATCCGACCGTCTCCGTGGACCTTACACAAACTGTGGTAATACTCCTTTAATGCATTATTAGGCGTCAACCTGGCCTTCATTCCTTGTTGCCACGCAAATTTATCGCTCACAGCTACGCTGTAACTGTTGTTGGTCTCGGTCGATCAAGATATCTTGCTCACTTTGGGCAAGGAGACGTTCTTAATTTTTCAAGTTTGTGATAAAGCATCGATCGGTGATTCGCTGTGCTCCCGCACTAGCCTTTTGACCAAGCATCAATTTAATCCGGAATTCAGGCGGCGCTTGGTGCAGCACAGCTCTTTTGACCTCCGGGCATTTCCCGAATCAAGATACGTTCCGAACAATGCGACGCTGGTTTACCTTTCCGATGAGCGAGACGAGAGGACGACGCGGTAACAGCTTTCCGCTTGACTCGAGCTTGCTGTGAAGGGCGAGTCACAGTCGTTATGACTATTTAAGCCGCTTGAAGAATGGCGAGGAAAAAATATTACCACCAGTCCAGCTTCAAGTCGCGTTTTCTTTCTTCATCGTCTACCTACTTCTGTCTAGAAATGCCAGCTTTTGGAGGAGGTCATGGAAGAATGTGGTCCCCGCAATCTTCGTGGGCTCTCGGCGAAACATGCTACTTTGCGTTCGTTCAGAATGGACGACAAATGCTCATGCGCTACCAATGCCTCGTTCCTCGTACGTATGATTTCCTTAAGTTTTCGCGCAGCCGCTGAATCGATCCCGCAGACTTCAGTACTAATAACAGCCAGGTAAGTCTGGCTTTCGACCACGAGGCTGATGCAAGCGCTCACTGTTCCCACAGCCTTGGAGCAACCCTCAGCTCTGGCGCCAAGTATAATGCGACCGTGACCAACCTGATTGTATGTACGTATCTTCTCTTCGCAACGACCAGGTACTGACGGAGTGAATAGGCCGATATATATTCGGCGCTTTGGACACAATTACAGTCCTACTTTCAATCTTATAAAATCAATATCGTATGGATCCGGGTCTATCTCCCACTACTTTGCACCACACCTTAATCTAGATTTGCTTTCGTATTGCTTTGAAATTAGAAATAGGACACTTACTCTACTAGCATCCCTTTACATTGACCAAGGAACCCGTAATTATTATATCTAGTAGCGTAAATATTCCTTAGCTGAACAATGACATCATCATGTACGCCGCAATACCCGGTGAGCTACTTCTCAAAGCGTTGATTGGATGTACCACACGAAGTTTGCGCTGTGTTCTCTAAAAGCGCAGCATGTTTGATATTTTACAACACATTATTATTTATTTGTACAGCAGCAAAGCATGGTATACAGCTGCGCAAGATAAGTAAACAAGGAGAATGACATACGGCAAAATTATTCAAAATCTTAGACTTAAGCAGAATCATTATACAGTGGACGACGCGATAACAACTATACAGAAGACATGAGCCCACAATTGAAAGCGGGAGAAGACAAATTACTCACGCATACCACTTCCAAATCTCTTTATATTATACTTAAAATCATCCCCTGACAAGATGAGCACGTCGCCGTGTACCATATGGATCGAAAGGTCACTGGCATCTACAGCCTTCTTTTTCCGAGGCGAGCTTGGCTTAGCGATCGATGGCTCGGCATCCGCTGTAACTTCCTCTGCTCCGTCCTCGGCCTCGAAAGTCTGCAAGCCTTCAACTGAGAGGATCTCTGGCACGGCTCGACACTGGGGCAAGAAAATCTCCACCTCGCACCCAAGAGAAAGGATACCCACTAAACCTTGTTTTGCGCGTAAAACCTGACTGACGGCTCCAGTTTCGTGGGCCTATAACAATGAATGTCACGGTTATTCCAATTACCTAAGAAAAATACCTACCTTGAACTTGGCTGATCCTTTGATGAACCAGGCCAGCACCTCGACTCGGTTTATATCCATCCCGGACGGGAACTCCCCATAGCCAACGGCAGAGTCACTTACAACCTCCTTAGCTTCCTTAACGCTCTTTGGCCAGTGTTTCATATCGCCCGCAAAGGCGACGGTGTAATAAGGACCTGCCCAGTCAGCACAACACCCGATATTTACGGGAGCAGATCTACCCACCATTGCGATCACGGGCGAGCTCAACTCCCTCGCCTTGCAATCCCACCCACAGCTTGCCTGCGTCTTCTTGTAGTGGGGGATAGTTGCCTGTGAATATGTGCTTCACCATGCGAGATGCCGATAGTGGATACAGATAGGTCACTGTCCCGTCTTCCCATGTTGTTGTCGTGATCCCGGGAACAGAGGTCATTTCATGTGGCCGCGCGATGGGCAGCTGTTCATTATGCCCACGAACTTCATCCAAGGGTAAAACTCTTAGAAACTCTGGTTGTTTGTCCTATACCTCATGATTATCAGCCGTATGACGGAAGAAGGATATAAGAACAGCTCTCACACCTTACACTTCTGACTCGGACACCTCCTCCAATTCCACCCATCTTCCCGATTAACCCGACCACATTCCCGGCACCACCATCGCTCCACAGCTCTCATGCCCATGCCAAGACCTGGACACTGATCTCTGACAAACTCATCCTCGAGGCCTTGGACACTTTTCCGCTCCGACCACCAACATCCCTTAGCGACAGCCACGTCCTCAAGCTCACCATGTTCTTCATCGGCCACCCACCGCAATCGCACACGCCACATTGTTCTCTTTCCTTCGTCTAAGTTTATCTTCGAGGGAACACCTAGGTTTCGGAAATATCCCAACGACGCGTAGCCGTATATTGGCAATGACACGAACAGCAGCACGGGCAAATCAGTATCAGTAAACTGCTGTACTTCTGGAAAATCACCGACAAAGGTCTCTTCAGTTTCATGCGCCGCCGGTGCGAAGTTATCGGGAACATCTACCAGATCGTGAAACACAGCATTATTGGTGGTCAGCTGTTGAATGCCATGACTGATGGCTTGCAGGGGGTCGTGAACACCGTGATTCGATCCGGATGTATTACCACTAATAACCCGTGGAGGAGAATGCAGACCGTTCTGCTCGTGACACACTAGATTACTGTTGAACAGCTCGTCCCGTGATTGCTGTCGAAGGCTGTCGTTCTGGTCAGCTTCGCGGGTAGTGGAGGGATATCCCGATCCCGTTTTACAAGATATGTCGTCTTGGGACGTTTCAGGAAAGTTCCGCGCTTCCTCCGACCGAAAAGGCATAGAAGGTGGTTGAGAGGTCACATTTGCATCACGTTCACCCCGGAGAGACACAGACAGAAGTGGGAGCTCCATTTTTGAAGGAGGAGAGTCTACCATTGTAGTGGGTGAGGCAATTGTTCGTGGAGGTGTTAGGGGCGGGGAAGACCGCTCTTCATCCTCGTCCATCATATATGTATCCTCGCAAGGGACACTCAATGGGTGGGTATCAACTATCCTTGGCGAGGGCGCGTACAGGGAATCCGGACTTGATGGACACGACATCTTGAGCATATTATCAAGGGGTATATTTGCAGAAGGAACGTATAACAGGGGTGGCGAAGACCTCATCGGAACAACGAGCACCGATTCTCCAGTAGGTGGTTTGAAAGGGTATATCGAATCTGGATCTTCCTTAATGACGGGAACTGTCTCAGCGGTTGAAAATTGAGATGGAAGTGGAGTAGCAGAAGGACAGTCAAATCTCAGATGACTTCTTGAAGGATTAGGTGGAAACCTTCCTTGGGCATGCCTTCTCGACATATAAGAGGTCAAAGAGCCATTTTTAGAAGAATAAAGTTCCAAACGCTCGCTATACATGTTCGACGAGGATTCCGTCCTTCGATCAGGATGATCTCTTTGAGTGTAGAAGTGACGACGTGCAGAGGTCGGCGGGAATGATGTTGAAGGGCGATGTAATCGTCCATGTAGTGATGTATCAGGCTGAGTTGGCCAACAAGGTTCTACAGAGCGCGGTTCAAGCATGCACCAACTTGGTAGGCGAGGGCTTGACGTAGCGGCTGTTGATAGATGAGGAAGTGCGCTACTACCCGAGGCACTACGATTCTTCTTGAAAGAAGGAAAACTGTTTTTCGATGTACGCGACATTGTGACTTGAGGACACTCCGAAACCTGGGACTGGTAATACGACACAGGGGCGGGAGAAAATGCTTGTAAGGTTCCACGCACGGGTGAACCTCTGTCTAAGATCTTCCGTATCACCAAGTCCATCTGAACGGGCTGAGCGACGGTCACGAGGCTGTTCCTTTGCCAAAAATGATGTAGGCGATACGCGTCCCGTCTCTTGGGGATAATCATCCCATTCGCTATCCCAGTGCCTGTGATGATGTTCAGGGGACCCAGGCTGTTGGCTGAACCTCTCTGACAGGTGAAAAATCCCCTCTCTATCCCAATGCCCGTAATGATGCAGGGGAGGACCCGATCGTTGACTCGACGTCTCTCTCAGGTAATCATTTTGTTTCCATTCCAAGTCCTTTGTGCGAGGTGGAAGTGTGGATGACCTTGAAGGCGAAAAAGGCGCATGATTTCTACCTGACAGGAGAGAGGCTTGTGGCACGTCGAAGATTGTTTGATCTTTTGTTACAACAGATTCCAAAGGCCAAATTGCTATATCATGGTTGCCTATGCCTGGCGGTGATGGAGTAGTCCTCACAACTGGCGGAAACGACGGAGTAGGTGGAGAATTAGCATCCATACGAGTGAGATCTCCGAGAGACGTTTGATGGGAGACTCGACCGTAGTCATTACCTATCTTCGGTGTCTCATTGATGGACACTTCCTGCGAAGAACTATCCGAAGTCTGGGTGTCTGTAACTTGCGTTGATGAAAGGTGAGCAACGATATTTACGACACCATGAGAATCATCGGAGGAGGAAGATAGGGGGTTCGGTACATGAGTTGAGGGAATTTCGGATTCAAGCTCCGTAGCACAGGAATGATGATCTATGTTGGAAGAAGACATTGGTGTGTCTTGAGGCGGCGACCGAAGCGGTTCGGAGGCCTCTGGTACATCTAGAGGGATCAAAGACTCAATCTTTGCAGACCGATGATTGCAGTCTTTTGTGCTGCGATGCTGGATGAGATACTCGGGATTAAAGAAGAAGAAAAAAGTAGAACTAACATAGATAGTTCCACTTCTCCATCATCCTGTATCACAATAATGATGGGACTCTCTTGATCTACGAAGACCGTTGTAACCATGTTTAGCTTTGACGTCAATATCATCAAGTCGGCTTTATTCTACAAGAGATTAGCCTGGGAAGACTGGTGCTAGAATGAGCACTGGACGCACAGTGGCCCATAAGCTGGGAGTGTTGCCCGAAGGAAATTCCAGGACAGGCAGAGACGCAGGATGGAGCGACGAGGGTTCCTCTATGCGAGCATTAAAGTTTAATTGAGGGATATAGAACAACACTGGGTGCTTGCCTCGTTCAGACTTTAGATGTCCAACTCGCCTCTTCTTCGATGGACTACCGTCAACAGAGGCACCACGCTTCTTCTTTGGTGTAGACTTTGACGATCCGAGGCTTTTCGTCCGACCTTTCCGTGGAGTGGCCAAAGAACCCGAGTAATGTTTCGTCTCCGCGTCGACAATAGTGTTTTGATCGTCCACTACCGTTTCTGATTCCTTGGAGAGGTTATTCGCAGACATATACTGTTTTACAGGGGACTTCGTTCTCAGAGAAGCGGGTGTCGATGTACCCCCCGTGTCTTCATTTACCACAGTTCTGCCGTGTTCCATTGGTGTTTCGGGAGAATTGGACTGGAATCTCGCTTTCACCAGCGAACCGTCATCTCCGACTTCCACAGCTAGCGAACAAGTGTAACAAGTTATTTCAGCAGTAATGAGGCGCAGACTCACGCGCCGATATGTCCAGCTTTCCTCTCCTTGGGGTTTGTGATAAATCGGCTTGAGATGCAATATTCACTGCGGCTTCTTCTGGTGCTGCCGCTTTCGCCGCTACAAAAGAAATAGAGCCAGCACCTTACAAAGTAGATAACAGCAATCTCACGCGTCAGTGCGTCCGCTTTTTGTTTTTGCAATGTTTTGTTCAAATCAGCCGGGAGAACTGCTTTTCGTGAGGTGTCGCCTTCGACTGTTACTTCTACGAAATTTAGTGAATCCACCGAAACGACTCGCAGTCCACAGCGGGCTCACGCGTCGGGGCGTCCACTTTTCGTCTCTTCGCTTGGCTCATTGTACTAGGTGGGAGTCTCTTCTTTCGTGTCGATGCAGGCAGCGGTTCTGCAACTGGTCTGGGTATGCCTTGAACCGTAATGCATAAATAACGACGGACCTTTAGTTCGTTCAATATCGTTTTTCTTCGAGGTAGTCATCCTAGAAGAGCGACGTCGACTCTCACTTGTGTGCTTCGTTAGACTGACTCCGGCCTGACCCTTTGGCACTGTAGCCATCAAGTACAGCCGACAAGCAAATATGAAGACGCTCACCATCCTCAGCGTCGATATCTCCTACGGTTTTATCTCCTCCTACCGATGGAGCAGTGTCTTCTGTGGTGCCACCGTTGATGCTGACTTCTGGGGCTACATCTCCTGCTTGGGTGCTACGCGTACAACCATTGGAGGAAATTCCCACAACAGAAGAGATTATAGACGTCGCCGTGGCAGGCATTCTTCTTCCCATTTCCATGTCACTTGATGGAGTTCTTTCGTATTTTAGAGGCCCTCAAGATGTAAAGTGATGAAACATAGGTTATACCAATCAAGGTTCTTGTAGACACGGTAAATCTGGACAGCGACATGACGAGTGGGGTTAGGGTTGAGATTTCAGATCAGATAGTGGGCCGCTAGCTCCGTCGCTTTCGACTGTCGGTCCGAGGTCCCGCTCCGTTGACTCTCAAATGCGTGACACCCGTATTGATAAAAAATTCTTCCAGTGTACTCGACTATGCTTGTATGCGGCGCTTTGACAGGAGACATCTATGCTTTCAATATCCGTACTATTTTTCAAGATAAGTGATGGACTCATCCTACTAACCATCCTATTGCACAGGTGTAAAAAAATCCTTGGCAGCTCAATATCATTCGCGCCCTGAAGTTTCAGTGGATGTTGCTATACGAACCATCATTTGTCACCATCTTACACCTTCACCGTCGAACATTCTCTCTCCGATAATCTTTAGTGCATGCACTTCATTTCTTGAAACAACTCGCCTTCACCGTACGACGAGACGATGCTGTGGACCATAATCAACATACGACCAGCAGATCCAAAGTGTCGAGCCGGAGAAATTCAACCTCCACACCTTTAAACTCACCTTCAAAGCTTGTTTTCCAAAACATTGAAGCGTTGTACGAGGAGCAAGCGCGGTTCATCAAGGCAGCCCGAAAAAGGCGTGATCCTCCCAAACATGCCAAGTCTCTCGCTCTTGCAATACTCAACTACATTATCCTCGATACCAGCGATTTCCCTCTACCTAGAACGCCGATTATACAGGACACCACAAGTGACCCAGAGGAGGCTCTGTAATATGCCACAGATAATTTTGTTATAGTCGAGTACGGGGTTCCCGCAAATTGCAGAAGGGTGTTGCACTCAAGGATCTAGTTCAAGACGTCATCTTTGAACTCTGCGACATACAGCCTTGTTGCCTTGAGAGTACGCTATGTCTTCGTTCGACCTACAAATGAGACTGACATTGCATTACTTGCAGGGCAGAGCCGCCGAGTTGACCATGCAAGATCCCCATTTCTCACGGAGTACACATCGACGGTTCACGAATGGTACTTTATCTCACAGCTCCCAGCTGCTATTTCTTCCCCGAAGGTTATCACAGAAACTTAAAGTACGTCCATGTGTGCAATAAATTGACAATACACAACATCTACCGACTGGAACCAAGAAGAAATTACAACTCTTAAACACCAACGTTGATGGGAGTACATCCGAGAGCAACGAGACCGTTCTATGCGTTAAGTGTGAGTATTTTCTTTAAAAATACCTAACCAACCAGAACTCACGTAGTTGTTCTGCTCGCAGCAAACAGGCTGGTTAGCACATTGGGTTGTTCCGAGACCGACGACAGTGATAGGGTCGCAAGTGAGACCACTATTTCGAATAAGCTGTCACAATATCCTGTCAAGGGTGAAGACACGTACACTCCGGCTGTAACGGTGCCAATGGGGATGTTCAAGAGACCGAGGACATTCTGCATAGCAGAGGATTTAGGCTGTTGGATAGTGAGTATCATCACTATTGGAGGAGACAGGGTTTTAACTCACGTCCTGGACAGACTTGCAGCACTGGGCGGAACCAGTGTTGCACGATCCACCGGTGACGGTCGTAGTCGTCGCGGGAGACGCGGCGACAAAGAGAGGGAGAGCCAAAACAGCGAAGGCAGTGAAACGAGAGAACATCTTCAACAGTGCTTGTTGAGAATTCATGTCCTTAACGCGTCGTCTCTTTTGTACCCAGTCCAAGTCTGCGGGACCGAACATGGTAATAAGTCTGATCACCGTGAAGGAAAACAAAAATGTAGGACGGGCGATCGTGACATCTGAGTGATTGACTGCTTGGTCTTTTTTTCCTTGTTTCACTCCGCGATCGAATGCTGCCTTGCACTCCATCGCGTGGGGATTATCAAACATAATTTTTTCTCACTATTCTGACACTTTTCTGTTACAGCCTGCCAGACGGCGATCCCCAGTGAACGACATTAACGTCTAGAGCCGCCACTTAAGCACAGGATAACCCACCGAGTTGACATGCGTATTGCGGTCTTGACATGCTTGTTTGCTGCACTTTAGTGGTCCAGAGCCATTCCGCTCAATGTCTTCGCGGTGTTTTTGCACCTATGTTTGCCCTTGTTTGTCCAAGGCGCGTTCGAACTTAGTCCTGCGTCCCTTAATATTATAGGACTCAAGCTCCCGCAGATTTTTATCATCATGAAGCGCCTGAGCCACTTGCGAGAGAAATTTTCCCCATATTACTTGCCGCGAACCTTTGGCAGGGTATACGATCGAGACTGTCAGACTATCTTATCCCAGACGGACAAGTAGGATCTTCATTCATTCTATCGTCATCAGCCACAGGATTCACTGAGCCAGACCAATACTTTAAGATCGTATCGTGATTCAGTGACGTTGTTTTCTGTCCACCATACGTGTACTCTCCGATTCTGGTCAGTGTCCTTAGGTGAGGTAAGTCATTCGAGGAACGATGAATATCCTCGAGCTTATCCCGTTTCACTTATAGATCTGTCCTTTAGGCTTTCACGAAAATAAATCATGTATATGTAGTAAGCGTCACTTATACAAACACGATCTTATGACAGTAACGAAATTTTAAAAAAGCTATCAAATATTTTCCAAGCAACCCCGATCGGCTTAAAGTCCAACATTGATGGGAGTGCAGCCGAGGGCAACGAGACCGTTCTAAAATTCGGCGCTATTAACAAAGTATCAACCGGCATATGTAGTTTCGTGACACTCACGAAGTTGTTCTTCTCGCAGCAAACGGGCTGGTTGGCGCACTGGGTGGTTCCAAGACCAATGACGGTGATGGGGTCGCAAGTGAGGCCACTTGATGTATTATTTAGTCAATAAAAATTACTCAAGAAAAATAGAATACCCACACTCCAGCAGTAACATCACCGATGGGGATGTTCAGGAGACCGAGAGCCTGCTGGACGGCAGAGGACTTGGGCTATTGATTGATCAGTATCATTGTCGCTAGAGGCGACATCCTAGAACTCACATCCTGGACGGACTTGCAGCACTGGGCGGAGCCAGTGTTGCACGATCCACCGGTGACGGTCGTGGTCGTCGCAGGAGCTGCGACAACAAAGAGAGGCAGAGCCAAAACAGCAAGAGCGATGATACGAGAGAGCATGTTAAACAGAGAGAACAGTGCTTGTTGAGATTATTTTCTTCGACTTCCTGTCTCTTTTATACACCCCTCTGGTATGCCAATTTGCTCCGGAACCGAGGTGGAGATAATTGTGTCGGCTACGAGAAATATATCTCCGAGAGTGACTGCACGGACGCTTGGTGGCGATGACTAGTATCAGTTTATTCTTGTCGATCTTGGCAGAGGTGGAGTCATTATTGAAACTAATTACGAGAAGATCAAGCCAGATGAGCCGATACTGGCGAGTAAAAGCCGGCCATCGAAGAGCCAAGTTTTGACACAACCTGAGATATGCCGGAGGAAGGTTATTCCACCAATGTGGAGAAAATATCGGCTAACTCCGCGGCATCCACACGATCCGATATCGTCCGTGATCCAACTTAACATATTCAACGATGTGACACGTTTCCCAAACACTCCTCCTTTGACGCTCGAAAGACAAAAGGAATACAAAAGTCATAAACATTACAGTCGTATAAGTATTTCAACTTTTATTCTAATACACCATTTGCCAGCTCATGACCACTGGCATTGCTCGAACACAGCTTCAATATAGTCAGCCATCAACCGGTGAGTCGCTGCAGAAGGATAGCTATGGACATATAGCGTCAGCTTGTGTATTCTATTGCGCTGATCGTACTCACTTGGGAATATAGTAAAAGGTCTCGTCGGGGTTGTCGCACTGTCCCTCTGTAGTCGTATCGTCGACGGTACATGCTCCCGCACTCACATACCCAAATGCTTCACAGCCAGGGTTCGTACCAAGTACTGCCGTCCAAAGGTTTCCAAGATCGACGAAACCAACGTTGACTCCGCGTTTGGAGTACAACGTCCCTAGGCCGTCGAAGACACTCTGTTTGTATTCATTGCCATAGGAGGTCACATTTCCCCGGCCATAGTTATCGACAACCAGGATATTCTTGGCAAATAAGGGGGAGTCTGTCATCAAAAGCAGCTCATATACAACGTCACTGGCTATGTTGGGAAAGGTCGAAGCTAGGCAATGACCATCAGCCAAAGGAAGAACAGAGGATTAAATTCGCAGACATACCGTCAGCACGGAGAAAGTCCCTGCAAAATATCGGAAAGGTATTCAATATATTCTCATGCTATAGACGGAATTTGACTGACTCCATTCCCACAAATACAATATACAAGGTATTGTCGGGAGTAGGCTTGCTGCTACCGGAAATGACGTAGTTGTCTAAACCCGTACGGTCAGCTCATCGTTTCCTGGAAAGAAATACATACTAACTTTGATATACAAAATCTCTCGTGTCTGAGAATGTGTACGCGGGGTATTGAGTATGATCAACAACGGTTGCGGTAACCTTCACACCCAGTTAGCAGAAATGGCGCGTGGAAGAACAACCCAGAGTATTTACCGCATAATCCTTGAGCGTCGCGTTAACATCGGTAGCCAAATTCTCCACCCAGAGTGGGCCGTTTGATAAACGTCCTCCAGCCTTGGGGTTTGGGAGATCTTGGACTGCCGCAGCAAGTGTTGAACCATCCTCCTTTCCACCGTCGGTGTATCCATCCTACAAGAAACATCCAGTGAGCATCTCTGTTCTACTCGTAATCTTCGAAAAGTTACTCCAAATGCAACGATGGTGCTGTACGAGCTCAACGATCCGAGGCCGGCATTGAGGTCGGAGACAGTGCCAAAGAGGGCTCCGCAAGAAGGTTCGATGACAAGCTGGACCCCTGCGGTCAAGGAGGCGAAAGCAGCAAGGATAAGTGGAAGAGAAGAATGCATCGCAGTTTTGGTGCGCAGTTTGACTGTTCACTCTGCTCGCTTTTATGTTGCGTTAGAAGCTGCTCCTGTATGGCTCAAGTACTCACACGCTACAATACCAGCAAATGATCTTTTCGGTACCATACGTACCTGTCACGATGTGCAACATGTACGTATTTTCCCCATTGATGAGGCACATACGTCCATCTGATTCAAAGACGCCCAAGACCATGGGCCCGGAGTTGTACATATGGTAGTTGACGGCTATTTCTTGGCTATGTAATCAGCTTTGTAAGTTGAAGCTATAATTGTAACATCGAAGACGATTTCGCCACCCATTGAGAGGTACAGCTTGACGTAATCGGGACACCCACCCTTTTACTCATCTCTTTGACTGCACTGAATATTCGGATTTTCGGACTGAAATCATTTGTAGGCCCAATGAAATAGGACCGAGAATTCACGTAAAATCTCCTACGCAACCCAAACGTAACCCAAGGAACAAAATACTTCCGAATATGCGTGGTTTTGGCGAAGGGAAATCTTTACCATAACAGGAAATGTTCTTGCTTAACGGTGATTGCAGGTGATATAGGGGAGCGAAGGGAACTATTTGACTTATAGGTAGAGCTTGCCTTCGTGGCCCTCAGTGTCAGGTTACATGTACTGGACCTCACCTAGACTTCGCCTTGCCAGATGAAAAGAAAGCCCCAGGTGTCTTGCTGATAGTATTCGAGAAGCGAAATGTGCCATTTCCATGCTATACAATACCACGGTCGACCGGAGAAAGAAGGGAGTCGTCGTTTCTACTAAGGAACACGCCGCGATCGTCAACATTCGATCGTAATGCCATGTGTCAAAGATTTATTATTGAGTGCCGGCGGCCATGATATGAAAATATGAACCGAAAGCAGAACGCCCTATGACTGACCCGCATGTTGTTCCAGAGAGAATTATACCTTAAGTATAACATAACCAGAACTATGTGGTCCAGATGCAAACAAAAGACAATTCGCCTCCACTCATCTGGGGTAGGTGTTGACACTTGCCATCATGGAAGTATTTGTGAGGGAGTAGCGATAAGAGTGCTGACAGGTTACCACGGATGAGACCACAGTAAAAACCTATAATCAAATTTGGCGATGTCAAGAAGTGTTTTCGGTATACCCCAGCTTGTCAAGAGGGGAATCGACCGCGTAGAGGCAACGTCGGTACCGAGTCAGGAACACAGAGCTAGAAATCGGTGCCATTAATCGTGTTGAACCGAAATATTTTGCGTCGCCATGTCTAGGCAGCCGATGCAAGTTGCTAGTGTCCTAGAACGACGTAAAGGAAAGAAATGGAAAACGAAAGAGAAGGTCTGTCTGCCTTATGACCCGGAGGAGGTACCATAAAAGGCCATCGATTACGCCAGGCTTGTCAAGCAGTTGGTGGGAGGCCTCTCTTCGGTTAATCGAAACCCAGTTAGTGGGTCATAGTGCTACCCGAAAAGAACCCTACAAGTTGAACCAACACCGATATTGTTTTAAGATGTGTTGTGGTGGAATAGGGATTGAAAATGAGATTGACATATTCAGTTGTTTGGCTGGAATACCTACTGATGGGGCCCTTCGCAAGCATACGGCAGTGTTATGTATCTCCGGAGAACAAAAGGACTGCGGGTCACAAATGACATGGGATGATCAATAAGTGTCAATGCTCTAGAATGACACGAAAAACTTTACTGCGCATGCAGAAGTGTATACAGCCATCATCGACCTTCTTAGGAAAGTATGCGCTAACACATCTCCCTATGTCCTCGCCCTTTCCTGAACCATACCATATGGCTTAACAACAAGTACAAAAAAATACACTTAGTCGCCCATTCATCATTCGCTAAGTCAGCCGGATAGGCAGCTCCAAGCCGATAAGCTGCAGCAACTCCAGAAACTGCGGCGGCTTCATGAGCGTTGACAAGCGTCCAAGATCCGGCATAAATAGTATGTTTTCTTCCATTCAGAAGAAACATGAGAGGAACAACGAACAAGTAATGGGTCCAAGAGTGACAAAGTTGATGCCACCAGTCTTCGCGGACTAGCAAAAAACGTGAATACTTCGAGGAAGACGAAATCAGATCTAGACATACTGATCATGTCGGACTTGATTTCCTGTTTGGACCAAGTACTTTCGTCTTTCTTATTAAGGAAGATAGTTTGGAAAACATGCCTCTCCAGAGGAGCATCCTGCAGAAATTTGTTAGAGTTAAACATAAGCACGTTCGTTGTATTCCACCTTGGGTAATTGATACTGAAATGCCGAACAGTCGAAACTCATCTCTAGTAGCTTGGGATTGGAGGGAGTTTGCTTGATGTAATACATGCTACACGACTCCGTCAAGAAAGGCCGCCAGGAGAAAGTGAAGATTGGACTCACGGTTTGAAGGATTGCTTAGCTGTTTCGACTCGCTTACTTTCGTTGCGCCCGTTGAGGTTACTCACGGCAAGACTGTCCTCAAATTCGGCCTCATACCACCTGCGCATATAATCAAGGTCCTACAGTACAGTCCTGATGAAACCTGAGAGAACACTTGATGTGAGTAAAGTCATACCGTGTGCGTAACAGTAACATCGTCACTCCATTTTGTCGCACCGAGAACCTTTTTCTCAATCCACCTCGCTTCGGATCCGAGGAGTTTGAGAGCGGTGTCCGCAAGAACACATAACACAATTTCGTCGTATTCCTCGACATTGCCGTTGATCTCGACCTTTACACCTTCTTTTTTGCGAGATATCACCTTTGTTACTTCAGTGGAGAGACGAACATGCACGCCTCTTCGTTCCAATAGTATTTGCCAATCCGTATACACCCTCGTGGCTTCTGGGAAAACAACCATGGGCGGAAGGTTGGACGTAAGCATTTTGTTATCCACAGGATACCCTGAAAAATCGATGAGAGAGGTCTTTTGTTTGAAGAAAGTATACGTACACATTCCGTATGTAGGGGAAGTATACAGACGCTCCATCATAATCGTTGGCAAATTAGGAGTGGCATTTCCGGTACCTAGAATCGATGTCAATTAGAGAGCGCAAGTAAGAACATGGACAGACCAAGGAACAGCGCAAGACTAAATCGTCGTATCAGAAAGTGAAGATGAGGCAGAGAAAGATGTCACACCTGGGATAAATCATACAGTCGATGAATCTAGACGCAGATTAGAGTATAACAGATGGAGTGACAGAACAGTTACTCATTAGAAAACATGAAGAGCTTTAAGCTGGTCTTGATAGGGACGAGGGCAAAGCAGAATCCAAACCAACGCAGAAATTTGACAACGTGACCAAACCGCTTGATTTCTTTCTCATGTTTTTGAACAAGTTTTGTTGGGAAGACATTAGTCCAAAACTAAAGTAGGTCCATAAGAAGTGCCAGTCGAAGAAACAGAGAAGGAACGGACCATATCGCCTTTGCCAAAGGATACTTGTAGTTCCACCCTAAAAGAAGTATAGCGTCAATAATAGATATGAGCTTGTACAACACTCACGGTCGCGCATCATGTCCAACGCCTTTGAAAAATTTGAAGGTGTGGTGGTATATGTGAGAACCGCTTAGTAAATGTACGTATATAATCAGTAGCGAGGCAAGGCGTGTAAATCATAGTGACACACCCTTGAACGCCCTGGTTGAGCCATGGTGCACCGAACTTGCTTTGATCCAAAGGAATGGAAAACATCTGCCCGCCACAGCGATCCTTCGCTTCCACCAAGGTCACATCGAAGCGGTCGGGATGCTGAATGAGAGTATCGGCACAGGCCATCCCTGATGCACCGGCACCGACGACGAGGACGCGTTTGCGAGGGCAAGAGGTGCTCATTGTAGTTTGGGAGAGAAAAGTCAGTAGTCATGCCTAAGGCTTTATCGCCGATTCTGTCCCAAAGGCAACTGTGACATCAGTCAGTGACGCGTTTGGGTCGTGATGTATCGATATCATCCCGTGATAGATCATACAGTTCGAAAGCAGGTAAAATTCCCATTGCATGACTGAATGGTGGGAGGGTGCACTGTTAGGTCGGACAAGAAAGCTGCCAAGACACATTGGCATCCTCGAACAGTATTTTGAGAATCTAAGTAGTAAGACATCTATTGCGCTGTTGATCAGGAACTAAGACGATGATCGGGAGAGAAATGTTAATCAAGCAGTGACAAACAAAACAACCCTCGAACCAAATAAAGCGTTCGCGTGCTCTACACGTGATCGTGGTCTTCCTGTGGATGCAACATTTTACTGGGGCCAAACTGGGGTATCGCAGAACAGAAGGGGATATTGATGTACTAGAGACTGAAGGAAAGTTTCCAGGTGCACATGTGTTTCTATTACTGAGTCCCAGGGGTAATACTCCAGCCATTCACCTGGATTTATCAGGGAACCCTCACAAACAAGCAAGGGTCATCATCATTCATCTACCTATTTATCTACTACCATGTACCTAATAGAAGGAATAAATAAGGCCAAGGAGTAGAACAGCACTCCTGGCACACTGACAAATGAAGATCCTGATGACCACCACAAATTTGTGCGACACTTGATCCTCCAATACCAGGCCCCAAAATATGTCTTTCTAAATCCTGTTTCCCAGTACTCTTCCCTCCTGAAACTTCTCTGTAATATCGCTCTTCGCTGAGAGGCAGAATTCACTTTGATTCATTCATTTGATTGTGGTGAAGTCCCACAAATGGATGTAATTGCGGTTGCTGTCGGATGTTCTACGCTGCATGCTTGGAAGCGAGGATAGGGTCTACAGAGCAGCATGTCGCTGTTCAGGTATAGTGGAGGTATTTCACCCTTTGGGGTTCTAGCTGATTGTAGTCAGTGCGACGTTGGTGCGACGATACCTCAAAACAGGATTTTCAAAGACTCAGACCTTCTCTATCTCTTTGACAACAGATATGGTCCCGCTTTCTATGACTTTCTCTTACTCAGATTGCAAGAACATTGGTGTGGCGATGGCCACGATTCTGTCTTCTGTCTCTTTGTAAGTAATATAATGACGGTACTACAGGTTGCTGTTTTGAAGACTATTTATTAGGAAGGTGATGGAGCTTACTCTGTGTTGGTCTATGGTCCGACAGTACAGTTTCCATTAACCCCCAGCCAGAAAGATTATATCAGCACCGCAGGCAAACGGCGAGTTTAACACAGCATTACTTACTTTATGAAACGTGTACGATTTCCATCCAATCCTTCATGAGTTTGAGAAACATGACGTCCCGATTCAGCACAAAGAATCTAGATTGAACGATAAAAGCCCCACGAAGGCATGGGAGTGATGTGATAGATACCCTTGTACCATCACATTCTCGTCATGCAATCCAGAGTAAACATGTGGAAGATATGCATGATGTACAGCAGTAAAGCCAGACCACGACGACAGCTTCCATGCTGGATCCTTTAGTTAAATAACGACATCTAGAGTAACGGTTATAGTCCATCAGACCGTTGTTTTTAAGGAACAGGAACAGAGCGTAACAGGGTTCTGAAGAAATATTTCATATGGCTGTATCTGAGCCATAGCGTCCAAAGCCACGATGACTCGGAAAGGCTAGGTCATTGACTAGCATCGTAGATGGTACTCTAGTGGAATCGAGCCACCAAATCATCGTTAAATGGTAAGCCCTGCAGAGAGAATCGCGCCCCATTTGAGATTTCTGAGCGTCTAGGAATAGCATCGAAAAATACAAGACCCGATGAGAAGGTCCTGCATGATGGTCAACTCCAATTTTAACCCACTGAGAGAGCCTTATCTAGTCAGAACATGACCTTTCACTTGACGTAATCCAGACACATGTCGCAGGAGATAAATTCATAGACAATATCTCTGAGAGCCGATGCGTCGTACAATAACGTATGATTGCGTGATAGGATCGCGTGCTACTGTGACCGGGTCACCATCGGCCCGAATCGTCCCAACTTTTCTCTGCCTGTCACGGTATCAGCCGAGGTGGCCAATAAATCCAGTTTATCAGCTTATCTCTAATCGGCTTTTTGTAAGCACTTACCGTAATTATTTGTTGAAATCTTCGCCCCAAACCAGAACATGCTTCTCTTCAAGTTGCGGAATTGCTCTTGTCAATCATCAAATATGTTTTGACACCTCAAACTAGCGTCACTAAGTTTTTTGTTACTTCGACATTGAGGTGATATTATCTCCCCTATGCAGCTCCACGGAGAATGTACCTACTATCCTCCATGGTGGCCAACGAAAGGATACAACTGCCAGTGACATAGTCAAGAGCAAAGTCTTGTTGACTAACAGCTATGATAATCCAGTTTGTCCATGCACTTCCAGTTGTTTAAAATGGCTCAAACAGGTTTAGAAGATCCAAAGAGATGTAGTAGTTCACATCGAAACATCGGAGCAAGTGTTGTCATTCGAGTAAGACTGGCCGCGACAACGCTAGACTCTCCCAATAGTTAGTAGCGTCTACTGATTCCAGTCTCACAGATTGGCACCTCAACAAAACCTCGTAATAGTGTTCGCAGAATAAATGTCAAAAGGTTAATCGGACGTTGTGACAGAACGAACTCTTCCACGTCTAGCCTCGCAGAATAATCAAAACTGTACTGCCCAGCGATAAGAAATAGTAGGCCAAACAGAGACAATCATTCCACGAAACCTTGCTCCAGCTATGCGACTATTCCCTAGCGTTGCACCCATCTTTTAAGGATGCTTCACGTGTAATGCCACGATAAATATGAAATATGTACACTAGATGGTGACCGATTGTATAAATGCACCTATTCCTCCGGGTCCTTTCTCAGAGTCCACTCGTCTCCGGCTCTCTTCCAGACCGCTCCTGGTCGTAATCTAACCTCAACGAGCCCCGCTAGCCGTTTCGCAGGACCGATCAACTCGAAACCGTCATCGTTGAGATGAACCTTTATGTTCGTGTCGTACAGATGCAACACCTGTAGATTTCGTAGTCTTGATAAGAAAAGAGGTGAGAACGAAACCAGGGTCTTCTACCACAAGTAATTCAGTGAAATGCAAGCAAGAAGAGAAGTTCTAACAATACCTCATCTATACCATCGCCGCCAGCCCACTTTATCCTCAGATCCTTCACATTCGGGAACGCATACACAGCAGCATGTAGGGCCTCCAGATCCCATTTCGCCAATTTGAGCTCGAACGACTCAAACTGCTCCGCGCCAGCAAACATACCCAGCATTGGAGCAAGCTTCGCCGCATCCAAAGCTGTCGTGAGTATGACGTGTTTGACGCCCGATACAATGGGGGTGTCTTTCTGTTGAAGCGACAACGCACCAGACGGGTACGTCTGCGGGGTCCAAAGCGATGCCGTCGGCATGTACGATGAGCCCGTAGTGGGTACCGCCCTTCCGCCCATGACGACTGGGAGCATATCAGAAGGGCCACGATAGAGCCTCAGTCCGGATAGCTCCGCCCCACGGAGACTTCGCACCCTCGCATCAGCCATGAACATCAGGCAGCGTACACCTTTGGCAAGGAGTCGCTGGAAATGCAAGGGTCCGCGAGAGTCGTCAAGGCATCGCAGCTCAAGAGTGTGCAATCGGCTCCGGCTAGTGAGAAAGTCGGTGTGCTGGGACACGTACGCAATATTCTCGGCTGACCAGTCCACACGGAGGATAGTAATGGTTGAAACTGCAAGGAGTTTGAGCGCACCCAGGCGATCACCTTGCAGTGGCGGTGGCGGTGGGGGAATGGGTGGGCCACCGTAGATAAGCATATTCATCATCTGCTGGTGGTTCGGCGGGTGATGGTGCTGTGGTGGATGCAGCGCAGCGAACGGATTTTGGATATTGAAAGGATTGTGGAATATGTTTCCATGGGTATGTCCGTGCATATGCGCTTGCTGCGTCGGCCCTAGTAGAAAATGATGCCCATGGGGAATTTGCGGATGGGGCGGCTGCTCTTGGTCCCACGTAATAAACAGCATATCTAGCTCCGTAATTGTCAGATGCGAAAAGGTGTCCGCCTGGCACCGTGGTAGGTGGCATTTGAAGAACGACAGCCTCTGCAGGTTGGGGACGCTGCTAAAAATGGAATAGACGTCGCTATTGTTGGTGTGTATGAAGTCAATGCCCTGAAATAAAAGCTCTCGTAGCTGGGTGAGACGGGGAACGAGATCGAGAATCTGAGGAAGCAGCAGGGCGCTGTTGGCTGATGCACTGAGCCGGTGAGGGACATTATTCCATGCAGGTTTGTTCCAGATACCGGCGGCAAGAATGACATGAGGATTGAACGACCGGAAAATAAGGTTCCTGTACAACTCCTTCTGGGCAAGGTCGCGAAAATGGCGACAAGTGCGAACGACGTGGCTCAAATCCTTCGTGGGGAGAAACGAAAAGATGTGCAGAAAAAGTTCGTTTGGAAGGGTGGAGAGCAGCTTGAAGGGCTTAATGTCTCGAGGAGGTGGATCTGTTGAATCGACCACAACAGCCCGTGGGTCCGTTTGACTAGATGATGCCGTGAGCACAAAACGCAGGATTTTACGAAAAAAAAGGACGCACTGCATGTCAATGTACTCGTAAAGAGACCTACAAGAATATTGTAGCAAGCCCTCCATTTAGAGATGAAACAAGAAAGAAAACATACTCTAGGAAATAATGTTCCCCACTGCGATCCCAGCGCTGATCCATTGTCGTGGTAACCGGTCAAGGACGATTTCGGGATCCCGGTTCGTTCGGACTCCGCCAATAGTAGCTCGGTATCTTCCGGTGTCCCTTGTGGAGCACCTCGACTCCAGTCACGGCGTTTTGAACGAGCGTTTAGAAAAACTGCATACGTCGGATACTCAAGACACAGAAGAAACACGCACAAGTTTTATGTCTTTAAGGTCAATAAGCCACTTCGTTGGAACTCCACACCTCCACTAAACACATTCTATAACTTCACCAACGAAATTGGCGGATACATAAGGGGATATGGTGGCATGCCACGCGAATTTGAGGGCAAGATCCGTCAGTAGGTAATGGAAGGCAAGGTTCATAGGATGTTATTTCGTATCGATAAGATTTCTATCAAAGATGCCGCATATCCACAGAAGACATTTGACACTACTTCGACGCGGTATTTAAAGATGGTATTCTGACATGATACTAGCGTGTTAAAGCTAACAAAATTCTTTGTTAGTAGGCATTTAAATTAGCCCTCTACTTGACTGAATTCCGAGTAACGGTCCAATAATAAAAGACACCTGCGACTCGGACTGAAGAAAATACATCTGGGCCAGGAAAGGATTGATCTTGAGGTATCTTAAAGCCAAACAGACACCTGAAAATGGTGCTACGGAAAGTGAAGTGGAGCCAAATCTCAGGCACATACTGGATAACGAAGAGTAAGAAATTTCACTGCAGGATGCTTCGAAAAGGCGCGATGTTCGTAGTTCGGTAACTCAACTCGTCGCGTTGATCCGTTTCTGTGGGGGAGAGCCGCCGGATCAAACTTATCGTCACTTTGTTACTTCCGAAAAACAACCTACTAGCCTGTGGCGCGTTCATTACACCCCTGACCCCTCAAGCTAAAAGGTAACCTGAACAGTCATTTGGCCTGAGTGGCGGAGCCACAATTAATGTAGGACTAATGGCGCACCGACTCTCGCATAGCTCAATGCCGAGTGGGATAACGTATACGACTACTTTCAAACTGGATGTTATACTATTGGCTGCATATAAATATACAGAAAGAACTCTTCTTATTCATCGCCTTGTGGTCAGTCTTTCCTTCGTTTCCCACCTGTAGATTTCCTTGCGCTGTTGAGAGGAGAACAATTATACAATGAACTGAAAGAAGGTGATAATCATGCAATTACGTCTGTTTCGTCCTTCTGGATGCACCGTTATGACCCGTTCCCGAGTCCACAGCGCTTGTATTAGAATGTTGGGCAGCACTTGAGCTCGGTCCTGGTTTCAGTGCTCTAGGGAAGATTTTAGCACAAGTTGGGGGCCCAAATTGCATGGCTTACACGGGATAAGACAGGGATGTGGAAGCATTTTCTTGAGGTAGTGAAGGTCTTCGACTGCCAGTTGATATCCTTCCTCTGTGTAGCGTCAATTACATGAACTTGAGGGTGTCAAGCATGCCCACGTTTGAGTCTTACGACCTGGATATCCTGTCTTGATGTGATATGATGTCGGTCCACTATTGCTACGAAGTTGGTAAGAATGTGTGATTTATCTGATAGATAAACAAAACGGTACGGAGGATTTTCGTGTATATTAGGGGTAGCAAGAAATGGATGTTCGTCGTGGAATTGAGGTGCTAAAGCGGCAGGTTTAGGAATAAGTGGCAAGTATGCCGTGGCTCTTAATAATAACACAAATATATGAGTATCACAAAAGAGAAATAAAGCACACCATTGACAATACATACCTTGAGGGTGCATTAAAACTAGATAATGGAAGATCAATTTAAATATGCAGTCGCTCTTTTGACAGTCATACATTTTTCCAGTGTCGTCGTTACGATTCAACTTGTCCAAGCTGCGCCTGCCTGTTGTTTTCCGAGCCCTGTAGATGTCAGTCATACAAGACAACAAAGAGGATATATCAGATTACGTTTGTTTCGTGCGAGTTGGAGCCATCAGACTAGTAAGAGAGGAACTACAGACAAATTCAATCAAGATAGAGTCCGTGGCAAGACCTGGATTTCGAAAGGACTTTTATACCTCGATATCCTAGGTAGGTCAGGGAGAAAAGGCTATATACGCCTGTGAAGGCAAGAAAGGAGCCCTTTGACCACGAAGGTCTCTGGTTGGAGTAGAGAGTATGATTCACCTACGAAGTTGAGACCCCCGTGTGCAAGCCGCATGACTATTACCCTGGGAACTATTACGTCACAGTCATGACTCTTTCTTCCGCTACTTCTACGCGTTCGACGAGGACAAAATAATCTATCCTCTCCCAAAAAGTGGGAGGGAAAACCCAATTACAAAAACTTTTCTTGACCCGTCCACGAATCGTCTCGTTTCTGTATCAGCTCTTGATTCACAAGAAGGGCACGATCCTTTTTCTCACTTCGGTTTCCTATTGCATGAAAAAGCCCACAGAACACTGCAGCCATGCCCCTTGACAAAAGCAAGCCTGATGGAAAGATTGAAGGCGGGGAGTTTTCCTTAGCAGACTCATACGGTTCACCCGATTTTGGCACGCGAAAAAGAAAAATCAAATCCGAGGCCACGGGTCGCCCTGATCTACTTTCTGCTTCTAGCCCATTCCTGCCCGACTCAGCTCGTCCGACCAAGCGATCACGAAAGGTTAGGCCTGATGACGATGAGTGGTTTAGCGGTGCCAGAGATACCAGGAGCAACGATACTTCGACAGGCTCCCGCATTCCTTCTACTCGCTGGCAGGCGAAGAAGGCGGCTGCGACTCCTGGTACAAGAGTGGCCCCAAATGCAGCACCAACACCACACAAAGCTCTCATAACAGCAAATGCTAAAGGAAAGATACCCCGCGAACCGAAACCAAAACCCGAGAAGCGTGGCGCCATCTTCAAAAAGAAATGTCCTCAAAATATTCTCGACAGGTTGGAAAGGGTACTTGTGCAAAGGTGAGAGGGTCGTTCTTCGACGATGGACCACGCTCAAGTGGTGCCAGGTTCTTCATGATTGATAGGGAGCGTGACGGAGACGAGCTGAAGGAGACCTTCAAGGTCTTGGGCTCCACCGGGAATGTACGTGTTTGCATAATGCTTTGTTTGTCATGCCGCTGATGAATGGTCAGGTATATACCGTTGTCATCGACCATAGGCCTCGTTGTGACTGTAGGTGCTACCTTTTCGCCCAATCCGAATTAACGATTCCTCCAGGTCCCGATGCTTTGAAGGGCAACCATTGCAAGCATATCGTATGTACTTGTCCCTTCTTCATTGACTTTTTTCTGAGAACTAGTTTTAGATCTTCGTATTTATCAAAGGTACATACCCATATCTTTTCATTGACTGACTTTCGTCTCACTACATCCTAGTCCTTCAGGTGCCCCACGAATCAGGATTCTGGTATCAAAAGTACGTGCTACTTACCGTCTTCTGTTCTGGCACTGATTCATTATGTCAGAGCCCTTCTGGCACCCGAACTGCAACTTATTTTTGACAACGCGCCAAGCGCCGTTGCGGACGAGCGACTTCGTCAGGCTCATCTACAAGCTACCGGAAAAGCTTCTACCTCGGCCTCCAATGAGGCTAGCAACAAACGCATGCCAACAGATGACGACGACTGCCCCATCTGCTACGACAAGATGCACGTCGAGCCTGAGAACAGACTGACATGGTGCGAAGTATGTAGAAACGCCCTGCATAGGGTCTGTTTTGTTCAATGTGGGTTGTCTACTGTTGACAGACCTTCGATCTTGTACTCATAATCCTCCAAGGGCAAGCGACTGCTCAGAAGTCGGGGAGGAAGGTTACTTGTGTGTGGTGTCGGGCAGAGTGGGTCCCGCCGAATGCGGGCAAGGGCAAGGGCAAAGCTGTTCAAGAGGAGGGATATGTCAATCTGGCGGCGGTAGCGGGAGTTAGTCCGCAGAGGGATACTTCATCGTGTAGGTCGTGATAGCAGCCTCCTTGACTTGTCTGACGACTGATCTATGTATTAGACTATCATGGAGTGAGGAGAGGGGGCGGATATCACGGTTATCAGAATTAGCGGCAATATCTTTGTGATTTGTATTGGTTAATCTCATTCTTGTCTGTACCCTTAATTCTGGAGAACAAATATGACAGATTTAGACTCGCAATTGATACGCCTGTCGAAATTCAGCAATATAACACACCATGGACTTTAGACTCGGCGGTCCTCCTGGACCAAGCACATCGCGTAGGAGCTGGTCAGCCTACCCAATGAACACCTACCTACCCGTATCCTTGAAAAGGCACTACATTTTCTCCATCTGTTCGATTAATATGATGTGGTGACATCTTGCATTATGTCTGTCATGTACAGAGAAAGAGGCCACGCCGAGGAAGTCTAGTCAAATCCCCTTATCTTCAACACCACCCTTCTGTAGCTCACAAGTGGGGGCAAACCGTCATCCCAGGCCTCCAACAACACATGCACCAATCCTTCCCCCATCAACCGCCACGATGACCAGTCCCCATTATTTTGTAGTGTATACTCATCGGGAACCACCACTGTCACAAGCTTACTCCCCTCTTCCTCCTCAATCATAAGCACAGGAGCCTGATTGGCACTTGCGCCACTGGCACCAAAATCCTGCGACCATGTATACACCACCTGGTCCCCATCGTCAGGATCAAAGCTTTCCCGTGCATCCAAAACGACGCTCGTCCCAGGGTCAACCTCGATGTACAGGTACTCTGGGCCTCCAGTCCCGTTAATGTATAGTCGCGGGTTATGATTGACCGCTCCAAAATCCGCAGTCGCAGTCCAGTTCATCCGTCCAGCAAAGTCGTATTGGTAGGCCTTGCGCCATTGCCAGATCGTCGCTTGGTTCGAGGTATAGTTCCGTCCGTCGATCCCGACAACTTCCCAGGCGACGCTGTCGACCCATTGGTTGCTCACGTTCGTGGTACGCCCATATCGTCCACCCCATCTGAGAAGTGGGATGAGAAGATTTGAGCAGGTCGACTTTGTGGCACTCACCCGCCCCAGTTAGGGTGATCGCGTGCAGACAAGCCGTTTTGAATCAAGTTTAGGAAAGATGGTGTGTCGCCCTCCATTATATATGCAAATTGATTATAATTGGCGGAAAATGCGTTTCCGGAAGATCTGATATTGGAATCGAGCCATTCGTTGGTGACTAGACTGGAATCCGGGCCGCCCTGGTACGATGTTAAGACCACGTTTGAAGAGATGATGGAACAGATTCACCAAGTCGAAATTATAGACTACTTCACCAGAAATACCGGGCCATGCAGCCAAACGGTACCTAGGAAAGTGTTCAGTGCTCGGGATCGCCTTTCAGAGAACGACTTACACACTGAAAGCATGAATACTTGCAATGTAGAACAGATCTGGGAAATGTAAACGTATCCAAGGTCCAGCTACAGTGAGATAGTGATTTAAATATGACTGGATTACATCTGACAGGTTCATAGAACGCACGCACCATCATCTTGATCTGAGATCGAATAAACTCGTAATTTGGCCACAAAACTTGCCACGTCCACTGGTGTCCTCGTTCCTTGGACCTATCTCCGTTGTTTAGGGCCAAAGATGTCTGAAACCCAAAAAGACTGACTGTCCACAGTGCTTGCGCAAGCACCGATGCACCACCCCAAATAGGAACCCACACTGGATCATCCGCACTTGCCTCATCGACTGCAGCGACGAGGGCCACGCTCGCATTTGAATCCTTCCCCTCTCCAACACCCTCCAGCCCATACACCGGCAGCCCCGAATACACTTTCTCCAGCAGTTCTTCCGTTTCTGGCCATCCCTTAGCATGCTTCGTCAAATTGTCCCGAACCACGCCCCACTCGAGGACTTTTTCTTGGATCTGCCAAGCGAATGTCTGGTTTCGGAGCCAGGTAGAGGTGGTCGCCGCGATCCCTTTGATGGAAAAGTGATTTGCATAGAGGAGGAAACGCGTTAAGGACATTTCATCGTCTGGTTCGTTGGCAATGTCTGTGAGTACGAAGACGCGCGGTTTGTTTGAGAAGGATTCCAGGATGGGTGTGTTGGTCACATTTTGGGAACGTACGAGTGCACTGCATGATAAAAGGCATAGGGAAAGGGTGGTTAAGAACATGGTCGCCTATACGATGAAGTTGTTCTCCTAATGTTTATATGTACGATGTGAGTGCGAAGAACGCTCGGTTTCGATGGTGTCAAAGGCATGGGGTCATGTTCCGTCGGCCTTGCACTTCCGTTTCGAAGGAGGCGTGAACCAAACGGACCGAACCTCGGTGGGATGATGGTCAAGCGAACATCCAGGTGACCCCTTCTAGTCATCCTCTACATGAAATTGAGAATTCACAAGAAGCTTTGATTACTGAGATGGCTCAAAGGCATGACAAGATTGCTCACGAAGAGTTTTCCAGAATATTGGATAGGGTGGTAGACTAAGGATTTGTAGCTATGGGGTATTCGTTCCTGAAATCGGTCTGAGCACTGGCCACAAGGTTGAGCAAAATTTGGGATATACCATCACTTAAAAACTAGGTTGTCGGTGACGCGTCCCGTTTTTCATGACCGGTTTTCAATTCTTCGTTCCATTTGAATGGTCGCTTGGCTTGATTACACCAGATGGCGATGGGCTCTCCTAAAGTAGAAGGACAAGTGCGAATTAAGCGCAAATGAGAAGCTGAGATGATGAACATGGCGGACCGTTGGCCGGTCAGGCGGTCAAATGACTAGAGGAGGAAAGGCTTGATATGATAGGGTAAGGAGATCTGTACATCAGAAGCAAAGAAGTGATTATTCATCTACGTTGTGCGAACACAGAGGTTCCAACGAGATTGCATTACTGATGTACACATTTTGCTAAAAATGACACATAACGTTCATAGCGTCAAGAGTATCAAGTGACTACAAGCCATTCAGGACCTTTGAGAGAGTAAACTTAGATCAGTGTTTCCAGATGAACGGCACATACAACAGAAGCAAACACTGCAATCGCATACAACCGTCCAAGATTCTAGTTGACATGTTCTAAAACCACTGCACGACTGAATGCGAGACACCCTACTGGTCACCACCGAAGTCAAATGTTGCACGATACAGATGTATCGAGCTGGAGGGGCACCTGGGATTCGACGTGTCCTACCCCATAGCAAGGTCCGGGAGACCTTTTGGCCACCTCGCCGTGTCGCAACTCGCACAAATGACAAAGAGGGCAACACCGTACAGGAGAGCTAGGCGGGGTCCTCGAGATGAGAGCGTCGAAAGGCTGGTCATCTTTATGTTGACTAAGAGAGACTAGTCACGCATCTGCCATCGGGTCATCCACCTCATGCGAATGTCCCCTACCACATCCCATATATTGCCTGCGTCACTATGGTCGAGGGAGTCGTATGCTACGTCCATTGTGCCAGGTGGTCAGTAGCAGCACGGAGACGTTGCCACATCGCGCTGTCTTCTTCCGGACTCGCCGCCCTCTTGAAGCTTTGTCCCATGCCGACAGAGATCGCGCCCGACCACTCCTACTAGTAGCCGTCGTCATAATCAAAGGTCTGTTGTGTCGGTGTATGGGTGTGACGGAGTTCAAGCCAAAGGACCATCGCGTGCGCAATCAGCGATTGTAAATGGACAAGTCACCTGCGAGTAGCTTAGCAACTATCGATGACACATGTGCAGGATTGAAATAGAGGCTTTCGGTCCTATCGGCAACAATTTGATTCGTCCGATCTTTTCCGATCGTCATTATTGATAAGTACCCTTGCAGTACCCCTCATCTTTGCCTTTTTCAGTCATGATCATCACCTTTGTCGGACTGAAGAGTACGTTATTTCTCTCTTTTGCATATATCTTACCTTACTGACATGATACATACAGTTTGTACTCATGAGTGAGCGTACCAAGAGGTGTCTGGCCGTTAGCGTGGTGACATGTCTGACATTTTATCTGTCACTTATGTACAGAGGAGGCTATGGCGAGGAAGTCTAGTCAAATCCCCTTATCTTCAACACCACCTTTCTGTAGCTCACAAGCGGAGGCAAACCGTCATCCCAGGCCTCCAGCAACACATGCACTAACCCTCCTTCGACCTTCCGCCACGACGACCAGTACACGTTATTTCGTAGTGTATCATCACTGGGAACCACCACTGTCACAAGCTTACCCTGCTCTTCCTCGTCAATGGTAACTACACTTATGATGCCCTGAGACCACGTATACACCACCTGGTCCCCATCGTCAGGATCAAAGCTTTCCCGTGCATCCAAAACGACGCTTGTCCCAGGGTCCACCTCGAGGTACAGGTACTCCGGGCCTCCAGTCCCATTAATGTACAGTCGCGGGTTATGGTTGACCGCTTCAAAATCTGCAGTTGCTGTCCAGTTCATCCGTCCAGCAAAGTCGTATTGGTAGGCCCTGCGCCATTGCCAGATCGTTGCTTGGTTCGAGGTATAGGTCCGTCCGTCAATTCCGGTAACTGCCCAGGCAATGGTATCGACCCATTGGTTGGTATCGTTCGTGGTACGCCCGTATCGTCCACCCCATCTGAGGAGTGGGATGAGAAGATTTGAGCAGGTCGTCAGTGTGGTACTCACCCGCCCCAGTTAGGATGATCACGCGCAGACAAGCCATTTTGAATCAAGTTCAGGAAAGATGGTGTATCGCCCTCCATTACATACGCAAGTTGGGGATAATTGGCGGAAAATGCGTTTCCGTGAGACCGGATGTTGGAATCGAGCCATTCGTTGGTGACTAGACTGGAATCCGGGCCGCCCTGGTACGATAATCAGACTGCGTTTGAAGAGACAATGGAACAGATTCACCAAGTCGAATTGATAGAATTCCTCACCGGAAATACCGGTCCATGCAGCCAAACGGTACCTAAGAAAGTGTTTAGTGCTCGAAATCGCCTTTGGGGAACGACTTACACACTGAAAGCATGAATACTTGCAATGTAGAACAGATCTGGGAAATGTAAACGTATCCAAGGTCCAGCTACAGTGAGATAGTGATTTAAATATGACGGATTACATCTGACACGTTCATAGAATGCACGCACCATCATCTTGATCTGAGATTGAATAAACTCGTAATTTGGCCACAAAACTTGCCACGTCCACTGGTGTCCTCGTTCCTTGGACCTATCTCCATTGTTTAGAGTAGAAAATGTCGGAAAATCGGAAAGACCGACTGTCCATAGCGCTTGCGCAAGCACCGATGCACCACCCCAAATAGGAACCCACACTGGATCATCCGCACTTGCCTCATCAACTGCCGCGACGAGGGCCACGCTCGCATTCGAATCCTTCCCTTCTCCAACGCCCTCCATCCCATACACTGGCAGCCCCGAATACACTTTCCCAATCAATTCTTCCGTTTCCGGCCATCCCTCTGCATGCTTCGTCAAATTGTCCCGAACCACGCCCCACTCGAGGACTTTTTCTTGGATTTGCCAGGCGAATGTCTGGTTTCGGAGCCAGGTAGAGGTGGTCGCCGTCATCCCTTTGATGGAAAAGTGATTTGCATAAAGGAGGAAACGCGTTAAGGACATTTCATCGTCGGGCTCGTTGGCAATGTCTGTGAGTACGAAGACGCGCGGTTTGTTTGGGAAGGATTCCAGAACGTGTGCGGATGTGTTTGTTACATTTTGGGAATGTACGAGTGTGACGCATGATAAAAGGCATAGAACAAGCGTGGTTAAGAACATGGTCGCCTACATGATGAAATCCTTTTCCGATTATTTCTATGCGATATGCGAATGCGAGTGCGAGTGCGAAGTTTTGACATGTTGTAAAAGGTTATGGGTCACGTTCTGGCAGCCTTCAAATACTTCCGTTTCGAAGCAGACGTGAACCTGACGGACCGACCCTCGGGGACATGATGGTCAAAGTGACCCCTTCTAGTCATATTCTCCTTGAAGTGATGAACAAGGCGGACCGTCGGCCAGACAGGCAGTGAAATGACTAGATCGGAAGAAAGGAATTGACATGTTAGGTTATAGAGATCTGTTCATCAAAAGCAAAGTAAGAAATGATTATTCATCTACGTCGTACGAGCACAAAGATTTCAAAAGGTTCCATTACTGATGTGCACATTTTGTCAAGAATGATGCAAACCTTTACTGCGTCGACTTGTACGACCACGACAACTATACCATCACAACAGGTGTAAATGAACACCTCACGTTGACTCTTCCTCTTCTTCTTCATCATTCTCCAGATAGTCCAACTGCCTCCGTTCATTCGCTTGGATCAGTACCTCTCTCGCCTTCCTCATCACATCCAACCATGGCTCCATCCATCCGTGGTTGGCGGCGTTCTTCATAGTCATACGCTCCTTAGGATCTGACCGGAGAAGCAGCCAGGTGAACTCTCTAGCTAAGATCCACATCAGGCAACAACTCCCCACTGCGGCCGGTGAGGGTGGACTGTACCTTCCTGGTTCATTTCAACATCACTTAGTGCTTGCCACGGGATCAGCGGATCCCAGTCATCATCGTTCCTCCGCGGGTCGTTCGTCGGCATGCTGACGGGGAAGCGCTTTGTAAGCCTGAAAGGTGTCATGAGCACGAAGGAGACGTGGACGCGGAGGGAAAATCCACATCTCGAACAAGATACACCCAACGCCCCAGCTATCCACGAGGTGGTCGTAGCCCTTGCATTGATACCTTTCCGGAGGCATGTATGTCGGTGTGCCGCACCCTGTCTGACAGAGATCGTCAGCCGTGGTACCGAAAACAGGGTGAAAGGACTCTACCCGGAGCATCGTGAAGTCATCGACGACCTTGGATATCCCAAAGTCAGTGAGCTTGATGAGAGGGGGAAGGTCCTCGGAGAGGAGGATGTTCTATTCAGTTTGTTGTTAGTTGAGAAAGACTCCAGCATCTATTTGATACACACCGAAGGCTTGACATCACGGTGCGTGATCCCAAGGCTATGCAGATACTGCCATTACCATTAGTTATCAATAAGGCGGAAGGAAAGCAGGGGAAACGTACACCGAGGGCGTCGCAGATCTGCCAAGTGATAAACTTGGCATTGTTTTCATCCCCCACCATGTCAGATGCCATATGCGAATACAAGTCTCCCCCGGGGACTAATTCCATAACCAGATCTATCCAGCTGCTCAGTACTAGCTATCACTGCTGAGGACGCTAAGCACGTACTCAACGACTCATCGTGTTCGTGGTGGAAGGCATCTTTTAGCTTGCATATGTTGGGATGATCGAGGTTACTCATAATGGTAACCTCGCTCGCCATGCTCTTGCGCCGAGCGACGAATTCCGAGGTGAAAGACCGTGGGGAGATGACCTTGATAGCGACCCATTCACCTGTCGCAAGACATCTCCCTTTGCTCACAGTGCCGTACCCGCCACTCCCGAGTACGTGCGCAATCTCATAGTGGCGATACATCTCGCCACGGTCGTAATCTTGCAGGTCCGTTATATGAGTGTGGAAAATGAATCCTAGGAATGAGCGTGAGATACAGAATAGCGATAGTTAAAGTTATACTCACTATAGTCTTCTTCGCCTTGTGCGATTGGCAAGCCAAACGCGACCTGACTGCCGTCGCGGAGAAGCCGTTTTTTGCCCTTACCCACAAGCTCGTCGTTGACCTGGCATAATCCAACTGTGAGATATTATATACTATACGCTAACACGCTGGACTTTGACTTACCCAAGTCCCGTTACTTGACAAGTCCGTCAGAACGACGGATTTATCGTCCCACAGAATCTCACAGTGGGTGTTACCTAAAAACAGAACACGCAGCTTCAGCATAGATTAATCTAGGAAGGACGCGAGCAGGATATTTACTGATCCTTTGACTGGGGAGGACGAAGTGATTTGTCTTGGGGTGTCGCCCGATCGTGATTTGTGTGACGAATCTTAAAAAATCCATGCGGTATATTCCGGTGCCCAAGGGGTGGAGGGACCCCCAGAGGTCATGGTCGATGAGGTTGGGAGCGTTCATACTGATCGGGATGTTCGCTGAGGAAGTGGAGGGCTCGAGTTTATTGTGATAATGAATAGTCAATAGAGGCCATGCCACTTTTATAGTGCCATTCTGCCACTTGTCTTTGTATTGGCGCACGTGGGGCGAGAAAAACAAAGACTAAACACGAGAATGCCACCCAATCGTTCTTTGATCATCTATGCCAAACTGGTACTGTTGATCTTTGCTTGACGAGACAAGTTCATACTGTCAACGTCAGGTCTCGCAGTCTGGACTTCCGATCACTAGCATGGGTAGTCATTGCATCTTGGAAAGCAAGACGAGTACGCCTAACATCTTTTGTTAACGCAAGAACCATCGTCTTTCACGTGCGAATGAGGCTGTACAAGAAATACAGGTGGTGTGTCGGCATCAGATGCAAGTATCCTTTGTAAGACAGCTAAAAGGTGAGAATAGACCATTATGGTGCGATGCGAAGTAAATGTTGAAGCCTTCCGGCGACAGACCTATAAATTGAATATTGACGGGGCTGGCACAAGTGAGAATGAAAATGTTTAATTCAGAGGAATTGCTCACATTCTTCTCATCGCCTTTGCTCTTAAATTGGGCGTATCGAGTGTAGGATCCAACACATCTTCCAACCGTTTTCTTGTAAGTAACAACTCCATCGGTCTCGAACGCCCCAGCTCCTCTCAAGGCTGCAATTTGGTAATAATAGTAACACCATTTCCTGAAGCTGACCTACGAAGGAGAGAGAGATGAGTATATGAGAATACCGGCTATTTTCGGGCATTATGCGCACCTTCCATAAGCCTAGATTGAGGCCGATGTCATTAATGACGAGAGCAGATAAAGACACATCAAAGATACTGGTACATAGAACTGGTGAACAAGGAGGAGAGGCAGAGTGTCAGTTTCACTTACTATCTGTACACAGGCAATGACAAATAATATAGTACCTAAGAGGATCCGGAGGCGTTTGGAACCGCAAGAGTTGTACTTCATCGTCGCCAATGATGTAATACATGTACTGATTTAATGCTGTACGATGTGCGCCAGATCGAACTCGGATGCAGGATTCTCGCCTTGGAGGTATACTTGATCTTGCAAGTATATCTAGATACACAGGATGAGAGCGAGGACAGACCTATTCTGAAATGCTTCTTACAGATGCAGACAACATAGGATCTTGGTGACAGCTAGTAGTGACGACAGAAGCGAGCATGGCTCACCCCAAGACTTCTGCTTCGCTTTGACGTGGTGACGTGCAGGCAATGGAATGGTGTTGCATCAAGTCTTGTAAGCATATAAGTTGTCAAACAGTACAAGGATGTGGCACCGAGTTTCGAAAGGCGTGAACGAGAGAGTCAAGGCTTGGCTCGCAAAGTCTTGCCGTGAATACGATAGGGCCAATAGTTTCCATTACGGTGTTGCAACAATGCTAAAATGCGACATTCTACGGCTCTCGGGTAATTCGTTTACGAAGCTCTGAGTAACAGAGTGCATCTCATGGGGTGGTACTCAAGTACAATGACCCATGTGCTAGGAGGGACGATGGGCCTAGGGGAACAAGTGAACCATAGGAATAGCAAACTTGACGTAGTTTCCATTTTCCCCTTTACTAGCACCTACCACTACCAACCACTGCCGTATTCAGGACGCCCTCAGCCGACAGGTATGGCTGCAAAGATTGGTTTCATGTCCTGATGTGAAGGTGTGATACACTTCAGAAACGGTCGTCACGAACCTCGAGCTGATTAGTTAGTCCTGTGTAAGCTGTTATCGTGCCATACGTACTGAATTTAAATGTAAAGATGAGCCGAGTAAGATATTTTGGCAGTAGATGGCAATATACAAACAGAGCAAGTCATGGCTGTATAATGGTACGCGAAGCGCGGTCTCGCGTAAACGTGACTCGACACGTGCCGTGAATCTCGGGTTAGGGTTACTTTTCCTTCAGGCTCGTCGCTGTCGACGTGCGTTCTGCCTTTCCTTTTTCACGCCCAGATATTCCTATTCAATGGTTGTTCTGGTACTTCTCAATCACAGATTCGCCAAGCCATGTTACTTTCGGCGTCCGCGATCTAGACTTGATCGACGATGCCGCAGTCGGTAAACTCAAAAGTTTCTCCTCGACAAATACGCAACTCAGGTCTCAAAAAGTTTGGATGAACGAGATTCCATTTTCTGGATATGTCTACTATCTTCTTCAATGAAGACGATGAGGTATGATGCGCTTAATCTTTCTTGGGGCGTTCAAGACGACGACGTCTTCTAGTAATGACCCCCCGATTACTCGGAGATCAGACCTCAGGCGCGACACGAGCTGAGATACACACACCAAGCGACCATGCGAGCCTTGAGTTTACCGCCACCTCGTGCCGCATAATGGGCACATTATCAGGCTGTTTACACTGAGAAAATACGCAAAAGATATACGAAGTATCTCTTCGATGAAGATACTTACGTGCCTTCTCTTCATGGACAAGGCCAGAGTAGAGTCGTATGATACGAACTTTTAAAACGGTGCCAGAACTGTGGCTTGGCAAAATTGGGAGGTCGCTCCATCATCTGTCGCATGCGGTAGAGTCGGCTCCGACCTCACGGCATATGTAAGTGACCATGAAATTCTTTTCACTTTCTGTGATAGATGACGTCGCTTTAGTATTATATTGTCATTATCTCTCTTTCTATTGGCCAGAGTATGCAACAACCACGAGTACAATAATCATATATTTCTCGTCGCATTTGATGGGAGTTTCTTTCGAGCTGCGCAGTTTTATTCAACCCTTTTGAGACCGTGTATTTTTCTTGGTTTTTCCGAGCGCTGTAATGCTATAAAATGGTATGCTTGCAGATGTCTCCCCATCGCTTGGAAACATGCGGTTCGTATCAGGTTGCTTCGTTACTCTCTCCGTTTATGCATTGCTCGCTGTTGCTCATGCACCACGCGGGCTTTCTTCGGATGAGTTAGCCATTCGCGACCTTGCTTCGTCAAAATGCGCTCGCCATGTCGGCGAAATGCAGCGTAGACGGATCGAGAAACGCGCGAAGGAGCTGACGAAGCGGGACGGCACTTCGACGGTCACAATCACGACTGAGTCGCCATATTACCCTGACATTCAGAACGAGACGTGCATCCTCACTCCCGAAGTCACCACTGGCCCATACATCTGGCCAAAGTCTCAGACGCTGCGTCAGGACATGACCGAGGACCAGGCTGGTATTCCTTTGATCGTGGTAAGTCCTAGCTCGATTGACATCTGTTTCGCACTGACATTTTCATTCCATAGGATATCGGTGTCATTGACATCAACACCTGCGAGCCCATGCAGAACGTTCTCGTCGACCTCTGGCACTGCAATGCGACTGGTTCATACTCTTCGTTCCTCGGACGTGACCCGAACACTCCGTTCGAAGAGCTCCTTGAACAGTTGAACATAACACTTGTCCCCGGTGTCACACTCGATCTCCATACCGATGATACAACTTTCCTTCGCGGCATGTGGCCGACTAACGAGGAAGGCGTGATGGAGATGAAGACCATTGTCCCGGGTTTCTACGTGCAGAGAGCTATTCATGTACATGTGCAGGTAATTTTAGAATACTGTGATGTAGGACCAAGACAAAAGACTCATTCTGCATATCCAGATTCATCAGGATTGGGTCCTCCAGTCCAACGGAACTGTCCTCACAGATACAACGTCTAGTACAGGGCAATTCTTCCTCGGAGAGGAGCTTTCCCAGTACTTGATGGCGCAGGAACCGTACTCACTCCATACACAGATCGAAAGAACTACAAATGATGTGGATGATATATATCAAGGAGAGGCCCGTAACGGATGGTTCCCGGAGTTGGCTGTGATTCCGATGGATGGGGAGGACTATGCTAATGGCGTCATAGGATATATCACCGTCGGCGTGAACGCAACACAGTAACTACACTTTCCTGGAATCTTTTCGAACCCTGTCGTAGTGATATGCAATGTCGTTTCTCTTAGCGAATTTAGCTTGAGCATGGGAAACAGCCTTTAGACGAGATTATTCAACGGACGGAAGCACGATCTATGTATTCGACGAATGCTTCAGTCGCATCAAGATTCATGGCCCTATCGTTGTTATCCTACAAATAAATTCTTATTCAGAGGACGTCGAGTGGGTGCTAAAGTGACCAGAAACGATGTCTATTCCGGAAAGTATATTTAGACCTATAATGTATAAACATATCAAAGGCAGTTGGATTTATTCATTATGCCCAATTAACAGCCGATGGTCACGCCATCATACGGACCTAGAAATGATGAGGGGTCAGCCGGGCGCTCGGACGAACGAAATATGAGCACACACCACTATGATCGTCCGTATCACCTTCCAATAAGTTACCAACTTCTCCGACTGTGCATTGATCGTCGTCATTGTCTTGCCCTATCGACCGTGTTAGCCCTGGACATGGTTTTCGAAGCGAAAAAATTCACCTGGACAGCTGACCCATGAATCAGAATCCGTGATATGTTTTTCACCGGAACAATGGTGGAAGCCGAGGAAACGTCCTTGCAATTAGATCAGAATATTCATATTGGCCATATTTCACTGCGATATGTATTACCGGGGAGAATGGGTACAGGGTCTTTCCTATGAAGCCAAGTTATGGTGAGATCAAGAACCAATGAGCGAGATGGAGGAACGTACTTGTTATTGATGTGCGAGACAGTGACATGTTCATCGACCCAGTCAGCAAAATCCTGGTTTCCCACCTTCACAACCTACATCAATCACAAGGAGAGGACCGCTCGCTTGATACTTACCCGGGGCATACCGTAGGTGATTACAGATACGGATGCGGATGGGAGTTGCAGGGTAAGATACACCCCATCTAGAAGGGCAATAGCACCCCCCAGGGAGTGACCAACGACAGTCACAGTGTTAGTCGAGTAAGTCGACATAGCACTGCTTACTGCAGCGAGAACGTCCGTAGCCGTGCTGTATGTTTTTCAACCAATACCAAAATACAGAGGTTACGAAAGCGTACTCAGCCTGAGACTCCTTGAAACCGCTATGAACCTCGATATCGGAATCGATGCCGGGGAAAAGATCATCGTCCAGTTCCGTGAGGCCATAGTTGATATCAGTAATTACCGGCAACCTAGGAAAGCCATGAAGACCACTGTTATGTGCAACGAGTGCTGAACGATCACTAACAATTTCGATGTATCCGTTCCCTGGTGAGCCACTATGACGGTTTCGAGGTCGGGGTCGTAACCCACGTACCAATACTGCACAGAGTCGCCATCGCCGCCTGACGCGACCGGTTCAAAAGCAGAGTTTGCTTCACAGTTGCCTGATGTCAGGGAACATGAGTAATACGCACAAACGCAGGGTGAAAGGCCATATGGACACACTTCCACAATTCCAAGCCAAGGTTGTCGACGGCTCGCAATATCCTGCGCTGGCGTAGTACGTGTAGGGTTTGAAAGCCTCAACTTCCGTATCACTCAGAGTTGTTATCGAATCGCGTCGCCTCAAAGGCGACGGCGACGCATAAACGAGCGCATACGGAAGAGAGAGTAATATCCAGAGCATCCTTGTGGGATACTCATATGACATAGACACAAACCACTTTTATATGATCCAGAAGAAGAGAGAACCATCAGATAGAGAGGAAAATAGCACGCATGCCTATGGATCCAGATGGTACCACAAGCAGGGATGGAAAGTTCGAAACTTGGCCGGATGCACGTTCGTTTGAGCAATTTTGTTGCACCTCGGCGAACAGCATATCGTGCGCACGAGAGACGGAAGACTACGGGTGTGCCTTTAGCATATGTCCCGGACAAAACATCACGATGTTTCGCATCAACAAAATTTTAAGGGTAAATCCAATTTAAACATGAGAACGACAGGCCTTCGAGTAGGCAGCACATTTCAGTGGGAGAAGGAAGGTCTTTCATCGATGTGGGGCGGGTCATTCATCCGACCCCAGCCCAGCTAGTACGGGGAGAGAGACCTAACCCAAACCCTAAGTATACGTCATAGAAGAAAGTGCCAAACAAACCATCTAGATCTTGCGAGAATCAAATTATCCCTGGATAGCCCGCTGCGCCATCTGTTTTGCTAGGCGCCAGGCATCCTCAATATCACGCCGAACGACACTGCATCCAGGTGGAGGTACCTCCCCCTCATCAAGTGGCCAAACCCAAGCCTTTTCCTCATAATTCTCCGCGCGCCTAAGATTCTCCATCCTGTGCCTTTCTATAGCCTTTGCGGTATGCGAGAACTTTTCTTTAAACAGTTTGTGCCCTTCAGTGAATCGTTCAGCAGCAGACGCCGACATTACGCCGACAAACTCAGAAGGCATCTTCATCGCGTCGAGATCTGACGCTGGTTCCAAGGGACTAACGACACCCTTGATCGATACACGTTCCCGAGTGAAGGGGCTGTTCTTCACAAAGAAAAGATTAGTCATGCCAGGCAATGGAACTAGGGAATGCTGAACTCACTGAGTGAGTAGTAGTATCCATTCCAGTAACGCGTCGAGCGAACAATCGGATGGCGTCGTAGGAGGCTTTGCCCGGAGTGGTACCTTCGAACTGCGTAGGAAGAGTATGGGCAGTATCTGCACCTTTCGTTGTTACCAAGATGGAGATTGAAGACGCGATGTGTTGTACTTGCCATCATAAACTTGCAGATGAACCTCCGTACCTCCGTACCGCGCTTCTATCCCATCAAGCGCGGGATATAGGTTTCGGACTTCCTCCCGAACAAGGTATTTCTCAGGTTCTGCAGCTCTATGGGCGCTAAATCCATCTCGTCGGTGATAGATTATTGTCCGGAAGATAAATTAGCTTACGTGTAAACGATCTCATCACAGAGGACTTCCTTCCCACTAGCAATGATCAGCAGAGGAGGTAAACCTCCTAGATACGACAATACAGGGCTAATCAGAGGATGCCTCAGCAGGCTGTTTTGGGCATACGGATGCATCTGCCACTCGATCTTCAAAACTTCGCCTGATTCATTCGGCCTCGAACGGATTGTCTGCAATTCTGGATCCTGGGAAGTGAGAGTATCGGCAGCCGTCCACGGTACTTGCAATGGCGGCGGCCACAAGGGGCTCGGTTTTGATATGGACAGGCCGTACTTTGGTAGAATGTCGGTATCTGTATTGGCTGTGACACTCGGAAAAGAATGGTTAAGACTGCAGAGGCCGGATAAGTACAATTACAATATGCGAAAAGAGCGACTGACGCACTCGCACCACGGGGAGACAAGAATGGCGCCCGCGGGTAAGGGCAGTCCAGTATCCCGAAGGACTTGAAGCAAAGCCAAGGAAAGGCCGCCTCCGGCAGAATCCCCGGTGATTAAGATGTGAGATGGTTTGATGGCCCGATGTTTGGCCTCTGGGGGTGGTTTAATCAGGTATAGGTCTGATGGAAGGATAAGAGGATGGTATGAGTCTCATGGATTCGACGTACAAGCAGCTAGAGCATCCTGTATTGCACAAGGAAAGGGATACTGGGGCGCTAAACGATAGTTTATGGCTACGGGATGGTCAGGAATCACACAGAACGCGTAACCGACTATCGACTCACCGAATACGCGGCCGTTTATAAGCCGAGCATGCTGATGAATACTAGCCCTTAGTAATCGAAATGAGTATGAGGTCATGAACCACAGGATAAGGGTTAGCGTACCGTTCTTGATCTATGCTCCCAACGTAGTACCCACCTGCGATTGCTTTCAGAATGGATGCCAAACAGTGCGGATTGGTAACACACCACCATGAAGATACAGAAAGCAGCGCATTCCATCTGTTTCTGGGTCATCGTCTGTTGCATGTGCTCCAATGTATGGTTTTGATTCCTCCACCACGGGAGTAGCGGCAGCGGTTGTCTTTGATTTATCACGTTTGTTGGCTTCCTTCAAGTCCTTCTTGGTCGTTATCCACTCGGCCTCGATACTTTGGAAATGTTTAGAAAGAGTTAAGAGGAATATCATGAAAGCGTACCCATTGATAGCCCTCGCTTGCCACCACTTCACACCGCCTGCGACCCGCCGTGCCGCATCCTGTCCGCCTAATGCTTGTACCAGATATTTTGCAGCATCATCGCAAGACGACATGGGTACCACCAAACGCTCGACATGAAACCGTCTAGGAGAGCTTGTTCGGATGTTACTGAAGGCTGGACCAATACTGAGAACAGTCGGCGATTTGCTTGTACAATGGAAGCTCGCACCTTGAAATTCCTCTATAGTATGACTGTGACACGTTTAGGCTTGCACACCGCGGCAGATCTTGATAAGACTCACTTGGCGGCCAGTGTTATGAACATCTACCACACCTCTGTCAATCCTGACCTTTTTAAAGCTGTATATAATAGCCGCACCTTGAGGAGACTGAAAGTTTCGTCATAGAGAAGTTCGTCATGACGCAACCAAGTCGAGGACTTTCCAGGTTTCTTTCTGACAACACGGTTGAAGTAGTGCTTTAGGAGTGTCTTGAGGAGAAGGGGCGGGGCTCGAAGTACGGTACGCGCCGTTAAAGGATTCACGGGCATACCGAGGAGAACGTTATGAAGCGAAATAATCTACGTCAGGCATGTCATATAAGCTCGGCCATCTGGTGGATTGGGGTAGACAGGGTAAATTTTGATGATCATGTACGACGGGTTCGCCGTCCCTGAAGTTTTTGCTTAGAGTTTCGGCGCTGAAATTTGAAGACGGGCCAAAGCTCTTAACTTCTGGCATTGACAGCATAAAAGACGGATATATATGTAGAATTACTTAGACGTACCTGGGGTGTTCGTGTGTGGGAAACGGATTAAAACAATGCAAAGGTATTTCCAGCTGTCGAGACATGAAATTTTGATGGGCTCCCGCCCGGCAAACAATCTCCTTGAAAAATGGGGGTAGCCTGAGTGTCATTTCTAATTATATGGTGTCCTTCGTTCGTCGTGCAAGGGCAAAGGAGCCACGACTGGCACTTGACGCTATCCCTGCAGAGTCAAAGGAGATAAGATACCAGCAAGATAGCGGTAAAACTGGCCACGAACTGCCAGCCACTACCGAGTTGGCTAATTACATCCAAACATCGAGGTTTCCCGTGGGAGGAGGACTAAAGCAAAAGCCTCAATGACAGCAGAATATCTCGTCGATACTACAGAGAAACTTGTTGGATGTTCGGAGATAAGATAAGACGGATATTCCAGATACGTGTCACAACATGCACAAATACTGCCCCTCTTCCCCAAACTTTTGTAGGCCAGTTTCATTGAACACGTCGTTGTACCTTCTTCCTCACTGAATAACAGTAAAAAAATCTTCGCTTCGTCCTTTCATTTTCGACCCACACCACCTACTCCCTTCGATGCTTGGTGCTGCCAGATTCTGCAGTTCTCCAAGTTAAGCTCACTTCTACTACGCTCACAACTCTGGGAGTTCCTCAATTGAAAATGAGTCTACTCCTAGCGGCGGCCTGACTTTGGAACGATGTCCGTTACTCGAATTTGTCAGTGACGATGGCCCTTGCAGTGGCTGGCTAGAAACGAGCATTTCGAAGTTCGTTTTCAAGAGCGATGCTGATAATACATACATTTTAAACATACTACAACCAAGGTACAGCAAGCAGGGATGAAGCGATCCAAAGCAGCCGGCAACTTCCGGTAGCTTGATAACATTGCCATGCAACCACGCCGGTCAACAAATGATAATCGCGTCAATTTATACGCCGAATGGTCCCCTTGGTATGGGGAACCCTGACTGATAACATTCGTTTTGCTAGGTCAAATGCTCAATTTAGGCTTGACCCAAGATCATCACATGCAGACCCTGGGCGTACTCATTTGGTCAATGACATTCGCACTCAACCCGCTTTTCACAGCCAATTAGTGAGTATTCGCGACTTTGCATCGAATTTGACATTTCCTAAAGGAAGACTACCTTGCTGTCCTTAAGGATATTTGTCTTCGTATGATCACTACCTTCTCTAAAGGTTCGAAGTGGTTCCGTGCCCACTCTTCTGCTTCTAGTTCTCATGACTACGGACGCAAATTCAGGCTTACCGCTCACGACACATGTCGACGGTCCTCCACACGATGCTTGAATTGTCGCCTGTGTTGAAGACCATGCGCCCTCAGACCATTGGATACCCGTCACTGCAAGCGGTCTTGTGTTCATGCGTCAGGAATACAGCCGGGCAAGCAACCTCCAGTTCTAGTTGGAGAGTGCTGCGGCAAGGAAACGCAAGGTCATAAGACAATCTCGTTTCCATGACGGAAGACATCAACAATTTACACCCCACTCGTCTGGGCGAAGTGCCACGGTATACGTGTGGGCTACAGTAGGAAGTTACGGGACAGGTTTGCTGTGGCAACCCTAGGCTCTCTGAAGTGCAATGCACAAGTGACTAGAACATTCACCTCACTCCGCCATTCAAGGATTCATCGAGATCTCTCGTTGATCCAACCGCTACGGGGTGTATGCTTCCATAAATCTGGCCATCACCGCCTAGCAATAGAGCGCCAGACAGAATGTCTTGCTGTACATTTGATTGTGCGCGTCAAATCTGAGAGTTCGGTCCTCTTGGGTGACGGCACCTCCGGCCGATAATGCTTAGGCGTTTTGGGCTGAAAGGCAACTATCTGTGTTTTTGCTTGCATCCAGACGTATATGATCGTGGGCTATACATTCTTTGCCACACTTTTATTGCTCCCTTGCTTCATCACATCTCCGACACCCGCAAGAGATTTCTCTTTTTTCGCTTGGCGGAGTACTGACCCCAGCTTTACAAGGCAGTGCATGTCCCAGGAACGCGTCAAACGGGTCTGAGTGATTACTTCGAGCTGAGTTCCCAACTGTCGAAGGGAGGCAAGGACCTAGACGCGATACCCTTGTGGCGGCGGCGTTCCTTGCCTGTGAATGTGACATCCGAGAGCATGCTGTTTGTGAACGCAGGTAGCGATATCCCGGAATACTTCCCGTGGCTCGCAGTCGAATGCATAATTACTCAGTATATTAAAACGATGATAGAGTACGTTTGTTGTACATTTCTCGCGCACCATGCCATGATTATACATTTACTCTAGACTTTTAAGTTCTATTTCTTTTCGAAGAGCTTTTGCACCTATAAGGTCTTGGCTTGTCTAATTCAACAGAACTTATGAAACGACGTCTAAACAGGTTAAATAAGATGTTAATGTTCTAGTTAGTCCCCTACTACGAATGGGAGTTGCGGAATGCCCTTTGTCATACAACACTATCTTCCTGTAGTTAGATGGTGTTGGCATTGGTACCGCCATTCCATGGCATGTACCTTGAATTCAGAACTAATCTCGACTCCTCAAGGCTGCCTCATGACTTTGAGTCAGCATCCGTACAGCATGGAGAGATCTTCTAAACGAAACCGTCAGTCCCATGCACTCAAACCCCGCTAAACCTGCAGGAGTGTAGCGGCCGCGACGACGGTATTGACGACTAAAAGGGGGTTTACGAACTGCCAGTGTCCCAGCAAGGAAACCGGCGGACTTGGACTTCGTACGAGATCTCCTTCCCTAGGCCATAATCTTGATAGAATTCGTATTTCGCATGCATGGCGGGTACCTAGTTGTAAGTACAAGAAAGCTCTGTTGTCCCAGCAACGGCGTGGCACCTATCTGTTACCATAAAGTCTTGCAGCTGCCGGTGCAAAAACAGAACTTATGAGCTCAGGGCTTATTTCGGATCGCTTGAGAGCATCGGCAAGACGGTCCGATGCCGAATTGCCGTTTCAAAAAATAAAAATACACTTTGTGGTCGTTTCCCATGTGCGATTGTTCCTGAGCAAGGACGACACAAGCACAGAACATACATGTACCATCGCGCTCAAGTTCTGTGGTCCTATACAGCTTCTCAAACATATCGAGGAAGTCTGACACTGCAAATGCAATGATCGCGCCATCATGCACTCATAGCACAACACCTGACACAGAGACATCTTATAATTGCAATCCTTTATCTTTCGGGCACCCATTAAGTTATTCTCAACAATGTCGTCAAGTTCTGCTTCAGGAAACTTCTCCTCGATACCAATTCTTGACTATTCCCTGGCTGCCTCGTCGACCACCAGGCCTCAACTCATCTCCGAGCTTCGCAACGCCGCTATCAATGTAGGCTTTCTCTACCTATCGAAGACGACCGTGGATCCTATTCTTGTCGAAGAACTCGTCTCATACCTTCCTCGACTATTCGCTCTCCCCCAAGAAGCGAAGGAAAAGATCCGAATGCGCAACTCGCCCCATTTCCTTGGATACTCTCAGTTTGGTGCGGAGTATACCAAGGGAAACGTGGACATGAGGGAACAATTTGATATCGCAACACCTCATGAGTGCCAATGGAAACCTGGAGATCCAGATTACAGACGTCTGTGGGGTCCGTCTCAGGTGCGTATTTATTCAGCTGTTACCGCACGCGTCTTCGGCTGACGGCTTCTTCAGTGGCCGGACGAGGACCTGATTCCGGGATTCAGAGCGACCCTGGAGAAATATCTCGAGCAAGTGCAAGAATTGGCCGACGAATTCGTCAAGGTTCTAGCTGAGGCGCTCGGACTCGGTCCTGATGGGCTGTCGCGGTTTTACGACGCACCTGAGCTTATGCAGCATCGAAGTAAAATGGTGCAGTATCCGGTGGTAAATGAGCGGTCGCCGTCGAACCAGGGCGTAGGGCCACATTACGATGCAGGCTTTTTGACTATAGTGCGCCAATCCTATACACTCATATGGATCTGACAGTTAATCTGCGTACTAGCTGCTCCAAGCGTCGGATCATCCGGGATTACAGGTACAAAACCTGGCAGGCGAGTGGATCGATGCTTCCCCGGTACCGGGAACTTTTGTGGTAACGTACAGTTTTCTCAATTCTTACGGGAGTCTTACGGCAATTCATAGGTCAACTTTGGAAGAGGTGAATCTGACATGATCTGCTGCGCCACAAGATCTATTTTCTGATGAATTCTAGCGTTGGAGTTCGCCACACAAGGCATTGCACGCGCCACCTCGCACAGGGTCCTCTCACCTCCTTTAGGATCGACGAGCCCTAGATATTCCATACCTTTCTTCCATAATATTGGGCTAGACGTCAAAGTGACCGATCCTGCATACCTTTTGAGTTGTGCGTTGCCTGATCCCTTGCCGGTGTCTTCACTCACTTGTATACCCGCAGTCCCAGAGGAGATACTGAAAATACGTGACGCGAGGGGAAAGTTGCCGTCTACCGACTGTGTGTTCCTGATTGCTCAAGCCTCGTGGCATATGTGCTGTTCTGACTGCATTCTTTCAGCCGTGAACTTCCCTGAGTTTTCGACGCAGACTTCTGGGCATGTCAACCTTGTGGGCAGAGTGAAGTCCGTGTTCTTCGTACTAGTGTATCTATGCTTCATCGGCTAACACAATCCGTGTTTTAGGAGCCATCCTGATGTTGGAGAACGACATTACCCAGTGCTTTTCAAGCAAATATTCCCCAATGGTTTGCCTTCGCATGGGACAGCGTACTGAGAGAACAACCATGGAGAGAATGAAAATTGAAGACATAAGCCGAGGTTCCTGGGATCAGAACAAAGTGGCGAGAGAAGTCAGCAGCTTAAAAATTTGTATAGCATTGAACACGAAGAAAACTCGAATGAGCATCTGACGTAGAACACGCACTCCGTTGGGATCGCATTCCAATGATTCAAATTCAATTGCCCGACACGGAGGATGGATGGTACCCTGCACGGTCGGTCGGTGCGAGGATAATCATATTTGCACAGTTACGCTTCGACTACGGCTCGACTGCCATATATCTGTGACCCTGCAGCTGTGGAACTACCCGTCGGCATCATCCGCTCTGGACTTGCTGTGGACTGATACGAAAAGAAAGAACTCATATCCGATCAATTTCGGCGAGTAGTATGGATTGATAGTTAGTACTTTGACTCCGTGAGACGAATTTGAGACCTCAGGGCCTTTGAGCATATCATTGTTGGCTGTATACATATGATGACAGGAACATGGACAGATATTCTATCCTCTTCCTGTCATGACTGACTCTCTTAGATTGGCGCTGCCAATAACTGTTCAGCTGAACAACACGAGGCATGTTGAATGACAAGATGCCTTTCTGAGACGTATAGTATTCAATTTGATTATAAGACAACTTTTGCCGGTGGCATTGGGTCTAGAAACTTGAAAGAAAAGGATTGTAGGAGCTTGTGGAAGCCATATGTGTGGTATTATGAACTCGACTGAGCACTACTACGTTCTATGTTCGTTCCTTGGACGTCGAAAGCAAAGTTCCGAATCACATATCTTCCCGGCTGAGTATCTCCCCTTGAAGTAGACATTACAGCAATGTGGCAAAACGTAATGTAATCGTTATTGCGACTGCCCGTGTCTTACCGGGGGTGTACAAGAAGAATTGTTGGTTCATTAACACCAATACATGGACATCATTAAATCTATAGTAAGCAAAGGATTAGTGAAAGTATCGGATAGTATGCTGTGCATGCATAGACAGTAGAAATTGTACCGCCTAATGGAGGGTTCGTTGCATGTAAGGGCATAAATGGCAACCCATTTCGAAAATGTTTGTCACGTGTCGAAAATTGAAAAATTACTCAAACATCTGGTCTATGAAAGTTCCGTGCCGAACTACTCAAGTGGGAAGAAATCCTTTGGGAACAATAACGAAGTTCATGGTTAGTATTTTCTTAATGAGTTGTATATTTTTGTAAGAGTAAGCGTATACATACGGGGCAATACCATTTCATCAACTCTGAATTTCACGCGGCGGCCCTGAAGATTATCACAAACACGATGATCATTTTGAGAGCTGTGTAATGTTGCGGTTTCTTGTACTGTTACAGTTCGGGCTTAGGATGGGGCTCAGACCGAATGCTCCATCCAAAGTCCTTTAAACCTCGGGCGGCATACAGACAATACGGCTCTGAGTCAGCGGGATAACGGAGTGCTGATGAGGTCTAAAACGTGCTTGAGATCTATGCTTCAGTTCCGAAACGTAGATCACGGCGGAAAATTGAACGCGGGAGCGGGGTGGAATAGTAGTGTTGGAACTGAACGATTGGGCAGTAAACAAGTACCTCGGCGTTTCAGACATCGGGCCGACCTTCATTTTGGTGAGAAAAAGATAGCTTGATCCATAATGCAGAAGGATCCCGAGTCGGTGATGTTCAATTCAAAAGATGGGTATATGTTAAGATGGCCCGACGGCATCATGTCCGAGTCGCACGGTGCATACTCAGAATCGTCAGTGACCGGTATTCAAAACAAGAGAGTAAGCGATCGTGTTCGAGGTATAGGAGGCAGCCGCCGGTCTGTTGCATTTAAGATGTAAATTATAGGGGCTTGATGAAGAATCTCGCCAACGTGAATTTTTGCGTTTACTTCGGCAACAATCTTCCCCTGGATTACGGAACATGTTCGTGTGATTCAGCGTTAAGGTCGGCTGATGGTGTAGACGTTCAATGAAACGGAGATGTTGTCTGCCATGGGCGCATGGTTTCAAGAAGCGTTGAATACCTGAGGTTCGTCGGTCGCAGCTGCAGGCCGTCGTCGGATCATCAGGGGAGTGAGGTATTCCTAGTACAAACAACGGTGCTTTTGAGAATCGCAGGTCACAGGTTAATGATGGCGGCCCAAAAAGTTAATCAAGAGCATCAAGTCCAATCAGATCTATCAGAATAGACAGCCCTTTCACGCGCGGACTAGAGCCAAGAATTCTAATTTGATGCCGTGAGTGCGACCGAGAACGTTAAAAATTCATATGGGCCTGGTGGAAAAGATCTATTTTGTTTCATGGGAAACCGGCCGGCAGAAGTAGAGTTGCGACCAAGCTATCGAGAAGCCCTCATTGGCGACGGAGTTACCTTTCCATGGTGATGCAGGTCAGAATTTCGGCGCTAGGTTCTATAGCATGCACGAACAGAGTTAATCTTAGGAGGTGAATGCGAGAGATAATTTAGCCAATCGCATCAGGGGGCGCTCAGCCGAGATAGGGCCAGCCAAACAAATAACAATAAATGACAAATGTGGCTCCATAGTAAGCCGAAGGGAGCGATCTCTACTTTTGTTTTTCCCGACGTCGTTGCTTTTTCTTGCTTTGGCCCAGCAGCCACCTCCCCTCCATTCTTTCATTTTATCCCCTTAATCCTATCAACGAGCCACAATGGGTTGTGTACAGTCTACTGGCGTCGACGAAGAGGCTAAGGCCCGTGCGTACGATTCATCTTTCTGCTAGTAGCCACAGCTGACCGGAGCTGTAGGCAATGATGAAATCGAAAACCAGCTCAAGCGAGACAGGATGATGGCGAAGAATGAGATAAAAATGTTGCTGCTGGGTGCTGGAGAGTCGGGCAAGGTCAGTATCTGATATGTCTCTTGTTACTGGGGTGCTCAATAGGAGGATTCCCGCCGCTCTAGTCAACGGTGTTGAAGCAGATGAAACTTATCCACCACGGCGGTTACAACGATCAAGAACGGGATTCTTACAAGGAAATCATCTTCTCCAACACTATCCAGTCTATGCGGTACGATGCTGTTATGACCCCTAAAATATTTCGTGAACACTGATTGTGTGTATTCTTCAGTGCCATTCTCGAGGCCATGCCCCAGCTCGACCTCTCTCTATCTCCCCAGAATGACGCTCGTCGCGCCACTATCCTCGCGCTGCCTGGTCAGCTTGAAACTGACGTGCTTCCCCGAGACGTCGTTGATGCTATTCGTTCGTTATGGAGGGACCCTGGCGTCCGGGAAGCCGTTCGTCGCTCACGCGAATTTCAATTGAACGATTCGGCTGTTTATTACTTCAACTCACTCGACCGCATGGCGTCGGTTGGGTACATGCCAACCGACCAAGACATCCTTCGGTCGCGTGTGAAGACGACTGGGATCACGGAGACAACGTTCAAGGTCGGCGAGTTGACGTATAAGTTGTTCGATGTCGGTGGCCAGCGTAGCGAGCGGAAGAAGTGGATTCATTGCTTCGAGAATGTCACTGCGCTGGTCTTCTTGGTCAGTCTGAGCGAATACGATCAGATGCTGTATGAAGATGAAAGCGTGGTACGTCTTAGTACTGTCTTCTCTGTCACCTCCCTCACGGTATTTGAAATAGAACCGTATGCAAGAGGCTCTCACGTTATTTGACTCGATATGCAATTCAAGATGGTTCGTTAAGACGTCTATCGTACGTACAACATTCATTGTAACCTCCATTTTTTTCACCGCTTATGCATTGTGAAGATCCTATTCCTCAACAAAATTGATCTGTTTGCCGATAAACTTCCACGGTCACCGCTGGGCGACTACTTCCCTGACTACACGGGTGTGTGAGCTGTCATTGGTACCATCCCCGACTGGCTGACCCTGGTTTCCTAGGTGGCGATAACTATGATGCGGCTTGTGATTATCTATTGCATCGGTTCGTAAGCCTCAATCAGAGTGCTGCAACCAAGCAGATATATGCGCACTATACTTGTGCTACGGATACACAACAAATCAAATGTAGGTTGGTTTCAATTTGGCTATGTTATGGTTCTCACCGGATCACGCACAGTCGTCCTGAGCGCAATTCAGGATATCCTTCTGCAACTGCACCTTCGGGAATGCGGTCTGCTATAGAAACGAGCAATTCGTACCCGTTGTGACGACGGATGGATGCTTCCTGTTTTTCTCTTTATTTCTTTTGTTGTCTTTTTGGTCATACCACAGTATAGTCACATTATTATCGCCTGCTTATGCAACATACGACCCACCCAACCCATCATGCGAGGATCATATTGTTTTGTTTTTGATTGATTATATTCCGCCCTAGTTACTCTCTGTGCCTCATCGCTACCCAATACCAGCCACATTCATCCTCGTTCGAGTCTCTCGTTTGTTGTTCCTGTTGATTCCTTTACCGTAAACCTTGTCTTCTTTTACTTTAAGCATATATAACGTAGTGTTACAACAGGTGAACGTGGAGGTTCTTCAATGTTCATCTTAGTGCCCGGATAGGTGTTTGTTTTTGCTCCGCTCTGACATCGATGCGCAGTAAAGATTCAGATTCTTTAAAGATGTGGCTTGTGGGGGTGTCAGGATTGCTGTCACAGTGTGGCAATGGCATATCCTGCGTCGTCTGCATGTCGTACCTCGCACGTGGCTGGAGGTTGTTTGTTGTCCCTCGACATTTTGCCGAATCGGAGACGGACTCGAACAACTCGGGCTTCACCATTTTCATGTCGTTTGCATAACCCATCTATCTTCGTTTAGGGTGATATCGTACCTAACGTACTCTCTCTGCTTCTCTCGTCTAATTCTGACTGTCGGATCCAACGCCTCGGAGGTCTTCTGAGGTGGGGTTCATATTGACATAAACGTCGATGAATGTTCCTCAGAGAACACGCTAAGGAACGGCCCATTGCACGCGGGCGCGTGTTTCTTTATGTCTTCCGTCATGTCGGTCGATCAGTTTATGCAAACGGTTTCGTGTGTCCCTTTGCTACGGTCGGTCCCGTCATTGCCTCCCCGCGACCCTTCGAACAAGGCTGGGCATGTCACTCAGGATTGGAGGAAGGAGATGCGCTGCCCTCTGCGACCCGGGGGGAGACAAAAAGAGATTGGACTAATGGAGCTTCTTTACGAAGAGGCGCTAGGGATTCTAGAACTTCTGACGTTGGGTTCTGGTATGTACTACTAACTACTATTCCTGATCCCGCTATACTTGGGTGAATGGGTGTTGGACTGATAGTGTGTGCTCTGGAGTTGTATTCAGAACCGTTCTTGGGTCCCTCGACGCGTATCTGCTTTGTGTTTGATGACGTACGACTTGGACTGAGGCCGTGATATTTGTTCCCGCTTGGTCCCCGGTATCAGGCCGATCAATAAATACGCCCAGGTACGATTTCTATAGCTTCATATTGCTCTTTTCTTTCCCCCCTCCATGGCTTCATTCCAGTATCAATTTTTCTCGCTCATTCGGCAGCACTCTCCTCCGTGAAAAGTCTTCCCATGCCCAGTGTTCTCGTTTCCACCTGCGAAAGGCTTCGAATTCGAATTTGATCGTCTCATCAGATATGTTCCCCCTCTTATTCCCGGAGGTTGAAATACATTTCTGGAAAGGCAGTAAATAGTACGCCGATCGTGTTCCGGTAAGCGTGTTTAGACCGCCCTGTCAAACAAAATACTCAATCGGGACTAAAGGTTTCCTTTCACTCGGGGTAACCCTGTGAAGAAGAAGAGTTCAAGGTAGCGTTGACCTTCATAAACGAGGGACTGTAGTCTTGATGAACAGCCTGCTTCACGACTCGTCCGTTCCCTCCATTTCGTAGGTTCGTTGTTCATTCTCTTGTCCGACGTGGCGCTCACTGTTGTCCGCAGTTCCCTCATGCACCCTGTCGATGCCGAATTAATCATGACCACCGCTAGAGCCTTACACAGTGCCTCTGCTAGTATACGCGACTCTCACCACTCCAAGCCCAGGAGGATGCTCAGAGATGCCCACAAGCCGCTGTCCTATCCAAAACACGCTGCGCCTAGCCACTTCGGCGACATAATACCCTGTCCGACTGACGTTCTATCCCCCATTCAACAACTTCCGACCGAAATTCTTACCGACATCTTTATCCACCTCCAAAACAAATGCCCCCAACCTCCCATCATCCAGGACGTCACTAATGCTCCGTGGCTGCTCATCCATGTATGTCGTCGGTGGCGCGGTATCGCCGAAGCTCTCCCCTCCCTATGGTCGGGCTTTTCTGTAAACTTTGACGCGAACCATCCAGGCCGCATCTTTGCCCTTGCCACGTTCCTCCGCAATTCCCGGGGCACCCCCCTTACATTCGACTGCATCATGCACGACGTCTCTGACTACGGAGAAAGAATGCTCCAGATGCTCTTCCACGAGAAGCACCGCTGGGAATCCGTCCGCATACTGGGCAAAGGTCAGAACCTCTCGCGGTTTGCTCCCATTGGGGGGAGGCTTCCTATGTTGAGGTACCTTAAGCTGATTGTCATCGGACAGCCGGATCGGTTTGTGTGTGGCGCGTACGAATTGGCGCCAAAGCTGGATGATGTATTCATCCAGGGCGTCAGACACGTCGCGCACACCCTCCGGCTCCCGTGGGCCCAGCTAACGACCTACTTTGCGGAAGAGGATCGGCTCGAAGATCACCTCTCTGTCCTGCACCGCACGCCAAGGGTCCAGTACTGCCATTTGAACGTACGCCACCCTTCCTCTGCGGGCGACATGATCCCGATCAAGAGATTGGAGATGCGCCATCTGTCCAAGCTCAGTGTGAATAACGCGAACCTTCTGGATCATCTCGTCTTGCCGGCCCTCGAGGATCTTACCATCCACCAGTCTCCGCAGAATAACCCAACAGAGTCTTTGGGTGCGCTTTTGTGTCACTCGAGATGCAGTTTGAAGGCACTCTCCCTTCGGTTATTTCCTTCGTCCTTTTCCAGTGCTGGCCTTCTTCCAGTCTTCCAGCTCCCGGCGGCGCGGACGCTTATGACCCTCGACTTACAACTCCTTGTGTACCCTTTTGATCTCATTGCGGGGTTGGCAGGGGAGCCCATGCTGTTGCCGAAGTTGCAGGAGTTGGTGGTGAAGATTCCGTCGTACCCTTTCCACGCACCCAGGAAGTTCGATAAGGGCTGCCTGGAGGTGCTGATGCGGCTGATGAGGAGGCCGGCTTTGAGGAGGGTGAATCTGAATGTGTACGTTTCGAGGGAAGTCGAGATTCCACGAGCGATAGCGCCGTGGGTCACTCAGGAAAGGAAAACGGTAAAGATCAAGTGGGAAGCAAGGCGATGAGAACGAGTGTATTTTGGACTTGCACGAAACGAAATTGGAACGGACATGGATTTTATTTATGACTGCATTTTTACTTATATCTTTTCACGAGTTACGGTTTATACCCCCACAAACTTGACAACGTCCATTGTAACAATATTTTATTTTCTTGATCAAACGGGTGTAGATAGATACATACAAGCATGAAGTACACGAAAGGAATTGAATGTATTTTATATAAAGTTCGCAATCGTCGGCTTGGAGGGTAATCGATTAACTCTGCCATCACTTGGAGAGAAGGTGCCATGGTGATAATCTGCCCATGGGGATGTTTAATGTCAGGCAGGATCTGTAGGTGGGGTTCGCTTTCTGATCACGATATGATGTACACAAAATGGGTAGGGAGGATACCTGTGGCGCTATGTGGCAAGCAGGCGGGTTCCTGGTCGAGAGAAAGACATTTATGCACTCCCGCCTGAACGTCGTGACGACCCGTCTGAGGGAACAGCTTCCTCTGGCATAGTGACTGTTTCATGGGCTGGGCCTCTTCAGATAAGATATCCATATCGATATCGCGAGATGATTGATCGTGATTGCCACTTGATCCTATCAGCACTAACGTTAATCCCAGTCGGATATGGTAGAATTAAGTGTTATGAAAACTTGGGGACGCCCCGAGATGAGTGCATGGATTTTCGGCTGCGGCTTTCGTTCGTTACTCGCGGGATCATATAACATCCGGTTCTCACGTACTTGTGTCCATGCATAAGAATAGAAGACCCAGACAGACGTGGTAGACTGTGTGCTATAAAGGACGGACGGCCCAATCAATGCACGAAAGGAAGTACGGACTCGTCATAATGTAGTACAAGGTTTCATTTGTCCGGTAGAGACTTTACTGAGCCACTTGACTTGTTTGTTTTCGTACAGTGTTGCCGCGAAGTTGGGGTGCGAATCACCTTTCTTTACGACATAGCTTGGGAAACGTAAGAAAGGGTGAAAAGACGAGGGCACTGGCTAGAGGCACAAACTATCCAAAACGTGGAAAACGGGGACATATGTACCATACTGGATTGCATATACAGATCCGTGTCTGCCGTGATCCTGGTATATGTGCGATTCTACCAGCGCACGAGTCGAGTTATGGCCGCTATGAAAGTCTACGTTCCGTATTGGAAGAAAACACACTTGTGGTAGGAGGGCTGTGGATTCATAACGTTGTGAGTGCCTTGAAACGAGAATCAGAACATGATGAATCCTCATGAACTTGAAGAGAACCAACTGCAACGACCAAGCTTTAGAAAGGGAACCCGGTGATGAACAGAGAATTCCCACCAAAAAATGTCGTGGCGAGTAGTACGCAGAGACGTGCAGAGCATGAGTTAGGCGCATCCTCAACCAGTGTTCCTGGAACTGGCTCATAGCATCCGACTACGAGCGGCGAAAAGAGCATCCCTCTTCGCCAACGCCGTTTTCTCGATTATCACATCCACAAAGGAAACGCCGCCGCCACGTCCTTGCTCCCAGTCCCCCTCCTCTGGCGTTTCCCTCGAGGATCGCGTTTCTGAAAGAATCGATGTTTCGAAATTTTGAGGATATGAACATAGTTGCCCTAAAAATATATATATACTGTCATGGATTGTTTGTACGATGAAGAGTAGGCCTGTTGGAATTAAGCAGGATTTTTGCCGCCTTCTAGCCAATATAAAAACGGCGCTGCTTCTTTTTGTTTTTGTTTGGGCACCTCCCTATCCACGAGTGGTAAAGCAACTGCTGTGTGAGGAACAAAACTGTGTGAACCAGATAGAATACTTCGTTGAGGCGAGTGCGCCGTACGCGACAATATAGTCAACAGCCGAGGTCCAAATCAAACAGAGTCCAGAGACTGTCGCAATGTTTTAAGGATGGGCTGCCCGACCGACCTGTATAGAGCCTCGCCGTCGCTTCAACAAAGAGTGTTTCGTTCCTTCCCTACAGCATCGTCTGAACACATCGCGCAAGTCCTCGGAGTCAGGGACGAGTCTACGAAGAACCCGGGCTCTATTAAAGTTATATGCGAGGAAAGCTACGAGGATCAGGAAAGGAGCGACTAAGGAGCGACGGCTGGTAAGTAACTCGGAAGTTGGACGTAAAGAGTAAAGGCAAAAGAACCGAAGATTAGCAAGCATCGGAGACCGAACTCGAGGGGCTAGGACGCTTGCCAGTACTAATGTTCGTTTGATTAGTTTCAGTGTCCTGTGTTTTGTGTTGTGATGGATTCTGTGCATCGCTGGCAGTAATATAGCTTCGATTCCTTTCTTCGTACACGATGTAGGACGGGACACGTAGATTGGGCCAAATATAAGACGAGTTGATGGAAATGGAAGCCTCTGATTAGGAGCAAAATGAAATTTGATCTAAATTCGAGCCAAATTGGTATTTCACCTCTTTCTAACTTATCAACAGCAGACTTCTCGAATATCGTGCCGTAGAGTGCCATACCTTTTGCTGCAGCGTTGCGCAGGCGAAAGGCGCATCTACTCGGAACTTTCCTGCGACTGTGGGCACTGCTCTATCTATGCCACTGGAGTCCTGGGAGGTCGAATCAATTTTGTGGTCTGGGTTAAGGAACTGAAAGGCTGGTCA
>JANDKJ010000349.1:0-23448 GCA_028551335.1 Armillaria sp. CMW 4456
ACAGATTCCAATGCTCTAAGTCACCTTTGGTCTCTGTTATCTGGTCTAGTGTGTATTATAAAAATGGGAAACTGGATGGGAAGGAAGATGGGATGTATAAAACATTCATCAGTATTATGTTAGTATTAAATGAATTTCTAATCGTCTTGGTATTGTTCTGTGTTGATGTTTCTGTGGCTATGGCAATGCAATAGTGGGTCTTGTCTTTATCTCTGGGTTCCTCAGCTTTATTGGGTTACATCTCAGCTTTATCTGTGACAATTCTGTTTGTCCTAATTCCTATAAACTGTCAATCTTTGTCAAAACTATACTTTGTTTCTTTGGTCTGGTCCTATCTCTTGTCAAATTGATTCCTATAACTGGTCAATACTATTTCCTGCAAAGCTCACACTAGAGCTGCTCTATAATTGTCAATACTAATTTCCTGCAAAGCTCACTGTAGAGCTGCCCTATGTCTGTCAGTTTGTCAATACTAAAATCTGTTCAAAACCTATCCTGCAAAGCTTGCTATAGAGCCACCCTATAATTGTCCAACACTATTCATCTGCTCTGGACACCCAAATGGGTTTGCTAATATCTTGTGAAATTGAAGCTAATTCTTTCCTATAAAACTAAAAGAGGTGAGTACTGCATGGTTATCACTTACTAACACTGAGCAAATGCCAATAATAAAGTAAAATAATGATGAGAGTCAAGGTTTTAAGTCAATGGATGATTGTGAAGTGTGTCAGCTTTAACTACTTCAAGCTTGGCTTTGTGGTGAACAAAATTGCTATTAAATGTGTGCTATTGGTATTGTTAAAGCTAGGTGAGTTACTGAGGTAAACAAATCAATGTGTGTATGTGGGGGAATGGAATAGAGAGAGTAACTAGTGTAAAGTATGAAAATACCATGTTTATATAGTAGTTTATGAATAAAATGGCATCCATGTGGTATATCTGAAGGGCTGTGCATTAGCATATGTGTGTCTGACTTTCTGACTATATGGCAGGTCTTGTGTGTTGTCTTTTTTGTGTCTGCACATTTGATTTTTATAGTTCCAGCATCAGGACTATGCCTTATTCATGGTGTCAGAGTTAAGAACAATGGTTGGAAATGACTGAGTACTGCCAAAGTATTGTTTGTGTCAACATCTTGGGGCTATACAGCAATAACCAATTATTGGCCAAAGTCCCCACTGGGTGTACTTGCTGCAGAAATCATCAAATTGCTGTTACTGAGCCCCTATAAGGCCAGACCATTGATATTACCAGTCCATGCTTGTGCCTGTACCTATGCAACTTGATGCGCTAATGCTGCTGATGTCAGTATTGCACCCTACTTCTTCTTTTGGTTTAGGCTGGTTTAAAGCCAAGGAGATAAGTCCAAATTAGCAGTATAGCCTTGAAATTGAGTCGTTAAGGCTGGGAAAACTTTGGATAACCCTAATAAAGTATATATGGGCTTGTGTGGAATGTTTGGTTTGGTGAAAGGCTGCTGGAGGAATAAATCCACAAAATTGGAGCATACAAAGCCCTGAGGCTCATCAGTGCAACACAATTCACTCTCAAAACACACAAATCTAACCCAAACACAATGTGCTCTTCCAAGAGATGCTCTCAGATACAATCCACAAGAGCCACTGGGTTTGAACCTATGCAAGTCAGACAAACCCACAACACAAAAAACACCATCCCACAAGCCAAAGGGTTTGAATCTCTGCCACTTGGGGAAAAGAGCACAGGCTAACCAGCCTATAGGGTTCAAACCTCTGCCAACTGTAGCTTTGTGCATCAGAAGATGCCTTTCACACCTAAGAGTGCACACACTCTGACCTCCCAAACATCCTCTAGATGAACTTAGAGTCAATCACACTTCACACAGATGTTTTACTGCTGTGAACCAATCTTTATATTTGAAGTCTCCCTCTAAACCAAGCTGAGAGTGTCAACTTTTGCTTACACACTATACAGAGGGCACCAGCTGGAAACTTGTATTCTACTCTATCTCTACCATATTTATACATGCACTATTACAAATGTTATCCCTTATCTGGTAAAGGTCCTAGCATTGAAGCACTCTATTCTGGTCTGTCTGACCTCCTCTTGTATGGCATTATTATGATGTTAGCCATCTGTTGATACATCTGGAATTGTTACCCTGAGAAAATCAACTTTAGAAACATGTTTGGTAACAGTAGGATAGCTAATCCATGCATTAGCTGGGCCTATAATTGTAAGAAACCAAATCCAGGACTTAGAAAAGTATCCTGGAGAGACTCTCATTGTGCCCAGCCAGTCCTGCACCCTGCTTCAGGAATGTCACAATCAAGCAGGAACATTCTAGGCTTAGGGAATTGAATGTAATGACAGTCCAGGACTATATTTAGTGTCCAGGACTGGTCTTGTGCAACCTGATTGATGATTGATCATCCAGGACCCATGTATGAGCTCATAACCATATGAGAGTATCCTGGACAGCCATGAATGAGCTCATGAACACAGAGGACTTTGGCTGGCCACAGGGAAACTAGTCTAGGATAGGTAGAAACACTATAAATAACTTAGTAGTAGAATAATATAAATACAAGCCTGTAATTAGTGTGGAGACCAAGTTTTTTCTGGCCCCCAGAAGTGCTGTAAAGCAATATAGTACAGATTAGGGTTAAGAGCTTCAAGCATAGTCTCACAGAAAGTAATTGCAACTGTTGACGTTAAGTCCGGGAGCATTTTGCAAGCACAGTATAGCCTGAGAACCAGTCAGACAGTTGTCCAGCAGTTCAGAACAGTTCCATGTCAGTGATAAGTTGCAGTCAGGTGCTCACTTGTGTCAGTTATTCTGCACCAGGCAGTTTTACAGTTCAGAATTGGAGTCCAGGACTCAGTTTGGTTGTGAATTTGGATCTATTGTGTCCCAGAAAGCATTCTAGCAGTTATATTCACATAAACCACCCAGTATATTTTGATTTGTGTCCTGGCTACTAGCTAAGGTATATTTCTATCAACCAGGAAACTTACCTGCACCACAAACTTACTAGCAGGTGGTGTGTGTGTGTCGTGTTTTTGGTGTTTTGTATGCAGTGCTCTGATCTTTCCCAGTGATGTGCTCAGTGATGGGCAGTGCACAAAAAGAAACCTGACTCTAGATCATCAATCTAGAGTCTATCTCTCACTCTAAAACACACACACTCAAAATCACCAATTAAGTTCAAGGTGGAGTATGGTAGAAGCACTCTTAACCTAGATTTGATAGTTCTGTCTCAAATTCAACTTCTATTCAAGGCTTTATAAATGTTTACACAAGATACACTATTGCAACAGTGAGGTATAAGTGCAAAGGGATTTTTATAGGTATATTTGAGCTGTTTAGACTCAGATAACTTTGTCTAGGCATTAAAAAGCTGATCTAGATTCACTTTTAAAACTGAAACAATCAAAGAACACACTGGTTCTACAAAGAGCACACAGACTCTGACTACACAAGTTCACAGACTTGAGACAAAGAAGCACACAGACTTCTACAAAGGATACACAGATCCTGACTTCAAGTACACAGACTCTAGAGAAGGAAATGGACCCCAAGTGGAACATAAAGGGAACCATCGTTGAGCCAGGTGGCTTCGACAGTGAATGGAAGGGGACTTCTGCCTACCATATCCTGCCACATCCAGCATACTGTTATGATTTTAACCCCTTTTTCGACCCTAACCCAAGCTGTGTCAGAGATTTTGCACTTGCCTTATAAGGGGGGTCGGCATTATATGCCGATATTAATCTTGGCAGGAGGGTTCAGGAGGATTAAAAGGCCGACTGACACATAATAATCATGATGCTCAGCAAATAATCTGAATGCTGAGATTACAAGAGTCACTGCCAACCTTATAATAATGTCCTTCTCCTTATAATGCCTTGTGTTACATTATAAGATAAGATATAGAATGGACTTTTATACATAACATGTTGAGTGCCTTCAAGATAAGAAGTACAATGAAACTAAACTGCATGCACTGAAGAAGAAAGAAGCATGTAAGAGCTTTCCAAATATGACAACCTCAGTATCAGTAGCAGGAAATGGCCTTTCAAATGATAACAGATCATTCTTGCTCAGTACCAAACCACTTTTCGCTTACATGCCTACTGAACTATCACAAATGCACATTCTCTGCCGTTTCTGTGCCAAACCGTATCATAAATTTGGGGTCAAAGCTCATGAAAGAGTGTGCGGGAAAGCCTTTGTCCATCAGCAAGAGGACATTGCCTTTGAAGCCCTTGTGCAGCAGCATCTTGGTAGAGAATTAATGATATCATTCTTGTACATGATGCTAACTTGAAGAGGAATGTTCAGCAGACACGATGGCTCAAGAGCATGCTTGTATGCATTCTGAAGCTAGTCATACCACACACCTAGAGAATAAAGCTGTCTCGACAGATACTGGTTAGTGAAACCCTCCAATAAAATACTTCAGTATCTAAACTCTACATTTTTGTTTTGTTAAAACACAATTAAAGTGCAGCATGTTGCTTTTGACCCTGAGCAAGCAAGATTATCTGACGGTGATGGCAATGGTAACAGTACTGATGGCTATAGCAGTAACAACGAAGAGTTTATCTCTGACAAGATATCCGACTTGGAGTCGGAGAATGATCAGAATGATCAATTCAGTGAGAATCTCTTTGACATCGATGATACTAAAGAATATACAATTGGACATACCCAAACCTTCTACCATTCCAATAGTGGCCTCCATTCTCTCTCTGAAACTCTTGAAGAATATCTCAGTCGCACGAGTTTTAAAGGAGATTTGGATAATGCTTCTGCATCTATTGGCTCTCAACCTGAAGACACTCAACCATGGAGTCCATTTCAGTCCCATTTACAGTTTGACATATGTGAACTTATTTTGGACTCTGCTTTAACAAATAAGCACACAGACAAGCTGCTGGATATTTTACATCGAGTGTTGGCTTTATCAGATCATGGGAAAGAGGAGCCAGTTAGCAAAGAAAGAGAGTCTATTGCCAAATTGAAATTGCATCAAGATGTTCATTGTCTTTGGGATAAGGCTTCTTTGCTTTGAACTCTGGTGAGTTTTTTTCAATCATGTTATCATATAAGAATGTTGCTTGTACTTATTTTTTACATCTAGTTTCAGAAATCAACATTCACAGTAAAGCTCAAAAAGAGGAGTTATGAATATGATGTTTTTCACTGTGATATCCTCCAGTGGCTACAGGAGTTGATAAAGGACCCTCTTCTTTCATTGCATTTTGTTTGGGATGCTGTTAAAATGTTGCGATGGAATGGAAGTCAATTTGTACGATTCTGGGATGAACCTTGGACAGGGAAAATGTGGTGGAACATACAGGTACTTTCTATTATATAAAAATCAATGTCATATATAACTTCTCATCTATATTCTTATAGTCGAAATTACCTAAGGATGGAAAGCTTGCAGCTATACTCTTATATGCTGATAAAGCTAGGCTATCCTCCTTCAGATCTGCCAAATCCTATCCCGTTATTGTTCGATGTCTCAATTTGCCAATAGAGATTAGAAATAGCCACAGAGTAGGAGGTGGATGTATTATTGGTTGGTTGCCAGAAGTGAGCTATCTATTGTCTTCTTGAAGTGATATTTAAAAATATATGACTAGGTGCCCGAATATCCAGAGCATGCTGGAAATGCTTACTTCGTTGATTTCAAGAGAAAAGTATGGCATGAGGCCTTGTGTCATATCCTTCAGCCATTGTTTCATGCAAATAAACATGGTCAGGATATAGTCATACCAGGAACTGATACAAGACTTCAAATTTTCCCTTCAGTGTTAGTATTATCTGTGGATTATGAGGAGCAGTACATACTTAGTAAATTTATAAGGATTTACAAACTTACTAGAGCTCAATCAGAATGGTAATGGCACTAACAAGAGGAAGTGGAGGAAAAGCTCCATGTCCAATTTGCCTTGTACCTCGAGAGAAGCTCTACAATCTGGAGTTGGATCATGAGTTATGAAGTAAAAGTCAGGTTCAAGAACTGTTGAATTCTGTGGAACAAATGGAAAGAAAACAGGATCAAAATACTGAACTTTCTCAGTATGGTGTATGAAATGTGGAGGTAAGTTTTCAATAACTTAATTGATTAAATAGCTGACTATCAGCTTTAGAATGTTTTCTTCAAGTTAAAATGGACAGACCCTTTTATGGCCTTATCAGTTGACCGTTTACATGTCAATAACAGCGGTTTATGGGGAAAACATCTCAGAGATGAATTGATCAATCGAGTTATACAACTTGGACGAAGTAAATGCAGTCAAGCAGATAAACAGTAAGCTTCTTCCTATTTACAATGTGCTACAGGCCTTTACCCAATTGCAACAGAATGCAATCCTTCCCTAGATGGCAGAATCTGTACCATTTTGAAGGAGGGTTTACTTCTATAACCTTTACCAATGGAGGAATTTATGAGGATATGTCTAAGGTATAGCTAACTGTTAATCATTCTTATTTGAAAGCTTACCAGAAGTTATATAGCAAATTCTATTCATTGTTCACAATATATTAACAGAAGAGATGGATACTCATGGGTATTTACTCCTGAAATGTATTCGCAGCTATCTGGAGTTGGATGCATATACTTCATTAAGAGTCCATACTGAGGATACTCTTAATGAAGTAGAAAATGAACTGAAACATTTTGGGGGCTTGATACAAGTATGTGATTCTTTGATGACATCGCTGTTGGTTTTTGAGGCTGGTTTATAGGAGTATGAGAGGGTCACAAAGCAAGAGAACCCACAAGCAAAGTCTTGGAATTTTCCTAAGATCCATTCGCTAAAGCACTTAATACGAGATGTTAAGGCTAAAGGAGCTTCTCGAAACTTCAATACAAAACCAAATGAACAGATGCATAGATCTTTAAAGGAGGCTTATCAACTTTGAACAAACTTTAAAAATGTTGAAGAACAGGTATTATTTTATTGCTGTAGTACAAATGTCAGAAGCTGATTAGCATTAGATATTATGGGTTGATGAACGTTATTATGCTGCAGCCTTTATCAGAGAGCAAATAGAAGCTCATGATGAATGACTTGATGAAGGCTCAGAAGATAATGCTTCAAACAGAGTGTCATTTAGCAGCAATAGTGTGGCTATAGATTGGTTGACAAAAGCCACACTCCATGGAAATAGGGGTAAAGGTGGTAGGGTGTGGAAGATTGCAGACCTGGAAAGAGACAGAAAAGATGACAAGGCATTCAAGAACTTTTGCATCAAACTGTCTCAATATATGAAGAGGATATTTGAGATCTATCCAGAGGAACGACCTGCAAAAAGTACTTATGCATTTACTGGTTTCAGCAAGGACGAAAAGGTGTGGAATCTTATTATCAAGCTACATCCTATCTTAATAATAGCTCCATAGATATGACAGCACAGCTACATGAAAACTTATTATCAAAGTGCTGTTGACTTGAAAGCCATGGTTGACTATGTTTGCTGCAGTCCTGACTTCTACAATCATCCACGCTATGACTGTGTTCTTTATATGTCAGGGGATAAGTTTCAATTTGGCCGACTCATCATCTTGTTTGAGTGTGTGGTAGAGGAGAAGAAGTATCCACTTGATTTGGTGCATCCATTCACTGAGCCACTTACACAGGTCCATGCTCAGAAGAAAGTGGACAAGGATCTAGGATTTTACAGGGTACAAGCAAAGAAGAGGATTGAATCTGAGTTCATCAGCATTTATGCTGTTGTCCAAGGTGCCTTGCTCATCAAAGATTTTGGTTACTTGGGGGACAGAGATGATAATGAAAAACAGGAGTATTTTGTTGTGGACATTGTAGATGCTGATATGTTTCTACGGATGAAGGATCTAGAGTTTGTGGGAAGATACAGGGGTTTGTAGTCATTGTTGTTCAGCTCACAACAAGTAATATATACAACTTGAAGGGCTTCGCCAATGATCAGCGGTTTGATATAACCAAGCTGCATATTATCTTCATCATTCAAATAAACCATGTACTATATTTTATTGAATTTAAACCAGATGAATAGCTTCTAATTTTGAGACGTGTTTAATTTCACATGCTCCTTTGAATTGTCTTTAATCAATACACTGAACAAAGTAACTTCATCAGCATAGAAACCACAAAGGAGCAGCAATTGCTTGTATACATCAGTATACAACTCAAATGCCTTGGCTAGCACTGAAGATTTCTCAATTACATCTAAAAATAACTGAAGCTCGATCAAGCCCGATTCAGATGTTCAAATGTCACATGACATGAAGTCCTTTAACTCGTCTCTATCACTTTGCTGGCTATGTTCACAAATGCTGATGCTCAATGCACCCCTTTTGCCACCAGGAGATAAAACGCTTAAGCCTGGAATGAGGATTGTTGCCAGCTGGGATGGAATAGCTCTTTAAACAATGCAGCAAGTCTAAGGTATGTCTGCATGTTGTTATATTGCAAGCTCACCATTGAAGACCTCAATTTAGGTTGAATTGTTTGATGAGGTACATCAATAGCACTCAATACGGGCATGATGTTGGCTGGTATGGATAATGGTGGAGAGTTTCTTTGGGATCCAGCGAAGACTGGGTGCATTGCTTGCCATGACCCCTTTTTTCCTGGCTCAGTGCGTCAGTAGGACCACAAGGCAAACACCTCATATTGTCAGCTTGCCCAGGTAGTGTTGGTACTCTGAGAGTACAGCCTCCAATGCTGCTGCCACAGCATGGAATATATCATCCTCCTGTGAAGTGAGTATTCCATTTCCTGTTCCTCTCTCACCATGAAGACTGTCGTTAGGGCTCTTCTCATCTCTCTTCCCATGACGACTACAATGACGGCGACTACACTAGCTTCCTACCTTGATATCAGTAGCATTGACCATGCCTAGCATTTGGACTCGTCATCCACGCTATTCTCTTTCTGTGTTGATTGTGCTGGCAGCCGCCCTGTACCAGTTGAACCCTTACGAGACAACCCCACAATTCCTTCCTACACATTTGTTCGTGATTCAGATCTTTTGGCTACAGATGCTGTTTATGAAAAAACCCTACATGATCGAAAAGGACTCATTTAAACTTTTGGTCCAGCTTTGAACAAAGTTTTGATGTAGGCACTTGCTTTTGAACTCAAATATCGATCTTACTTTCACCAGATTTCCTCCTGATAAGGAACCTTGGCCAGCCTATACCATCTATACACATCCAAATGGCTCCCACCAGTACCCTACTCAGTCTCGTCCGATGTCCTAGGGGACTTTTTCCCAGCTTCATATAATTGCTCCCCTGAGATTGAACGGCTTGGCACACTAGGAGAAGGCGGAAAGTGGGTCTGTGGATTGTCCCACATGCAAGAGAAGCTGAACTGTGTTATTTATTCTGTTGGTGTGTTGATATACCTTCCTTCCAGATTTCACTGTCTATATCTACCACAGGCATCAATTATGAGTCTTCATTCGAGGTGGAAGTCCTCACCAATACCCAGCATTGCGAGATGTGGAGTTATGATTATGGTGTCAAGTCATTTGGGCCTCAAATACCATGGTCCCTGGCATCGTACACTCTATTCTTCCCATATGGTCTGGTAGATGGCGACAAGGTGGCAACGGATGATTCACCCCCTATGTTCACTCACTCTTGAAAGCATTGTGGCAATGAATGGTCAGTTCCATTCTCCATCCCTTCTGACAGGTACTTACCTAACATATTAAGATGTCCTCACATCGACATCCTTAAGATTGATGTGGAGGGATGGGAGCTCGAAATGTTGACTACTCTCATCAGGCCGTACTTGCATGCTGACAGGCCATCTATGCCCATACCAAATACATTCTCCTCGATGACCCTTTAAGCACTGTGGTATGTGTTTTTCTTTTTTCAAAAAAGGCAACAACAGAGCTGAGAGTTGTCCAACAGGATAGCCATACAGCAAGATTTTTGTATGAGCATCTCGAACCCCTTCTAGCTAGCAGGACAGTTGTAAGTTATTCATATTGTATGAATTACCAGTGGGAAATCACTCAAGGATGTACTCACAGGTCCTTGTTACCCATCGCATTGAACTAGTCTTTCCAGGGTCTTATTATTTGATTTGTATGCTTGATGGACGTATCGATGCCAAGGGTACTGTTAAAGACCTTCGGGCACAAGGACTATTAGACAAGATAACACAGGAGGCCCACGAAGAGCAAATACAAACCGACCATTCTACAGAAGACACTGGAAGCTATTACTGACAAGCCCATCAATACCAAGTTGAAGAATTTAACCCTCGGAAACTTATCAAGGATGAACATCGTGAAACGGGCGGTGTCAAGTGGGGTATCTGAATCTACAAGAGCTATTCCAGGGCATTGTATGTAACCTTTTTTCAGATATTGAATATGTACTAATGCTTCTTTTATTCTGAAGGTCATACTGGTTTGGTTGCTGCTTTTGTCCTTTGTGGCCATTAATCAACTACTAGGTATCACTGAGAAGCTCTGGATTAAGGTACATTGTTCCCTTGCATGCTTCAACCCTGCGCACTCATGATATCGTTCTCAGACATGGGGTGAAGCTTATGGAGATACCAACACATCGACATTTTACAACAACAGAGCTTTCTCTGCGCTGGAACATAAAATTGTTTTGGATGGACATATTCAATCCCACATACATAACTTCCATAATGCTCCTCCCTCGATAAGCATTGTCATTCCTAAACTTCCCGATGTCCGGGAACACCCTTTGTTCTGTGCAGGTGTTTATTCTGCAATTAGCATTGGAGGTGCAATCATAAGCATTATGTCGATGACAGCTCAGTTTACAAGCACTCTCAGAGCATCATGCATCCTGTTCGAGTACAGCTTAATTTCATTCTTTGTATCGATCACAAATGTGCTGAGCTTCTCTTTAGGCAACTTCTTCCGAGGCAAACAGGATCACATCGCCACCTTCTCAACTTAGACAACATATGCCTAATTGGGGACAGGTTTGGATGTGATGTATGTCTTCTCTCACCATGTTGATGGTTGTCCTTGGCATGAAAGACTTTCTTCTCATCAATTTCCTCGTTACAAATGAGCTAGAGGAGCCAACACCTACTGTAAGAGTTGTGAACAACATACGTCTACTGATTCCTTTATTCTCTTCGCCACTGATGCTCTCTGCTACTAACAGACTGTGCTCAGTGCAAGCTCAGTGGCTACAATGTCGACAGACTTTGTTGAATATGTTGTCTGCTATGTCAACCACATCACCCCCATCCCTGGGCTTCTCTGACACTGCTGCCTCGATTCTCTGCACTGGTGTCACTGTCTACCATGCCATCAAGTACACCAGAACAGTGCTGGTGACTGGATTGTCCTCCCTGGTGCCAGAGGTCTCAGCCATCTTGCTGTGCAGTGCACCTGTGCTCTTGTCTCCGTTTCATTGCCAACGACTCTGGTGCCAAGAAGAAGCTCTGCAAGTCCCTTGGTGCAGAGGTCTGGATCTACTCTAAGGAGTTGAAGAGCATTGTCATGGATGTCAAAGCTGCTACCAGTGGATTCAACGCTCACTCTGCTGTTGTTGCCGCTGCGCATGTGAGTATTTTTGTGGCGGTCGATATTCTGTACTAACTCATGTTGCCCCAGAGCTCTGGCTACACCTAGGCTATTGACTACCTCTGCCCTGGTACCACCTTCATGGCTGTTGGTCCCCCAGGAGATGCCACCTTATGCTTCACTTTTCTTCAGTGTCTTCAAGGTAAGCATTATTCCGATCACTTTTAAATCAATAATTAATGATTTTGCAGAGCATCAGCATCTTGGTTCATATGTCAGCAACCATCAAGATGCCCGAGATTCAGAGGCCTTGGATGTTGCAGCTCATGGAGATTCAGAAGTAATGTCCACTTCGTTTCCAAGGACTTAAAGCAGCTCCAGGAGTATGTCATCATCTCTGATTCAATCAATTTCATTCTAATTCATAATTCTCTTAGCATTTACGATGGAATGAGCACCAGAAAGGTTGCCAGCCATGTGTCCTCAATGACGATTCAGGGATTGATGTTGGCCCAGAACATGGACTGGAGGTCAAATAGGAGGTTGGCAATGGAGGCAGCAGTGGTGCCTGGGAGGTATAACAGGCTGAGGCCTGGGGCAGGGTGACCACAGTGAGCAAGGAATGGGACAGAGGGGAGGGGGCAGAAGAAGACCTTGGGGACGATGAATGGCCTCTCGACCTCTCCTTTGATAGTGTCCATGACACCAACGAACTGCAGATCCTTGCCTTCCTGTGCAGCCTGATTCCTCAAGACGTCAAACCAGTCCCGTTGTGCGGTTGAAACTGCTTTTGGTCAGTCTTTGTTCCTTCGTTATCTGGATGATCTGCTTAGCTTTTCATCATGATAGATTGCCACTTTCCTGATGCTTCACTATGAACCTCTGTGCTCCATTGACACCGACCAGAGTCAACATGCCCACAGTTCCCACCTCCGTGAGGAAGGTCGATATCACAACTCTGGAGATCCGACATGCTTACATTGACGAGAAAATCAGCATCTTTATAAAAGTCTATCCGCCAGTCCATGTTTGAGTAATCCCTCCTCCCCAGGTCCTCGCCACAGCCATCCCGACAATTGATGCCACGATTATTCCCTGGACAACTTCGGAAATGGTGGAGAGCTTCATGTCATCCTGGTCACATCTCGTCGGAGATCCTCTCCTGTCCAAGTGGATTGTTGTCGTGCTCGCCTTGAGCATCGGCTTGAACGGGTACCCACTGAAAGCCATTGGTGCTGGTTTGGCTGGGAAGGGTCCAGCATCGAGAAGTGGCGGTGTTTGATTTACCAGTGAAGACAGCGAGGGCAAGGTCACAGAAACACACGAGGTCGTGATCAAGCCTGCGGCACCGACACCTCGTCCACATCCGACAGCTATATTCACACTTGATGATGTCAATAAGATCCTCAAAGCATGCAACTTGACGGTGCCTTCTCGACCGACTTCCCCTCTCACGGACTCGCCCTTATCCGATAGTGATGACTCTTCAGCCAACGACTTTGTCAGACCGCTTGAGGAGTGCATTGAGATCTTCGAAAATGGTCCACATCCTTTGAGTTCGTGCTTGTCACTGCTCAATGATGAGGAGATCATTCTCTTAGCTCAGAATGGGAAGATCACAGCGTATGCTTTGGAGAGGGTTCTCAGTAGCAAAGAGTTGGAAAGGGCAGTCTGGATTCATTGGGCTTTGATTTGTACATTCATCCTTCATTCATTGCATACTATCATCTCTTACTAGAGATTTACAGCACAGTCATCAAGGATTCAGACATTGGAGACCTCAAACATCCCGATGAGTAATTACGACTGGTCCCATGTCATCGGAGCATGCTGTGAGAACGTTGTTGGATACATTCCGCTTCCATTGGGTATTGCCGGTCCACTCAAGGTGGATGGTGCTATAACTCTGATTCCTATGGCCATGGCAGAGGGTACCCTTATTGCATCAACATCTCATGGTGTGAAGGCTCTCAACGCTGGTGGAGGTGTCACTACCATGCTCATGCAAGATGGCATGACTTGTGGACCTGCGATTGACTTCCCATCTGTCCTTACTGCTGCTGAAGCAAAACAATGGATTGACTCGCCTGAAGGATTTGACACTATCAAGGAAGTGTTCGAGTCTATGTCACGGTTCGCGAAGCTGAAGAGCCTCAAGACTGCTTTGGCTGGCCGGACACTGTATGTGTGGTTCATGACTGCCGCTGGTGATGCTATGGGGGTCAATATGATTTCAAAGGGTACCGATAAGGGACTGGAGGTTCTACAAAAGTGCTTCCCAGAGATAGTAGTTTTGGCGCTATCAGGCAACTACTGCATGGACAAGGTGGCTGCGGTTAACTGGATTGAGGGTTGTGGCAAGAACATAGTTGTGGAGGCTATGAAAACCACAGTCGACACACTGTGCAATCTAAATGCCAAGAAGAACCTGATTGGGAGGGTGATGGCTGACTTGATCAGTGGATTTAATGCCCATGCAACGAATATTTCGACTGTGATATTTTTGGCTACTGGACAGGATCCACCACAGAATGACGTGGAGGGTTCTAACTGTAAGACTCTCATGGAACTGTAAGTGACTACATTGTCGAGCTGGTTCTCGTTTGCTGACTTGATGTTTAGTACCCATAATGTACAAGATTTACTTATGGCCATGTCGATGCCGTGTATCGAGGTGGGAACTGTTGGTGGAGGTACCATTCTGTCAAACTCAAACAGCACATGAAGATACGATCCATTCCCACAAGCTATCATTCAAACAACTGTGCCTAATACATGTCCCCTGCAGGCCACCATTCAAACAACTGTGCCTTACATGCGGTGCTACTGTCAGATCAGGATCTGAATCGTTATCTGCAACACTTGATCATCAAATGGCAACATCAATGGAAGAAATGGCAAGAGGTTTTTTTGGTGGTCATTGTTGCACATGTAATTTGTCGTAGCAGGGTTAGCATTTGTTGACAAGGTGTAGGGATATCTTACAGGTATGTGCCAGCCTACATCCTTAGCCATTCTGACTTGCTACTACTCCAGTACTTGAATATGTGGGTGGACTCAGAAGAGAACCGTGAGCAGCTCTGAAGGCACGACATCGTTATCCAGCCCAGCCTTAGGGGGCCGTCAAATGTGCATTTGTGTACCTGCAATTAAGCTATGTTGAGATTAGCTTGGACGGTAGCACTTTGTGCTGGTTCCTGCATGTTCATCACCCAACAGTTCCTTGAGACCATGATGGACCTTCCAACATGCATGCCACAACAACCCATCAGCATACCCATTTCACCTTGATGGCCATAGTGTTGTTGGCCCCTGCCACCTCTTCATTCCTCTCCTCCACCCTCCATCCTCATCAACCCAGTCACCACTGCTGCCACTGCAGTCATCCTTTATACTCAGACCATCAGCTCAACCCCCCCTCCTCTGCTGCTGGCTCCAGCTTCCCTTGACCAGCCTTCACCCCCTGTCTATGGAGCAACTCTCCCATCATCACTGTGCACCTGAACCTATAGCAGCCATTGGAAGTAAGGATGGGCTGTCGACACTCAGGCAGAGGATGCCCTCAAGGCAGGTTGAAAACAGGTCAGTGCTCAGTCCTTCCTCCCCTCTGTGGGCTTGGTGCCCTGGTCTCGAGCTTGAGACCAGCACCAATGCTGGTATCATCATTCTATTCATGTCAGGGGTTCAGCACTGAGCCTTGAGCTTAAGGCTGGTGCTATGCTGTCCTGGTTTCAAGCTGGAAACCGACGGTATGCTCATCCTTCTGCCTGGTGAATCTTTCTAGCAGACATCTTGGCTGTTGGATTCAAGCTGGAAATCAGCCACCCTTTTCTGTCTGCTGTGCTATGCCTCCATTCCAACATTGCCGCTGCTTAGCTTTGAAGCTTTAACCTGAGCTCTACTGCTCATGCCACATGCCTCTTAACCCTCAGGCTGTGGGGAGAAACTAGAATCTGATGGGGGCAGAGCACCGGTTCCCCTTCATTTTATTTATTGGTACCTTGACATCTGGCTAACCCTTCTTACTTTACAGAAAAGGATCGTGGACCCCAGGAAGAGATCATCCTTCTGCAAGGGTTTGATATCGCTTCCCTCCTACAAGAGCGGCTCGAATCTATGGAGGATTATCAATCTGATTCAGATGTGGGCTAGGGGAAGACTCGGATGGGGAAGGGCTGACAAGGATTAACCAGGTATGGCCCTTTATGTCACACATTTCAATTCTTTGACATATTTCTTGAGACCACATTGCCTGAAAGCATACCCTTGCCTTTGCCCTCATCCTTATCATCACCTTTACCATCCCTTTCACCATTTCACCATTGCCATCACCATTGCTATCACCTTCACCTGCACCCTCCATGCCATGCAATAAGCCTCCTACACTTTCACGATGTGAAAAAGCAAGACTAAGGAATCGAAACTGCCAGCGAAGTAAGTGAGCGAGTGAGGCTGAGCCATTGGAAGACAAGTGGAAGAAGGTCTGGGATAAGTGATATATGGAATCGCAAGCTCAGACTGTCAAGCTTGTCAACTTCGACATCTCTTCAATTCCTCCCTCCTCATCAGGATTTATTGGTAAACGGAGAACCGACTTGCCAGAGAATTGCAACTCTCTGCAACAACTGCTGGATCAAGGTTTCACCCACATACAAAGGGAGGGGTTGATAGCGAAACCCATTGTCGATCAGAAGGGGCGGCTGATAGCCGTTGTCCACTGTGAACCCAGGAGCAATGACTGGCAGAGGCAGGTTGAGGATATGGTGCTTTCCATCGATGCTGGGGTGGAGGAGCTGAGGGGAGCTAATGAGAAGAAAGACCATAGATGGGGTGCATTTACTGCTATTAATGCAGGGATTAGTTTTGGTGGTGGTGGAACAGTAAGTTTCAGCTAACTATAGGTTGATATTACTGATAAATTCTCAGCATGCCAGTAACTTGAAGCTGCTAGGCAAAAAGCAACCCTTCATAGAGAACTTATTCACAAGACATTCCTTCAAGTCATGGTCTGGCTTCATCGATTGTCGGTCATCCTATCCTATAAGTCTAGCTTCTATTAATCTAATTCGAGAGTTAATTTGCAACAGGTATTTTCAAAATCTACAACCTGTTGATGTACCAAGAATACTCAAATATGCTGAAGGCCCTCTGCAAGTCTGACATCTCTCTGAATCATAACTTTTCCAACAGCCCCTTTGCTGCTGCTACAGTAAACTGTGGTCAGCAGTCAGTAACCAAGCCTCATGTTGACTATAAAGATAGACCGGATGGCTGGTGTGCTATAACTGCATTAGGATCATTTAATTGGGAGAAGGGTGGTCAGCTGGTTCTTTGGGACCTTAAGCTTGTAATCGACTTTCCACCTGGAACTACCATGCTTATTCCTGCTGTGCTGATCATGCATTTTAACCTTCCTATACAGCCTGGGGAGAAGCAATATTCTATAGTACAGTACAGCAGTGGGGGACTATTCCAATGGGTTTATAACAGATTCAAAACTGATAAGGAATGGTATAAAATGGTGACTCAGAATGAGATTTACCAGAGAAAACAGGGGAATGCAAAGCATTGGAAACAAGGGCTTCAGCATTTTCCTAGCTTTTATAACATAGGTTATAATTAATTTACAAGTTCTTGTTTTTAAAGGCCAAGATGAATATATTGGAACCACAGTTTAGCCATCAAATGTTGACATGTTGAAAGAATTCTGCTGTCACTATGGAAATCTCTGCATCTTTCTTCAACACTCTTTTACTCTGATAGCACAACTATTCAAGGTCATACATGATGGACAAGACAGGGACTCTCAACAAGCTTACCGAACAGTTGAATGGCCTGTCAGTTGATGATATTGCCAAAGTGAGTTTTGACTTTGAAATCAGTAGACAAGCTTTCACTGTGGATTTTTATATAGCTCATTCATGATGCAAATATACAAAAGCAAGCTCGTCATAATCAACTTCAAGCTATTGATGAAAATACTGCTACTCTTAGTAATACTGAGCCCATCATTTCCACTGACAAAAATTCTTCAGAGTCAGCCAGTTGTCAAGGCTTACCACTGGCAGACACGGATCAAGGTCCATCACCTTCACTCAAAACCAAGGCTGTAATGGAAAAGTGTGAAAGAGTTGCTAAAATGCTAGTCTTCTTTGGCCATATCTGGTGGTGCAACAAACCTGTTTTCAGTGTTTCTCATGCATTTGCTCAGAGCAAGCTGGAATCTGCTTCAGCAATGTTGACCAACAATAAAAAGGAGGAGGCAGATAAGCAGGAGAAAATCATGTCAATGAAGCTGATTCTTCAGCTTTATGATGCTCTTCCTGTTCAGTATCATCTATTTATTGGTGGTACAATTGGTGTCCACCATGAGCTTGAAAGAAAGGTGAGTTTCCTCTTTTCTTTATAACATGACACTATATTGAATTATATTATAGATGAGAAATGCAGCTACCAATGTATGATCTGCAATGATAAAATGAATAAAAGATTGCTGCCACTACATATGCAGTGACCTCCTTGAAAATCCCCAAATCCTGGATGAGAAGGACAAGGTTTACCAAGACCCAGTTTGTTGTCGACTTATTGGATGCACATCAAGTAATACAATGCATAGCTGGCTATGCCCTTTGCTGTATGAGACTGGAAAACATGTCGGTGGCTCTACATTGTTTAGGAATAGGGCTCTTATCAAAGTAAGCAAATAAGATCAGTCATCAGCTAAATAGCTTACAATTTGACAGATATTAAAGGCTGTTTTATGGGGAGAGAGCTCACTCAAGGGAGGTAATACTATCTGGACAAAAAGCACCAATGCTGCTCTTTGGAAAGTTACCAAAGTAAACCCAGCAGCCATTGCATTTTCCACCATCACAGTGGGTTTTTTCTGATCTCTTAATTCTGGGACAATGATGCTAAACCTTGTCTTTAGCTTCAATTTCTCCTTTCTGGTGACTTTGCCTTTCATTCTGATATTGGGAACAAATCAAAAATTCCCTATAATGACGATTTCGAGTACTATCATAACTTGATAACCAAACTTCTGGATGACGACAACACCAACATGAAGAACACAGTAAATCTCTTCAATGAGCAAGTTTTCAATAAAAGGATGTCACTTGTTGGAAAGTTAAAAGCAGACAGGGCTCATTTAGAGGATAACTCTGATGAGGAAATTCTCCTTATGGGTTTGGACAACTCTGATGAAAGTGATGTTGAAAGCCACGATGGCGCTAAAAGCATTGACAACCATTCTTCAGGTATGATAATTAATTTTTTGATCTTTGATTATCTAAAATGCATCTAACATTGTTAATATAGATAACTTATCCACCATTATGGATTTTCCATCTACATCCATAACCTCCAGCCATTCTGAACATGCCACAGTCACTGCTACAACGCACAAAGTCTTTCTGAACCATCGATAGTGGCTACCACAGCTACTACTACCTCTACCATTTGCCATGTTGCATTTATGGACTCAATCGGCACAAAAGCAAGACCAGCAGCTCAACCTATAACGCCTTCTCATAGGAGTGTTCGAAACTTACCTAGGACTGCAGCTCAAATCGCTTCTAGCACAGTTTCAGAGCCTGTTTTGGCTTCAAAGAGGAAAGTTACCAAAAAAGCTAACAAACAGGCTGAGATGGCTATTCAGCCAAGCGCACCATCTACTGACCAAGAAGGGAAAAGGCAAAGGGAGAGGTCTATCAATGCCGAAGGCCAGCTTGATCCTCCCATCCCTGAGCAAATCCACTGTTGAGCAAGGAGATGGAGATTTTGATGAAGAAGAGCCTGAGGAGCTTGAGGAAAGAGAGGATGAAGAGCCTTAGAGACTTTGTTCAATTGTAGTGTATGTAGAAATCATTGATTGTCCAGTATATTGATGATACTCTGTCCACAAGTGCTAGATTATTATATCTTGGGTGGTATAATCATTATATAAATAACGGACTTCCCTGTATAATAAATGCTAGTATAGTGTATTGGTAAAATTTGTAGTGAAATATATGAACTATAGGTAGGCTGTGAGTTTGATTCCCCCTGTTGTAAGTTTGTTTGAATTATTTAACATTGTGATGTGTCATTGTTTGTACTTGTAATACTAAGTCCTTCATAACTAATAAGTAATAACTCAAGTGATAATAACTAACAGAAAGTAAATATATCATAAATAACCTAAATAAACATAGCATATGACTAATACCAGATATGTATAACATGTGACAGGTGACAGAATGCGTGACAATGTGTGACAGAAACACAGCATTAGTAAGCATCATAATTCTACCACCTCAGAAAGTTTATACTGTTTATTGGTCATTATATACACCGTTATAAGTTGCTAACTATAGATGATAATGTTTTTCCATGACTAATAATTGACCATGTAAGAAGGCTTATAAGGTTAGGCTGTCAACTTTTAATGCCGGTTGATAAGGTTGTCCACATGCTGCCTTTTAACTGTCATTATAAGGTCACATGTTGCCTTTTAATCACCATCATAAGGTCGCAAGTTAGGTGGCTTGCCAGGGTCTGGGCCCAGAAAACAATGCCACTTAATTTGCACGTTGTCGAAAGAGCTCTCATCTAATAAGCCGGCCAGTGCCTTATTTGGATTATAAGCCAATTTTGAAAGTGGAGGTTCGTCAATGGACGACCCTTCCCTAGGTTTGGCCGACAAGCAGCGAGCCTCCCACCATGACCCCCAGCCCCGACAGGACCCCTCCCCTCGCCACCCAAAGGAGGCAAAGGGAAAGGGAGGGCTCCTGCCTCAATCACCAACAGTGTCAGAACCATTCTTCCCTCCACCCCCCAATCGGCCTGGACAAGAGGAACAGGAGGGCGGGCTCCAATTTCACAACCCCACCCCCTCCAGCCCCTTAACCCTCTCCCAAGAAATAGTGAGGGACTACCAGAAGGCCCACCAGTGGCTGGGCCTTCCGGAACCAGTCACAATGAAGACGGTTGACCCTCCACCAACATGGTTCAAGGCGATGGTTCGCCCCCCAAGGCCACTGTCCTCCAGTTCAGGGGACACCCTGTCACCAACGTTCGTGCAGAACATGAAAGGATTGCCTGTGACAAGGAGGAAAGACTTACCGACCTCAAGTGGGAGTATGACCAGAGAAAAGCTGCAGAGCTTGAGAATCCCACCCCTGAAGCCTCCATCTGCTCCTACATCGAATTGACAGTCGACAGCATTGTCGAGCTCACCAACCCCTACAAATGCTGGATCCCAATGAACCCTGACCCCCCATCCCCAAGCACCCCATCATGGAGAGAATGATGAGCTTTCCGAGCTGGGTCATCGACAACTGGCGAGCCCAGCGAGTGCCTGGACACACTGCTCCCCCAACCCCCGAGTCCAATAGCAGACCATTCGAGCCCACCAATCCCGATGAATACATCAACTTCGATCAGCTTCATGCTGAAGGATCCGAACCAGACAACAGGGACATATTCCATCTCCCCAGGGGGGGACCTCATGACTTCTAGCAGAGTAGTACCCAGTTGGTACTTCAACTCCAAGGAAGAAGAATTACTAAACCTGCTGGACAGGAAGGAACAGTGGAAGGAATGGCTGCAATGGGAATTTCATAATTATTATCATAAAATACATGGACCATTTGCAGCCCATAACCCACTGATACAAAACACACGTGAGCTGATGACCATCCCAGACAAGCCAGTCATCTGACAAAGGGTCACAATCACTGAACCAACCTCTCTTCCCCTCTGGCCCCAGAAGTCAATGATGAGTTACAGCTCGCCTTCCACCAGTCTTTGTGACAACCCAGCATGACCATCTGGAACCCCTCCCCCATCCCTGTTGGCAGGCATTCAGTCCGACACCAGTGGTGTTGGAGCCTATCCAGCCTCTGTCAGCCACCTTATCAGCTTGGGAAGCAGCTGACCAACTTATGAGGAAGCTGGAAGCGAATAGACAAGAAAATGAGGCATGGACCCTTAACATGGACATAAATACATTCTTCCATTTATGAGACATCGAACTCAATAACCTCATCAGTGATCCAGACTATGAAACCACCCCACTTGGCCAATGAACTGCCAAGCTCAACCAGGCACAGATGGAGATTGCCATCCAGGAAAACAAAGCAGGGTGACACCCTGCCCAGGGGGTCAGATCAGACTCCACAGATCCAGGGTCGTCACCTTCTCCAGCCAACCCCTAGCAGGAGCAGGACCGGAAGCCATGGGACCCTTGGGCCAAGCTGAACCAGGCCCACGTCACTACTACCAAGAGGCACCAAAGGACTTGGCTAGGAAATCAGTCGACCAGACCTTATGGGTCCCAGGGAAAGGCAGAACTCACCCCTCCAGAAACCTGAGGAATACCCCAGAACCACGCAGTATGAAGCCAAACACCCCAGGCTGGATCCGATGGAGCAGGGAATGCAAGTCACTGCTTACAACAACAACCTTGCCTCCCTACCAAGACCTGGTGGAACCCTGGAGATGCCTGGCCCCCATCTAATCCCACACCCCTACAAATTGGAGACACAGACCCAACTGGGGACGACCAGTCCTGGTGAAGTACCCGCACCCTACAAGGGAGACTCTGACAACCTGGACTGATTCTTCAGAGCCTGTGAACTGTACTTCGAAGCCCATGGAAATGCCTTCCAACCAGAAGTGAGACAAGTGGTCTTCATGGCCTCACACATGGAGGGGATTGCCATGTGGGTCACATGGGTACAAGTGACCCTTCTCTCATGAAGCCGGGGATGTCACTGATTCCCCCACTGGCAGGAGTTCAAGGACATGCTCAGAGGGAGATTCACTGACCCTGCTGTGCAAGAGAAGCATCAGAGGAAGATGAAGGAGCTGAAGTGGGACCGGAACAAGCAGACAGCTACAGAGTACTTCAACAATCTTGAAGAACTCGCTCGAAAAGCTGGGTTGCACCACAAGAGAGACAGGGGACACCTAGTCAAGGCCCTCCGACTGGGGGTACCAGAGCCAATGATCTGAGGAATCATCTCGGTAGGACAATGGATCCCCTGAAACTACCCCAAGTGGTGAGAGCACATCATCGGCATTGACAAGGAATATCAATGATACCGAGCCTACACCCCCTACACCCCCACTGACCAACAGAGCCAGAAGCCCTGCCAGTTCTGGCTCTAAACCAATGCCATCCACAAGCCAAACGAAGACACCAACCATGACACCCTCCACTGACCAGAGGACTGGGACGGGCATCACCTATGGCAGGCAGGGATGACCAATGGATGTAGACTGCCTTCGGCAGAAGAATGAAGGCTGATGTTATAATTGCGATGAGAAAGGACACATGGTAAAAGAGTGCCTGAAGCCGAAGAAGCCCAGACTCCTGTGATCATGCAAACAGATCCATGCCACCATCACGTGACTCGAAAACAAATACAGCACCGCAGATGAGAAGACACCATCGACTAGCAGCATTGAGGAGGTAAAAGATTAGGCCGATGAACAAGCAATTCTGCTCAATTGGCCATGGACAAAATTAGTTTTAGTATGTCATCATTACCCTGTAAAAATACTCATGATATGCCTGTAGTACCTGTATGCATAAATATACCAGTATCGACCCCGACGAACACAAAACCGAAAGAATCACAGGAGAAGAAGTCAGTGCACATGACAGGCCGACAAGTGTCCATCCTTGTGACTGACCAGAAGTCCCCACATGACGTGCCACAACTCACTTCTGACAGGGGTGCAGACAAAGTGATCCTGACTTCGTCAGAAGAGCTAGCATGGGAACCCTCCCCACTGGTCGCAAACATCCCAGCAAGCAAGAAGAAGACTGCTGAAGAGGCTAGGTTGCGTCTACTCATGGAATAGTGAGTGGTACAGTGTGCTATGACACACACTACACCTTACACCTTCTACACCCCACTAATATCAACAACTACCCTCGC
>JANDKJ010000350.1:0-27372 GCA_028551335.1 Armillaria sp. CMW 4456
ACTTCTGTTGCGACAGACTAAGAGTGGAGGTATACTAGTTCTTGAGCTAACGATGACTCCTGAGGCGGAATACTTCTGTCTATCTGTCCTATCACGATTTCTAACCTTTCGGAATTACTGTACCGTTCTAGCCATACTTGAATTAACTCACTTTCAAGGGCGCTTGTTCTTGTTCTTCAATTTGCAATTCGCCTATAAAGCTAACTTGAACCCGATGCACCTAAGGAACAGTCGGGACAATCCAAGCGGCCCGGTCGGAATTCGAGTGGGGGGACTCAATTCCATCAAAGCACGGGGCTGGTCAGTAGTCAGCAGCATCATGCGCTTCATGATTTGATTCTCGCCCTTGTACCGTGGAAGGATTTACACTATTCAGCGTGATTAATGCTGCCGAAATTTCAGCCCTTTTGCTGATTTCGCTATCATGACGTTTGAATCCATCATAGTCAACCCCTCAACCGGAGTGCAGCTATCCTACATCGATAGCGGGCGCCCCAGCCCAACCATCGTACATCACGATAATTGCTATTCACGGAATAATCTTCAGTAAAGGCTCGTACTGCTCTCTTTACTGTACTCGTCACTTAGATTCACGCCATATACAGAAATCTTCCAAAAGGTAATAGATCTCGCACCAAGCAAGGGAGTCCGCTTGGTCGCCCTCGACAGACGCCCGTACCCGGGGTCTTCCCCATTCTCAGCTGAAGAGCTCCGTGCCTTGAATCCCGCAGGTGCAGAGGCCTTCCTCGAGGCACGCGGGCATGAGATAGCCATCTTCGTCGACACACTCATACAGAAATTCAGCCTTCCGCCCATCTCGAGTGGAGGTGGCGTCGCACTTCTCGGATGGTCGCTTGGTACGGCCTTGACTTCGGCAGCGATATCAAGTGCTGGTACGCTTCCTGATGATACTCGCACACGACTAGAGGGATGTCTGCGATCTGTCATTTTCTATGGTGAGCTTATGCCTTTCAAGCTCTCGGATCCTACAGTTGTCCTAAACGTATCTACTAGAACCGGGTCCATTCACATTAGGGCTACCCACCCTAGCGCAGTACTGGTCTTTCCTTCGCGACCCAAGCGTTCCCGAGGACCTTCGCATGGCGGCGTTCGGACAGTGGTGCACATCTTATTTCGACCACGGAGATCTCTCCGAGCGCGATCTCGACAAACTCTCCTGGGTCCTGGCTTCGCCCTCACGGGTGCCTTCATTTTTCAATGGAATACCTGTCGGAATCCAACACTATGGAGAAGCAACTGCGAAGGATGAGCAGTTCTTACTCGTATGCCACGAGCAGCTCTTTCCGGCGTATCATAAAACGTTTTTCGATCCCTCGGTGTTCCCGACTATGAAACGATCAATACTGTGTGGGGATAAGACATGTGCACTCGTATTTGCTGCATTATGGGCTGTGCAAGATGACGAGAAGAAACACAAAGCTGAAAGTGCAAAGCCGGTCGAGTACAAGGTAATTCCTGGGGCAAATCATTTTGTGAGTCATGCATTTCTCTTTCCTGTATTTGTTGCATATTTTAATAACGTCGGCGGTAGATCCATTGGGATGAACCTGAGAAGGCCCTTGACGCCTTCATTGAGCTTGCGTAGGCAGCCGTTCGCCCCTCTATTTCATACTATATTACAACAGGGTACGCATAGGTGAAACGCGAAGTATTCATGAATAAGCATGTCAATGTAACTCTTCATTTCATTCCAACGAAGTCAATAGGATTGCGTCGGCAAGCACTATCTTCCCCTACTGAGGCGACAGGTATGATGGCGGCGGCGACACGCCATAGGTAGTATCCACCACCTGCACCGCTGGTCTCCTTGCGTTCTCGCGCTCCAGGTTTGGGTTCCCCACTTGTGGTGACCAGGGAGAATCCATAGGGGGAGAGAGCATCCTTGCCTGAGGCACGCTGTCTCCAGAAGGCAGTGGAAAACCGCCGCCTCTCCTGATTGGTTCAAAAGGAGACGGATAGGTCGACGACGACGACGATACGATACTCATTCTGGAGCCAGGTCTAGGATCGTCATTTGCTAGATCTTCATCTTCAGAGGTATTATCTCCTTGAGACCTATTTCTTCGCCTACGCCAGAGGATTGCTAGTACTGCAAGTATTATTACGAAGGCCAACGATCCGATGGTGCTGCCAATGATTATCGGTACCTTGCTCTGGTGTCTCGAAGAGGTAGTTGAGGTACGTGGCGATGCAGTCGCCGAAGCTACTTCCCTGGAGGAAAGGTAGTCAATACATTACTGTCAAGAACATTCGATCCAACCTACGCCGATGTAGCAGCAGCAGAACTGCCAGGTCCGCCATCTGCGGAACTCGTACCATTTACAGTAGCATCACCGCTGATCGCTGATCCGCCGCTTCCACTGATAGCGTTTCCACTCGTCGCATTCCCATCATTCCCAGTTCGCGCATCACCACTGACTGCCGACCCGCCGCTTCCCTGATCGGTAGCACTCCCACTGGTCGAGTTCCCACCGTCTCCACTGCTTGCATCCCCGCTGATGGCGGTCGCGCCCGGCCCGCCGTTTATGACGACTTTTCCACTGGTCGCGGTTCCGTTTTGCGCGCTTGTGGCATTACCACTGCGTGCGGCACCACCTTGCGCAAGCTTGATCTTAGCGTTTCCGCTCACTGCAGTACTACCACGTCCGCCATTGATTGTAACCCCTCCGGTGGTCTTGTTCCGCCCATTCTTAGCGTTTTTCTTCAATACTAAAGGGCCTCCGTTATTTGCGCGTACGGTAATATCATGCCTGTCGTACTCAAGCGAGTCTTTATCATTTAGACTGCGTGATGCTTCGGAGGTAGCATTCCGAGCTAGGATCTCGCTTGTTCCTTCGTTTACAACTTGATTGTCGGCTGATGTTGTCGAACGAACAACAACCGATTCTCTGCACAAAGTAACAATGCGGGGACTGTAGAGATCGTTGTTGATATCGGAGGGGTACATGTTAAGTGATTGAAACACACCCTAAAGAATTGGGATGCTTGGGATCCGCTATCAAGTTCTCCGCTGAGCGAAGGTCACGTCCCTTGTCCGAAGTGACGCCTAGCTCGAGAGAAATAAGAAAGAAACAATCTGAATCCAGGTTTGGATTTGGAGGGACCGTCACACTCTCTGGGTTTGCTTGAGGGGCCTGTTCCGTCGAGGCCTCAATAGGGAATCCAAAGATTTGAAAGACAAATGCAGGTAAAAATCTAGTCAATTGGGTCAGCCAGTGTCAGATAGTGTGCAGCTAACTGGCATACATGTAAAAGAGAATGAAGAACATGATGACAGCCAGCTGCTCGCGATAACGAAGAAGTAACGCTGAGAGAATCCCCTTTCTCTCTTTTAATAGACAGCTCTGTGTCAAAATCTATGTCAACAGAAACTAGAACTAAGATGACGGCAGTGCGCAATACATTGGAGAAATCACGTAGTTGGAGCGGTACCACATGAAGTCCTGCGAAAGTTCACGAAGAACCCGCTGCGCGTGATGAAAGGAGACCGCGCCACCGGGTATGCGTATAGAGTCACATCTCGAGAAGGACAACGAGACGGATGCGTCGCGAAGCACAAGAGAGATGGTCCATTTCAGTGGTATTTCTCACTGGAAATGATCGGCGATAATATAGTACCTGGGAGAGTATCGCCCTCGACACCAGTTTGAAGGGGTTGCCTACCGTTTGATCCAAAAGGTGCTTCTAACAAGGTCATAAAAGGACTGGTGCCATGCGTGAGCGCACTGGACTGAGGACGATGATCACTCGATCACCGGTGTGCGCTTGGAAAGTCGCGCAGCTATCAGAATGAGGTGACAGATTAATTGAAGTGTCAAGTCCATATGACATACCAATCTGTTATAATGGTGAGAGCTTTGGGTGCGGTCCGCATCCCGACAGTTCTCGCGTATGTATATGTTCGGGAAGCTTTCCGCAATGGTCCTCTTGTTCGGATTAACTTGCCCTACAGTGGTCCACCACACCTAGTTGCCAAGCGGACCCACGATATGAGCGGAACGGCACGAAGTCTCCAGAGCCTCTCCAGGTCACAGAGACTGACGTTATCTATAGGTCAACGTAAAGATTAATTGCGGTTCCAATCCAACGGCGGAAGAACTCCACCTCCGTGTTTTTCGACATACCTCGAGCCGTAGGTAGTTACGCTCATCAGGTATCAGTCGCCAAAGGGCATCTGAACTTTAGAAACAGACGAGGGTGACACCCAATCCGCACTAGCCTGATTAGTTCATCCATAGACCCTCAACAGGCCTACGTTTCCACAGAAAGATGAATCCACCGCTTTCATGATGATGATCAAGTGTTCCCAGTATCTGTGAGCTGAAGACTCGAAAGCGAAGCATCGGGTCATTACTGGCCCTGGCGCTGATCAGAGGAGCTTCTACGGTGACATATGAATATACAGCACCAATTGCCATCAAGAGGGTAATTCTGTTGTGAAATGATCAACAAATCATGATTGACGGCTATCGCAAAGGCAATCAGAGGCGGAAAATGACGGGTTCACCGCCGACCTGTCCCGTTTGTTTATGTAGTTCGCAGGTACGATCTACACCATCGTGATCTCAAAGATTCAGTCAACCTTGACGCCGTGTATATCACGCGGCGATGTGGGTGAGTGATAGATCCACTCCACCCCATCGGCATTATCCGAAGTGCTTGTTACCTCGGGATTTTATCTGCAGACGATTGGGAGGTATATTTCCGAGTCTAAATAATGGAATGACTCACCTATGATTCTTACGCTTCGCCCTAACCCGGATATTCTTATTATCATTGGTGGAATCCGTTACCACCCATATGATGCGAGTCATGTCGCTATTTTTGATGCTGTGAAGAACCAGTGTTCGACCAACGTTACATCGAGCCTCTGTCCAAAGGAGGTTAGGGCTAGGAACACATCATAGAATAGCACAGTCGAAATGATCATGACAGCTCAGCGTGAATGGAAACTTGATACGGCCCTTTGGATGCGTCGTGAGCAAGTCGGCCATATAGTAAAGAACTGGAAAAGTTCAGTCGCCATCGCAAAGCGGCATTATTATCTCTACGCCGCGAGCAAGAGGAGAAGGGAGGCCTTTCCAGAAATAGATCATGCAGATACGAGCCCTACAAATGTCGAAGAAAACGGCTCGCTAGTTAGAAATGCAAGTCCCGGAAAATAGGCGCGACTGAGGAGAAGGGCAAATAGATATCAACATCGCGCCACTGTTTTCCTTTTGCGCCTCGTGACTTTTGGATTTTGGCCATGGGCACGCTTGGAAGGGATTGGCATGTCCAGAGGTTTTCTACAGTTATTGACCTGGGTTGAAAAACATAGAATGGGTTGTACCATACTTATCAATTCCGAGAGAGAACTGCACAGATTACATTTCAGGGAGGGAGTGGGTTTCGCTTGATATCGGAATGTACTCAGATGTGAGCTTGTTGAGCCACTGGCAACTGTAACAGGGTCGTACATACAACCCGCTACACTGACTGTTGTATCTATATCCTCTTACTCTGTACAAAGAATCATCGTTGTTGTTTTTCTGCCAGTATGCCCTAGAGAGGGGGCGGCGTTCTGCACGCCGTGAGACCGATCTCTTTGTCCCTTTCCAGCTTCGTATACAGTGTACGTGTGGTAGAAGTTATACCGTAAGTTCTTTTGTAAGGAAGGTGGGAGTATTGCCCTCTGCCCTTTTTCTTTTGCCAACTGACCTGCTATTTACGGAAATATCCGGCTACTCTCCTCTCTTCACCGTCGCTACCCAGTATTCCGTACCGCCCCGGCTGTTTTGTTTCGTTCTCAGCGAGAAACAAGGGATTACCATTTCACTGTAGAATGTTCGAGTAGTCTCGTTTCCTAATAAAAAGGTGACGACGCTGCTTACCTTGTAACTTCTGTAACCTGGCTTTTCTGACTGCAACGAAAGATGTCGGGAGCGCTGAACGATCCTAAAAAGCCGCGCCAGCCACGAAAACGTGTATCTACGAAGATCGTCAAGGATGAGCCAATCGAAGTGTTAGTTACTGTGGAACCTCCCCCTGACAAGAACCCTGCAGAGCTGGATTACATCGACGCCAGCACGATGTCCAGGGATGCGATCATCGAATATCTCATCACGCACTCATTTTCAGTACCCCCAAAACGCAACATGTGGGTGACCATCACCTCTGCAGACGGAACAACGAGTGTGATACCCGGGGGGTACCGCATTCCCCTCCTCTTCGCCGCCCACTTCCAATGGACCTCCCTCCGTCTCGTTTTGCACTCGGGAGAGTGGGATCAATTCAATTCCGGCATCCTCCATATCTCGCGGATGTGTGATAGATTTTTGGAAGAAGCTAGGGACGCTATGAAACGGGGGATGGTGAAAGGATGGAGATGTCAGACTTTTGATAGGCTGTTGGTGCGGTACCGTTTACATCACCTCTTGTCCGATCCGGCTAGCGTGAAGGAATTTGATGAGACGTATGGGGAAGTGGAATATAGTAACGACGCAGTGAAGTTTGGTATGTGTCTTGTCTCGGCTTAGGTTTTCTTTACTTATGAGTTGATTGGCTGGAGACTGGAAACGCTGGGCTTTAAAGGGACATAAAGGTTTCCAGCTTTCTGAGATAGACATCAACAACGGAGTAGGGCTGGGTACGTGGCTGGAGGGCCTCAGGAAACGAGACGGGGACTGGGTCTGGGATACGTCACCAGGCGCTTCGGGCCGGCGTGCCATGGATTACCTGGAAGAATGGAAGAAGAAAAAACTTTGGACAGTTCCGCCGCCTGCTAGGATCCCGGATCCGAGACCGCCCAAAAATACCAACCCTCCGCCGCCCACTAGAGACCCTGGTCCGAGACCGCCCAAAGACACCATCCCTCCGCTGCCTGCCAAAGTCCGTGATCCGACGCCCCCCAATGATAATGTCCCCCCTCCCGACTATTCGATTTCACATCCCCCTCCTCCTCCAAATGACGACCTCCTCGAGTTCCTTAAAACTCGCACTGAAGAAATCCAAAACCAAGAACGCCGCATCGCTGCTCTCGAGGCCGACCTAGTCATGCTGAAGACAAGGAGGTCGAGTGCGACACCCATACGCGTGGAAAACACCGAATCAGAGTTCATCCCGATGGAGAACTTTCCCGACGTCGCGGACGTCGACTGCGCGTCAAGTTTCTGGCAACACCCCTTGAAGAGATTTTTGGATATGCCAGAGATCGAGGTGGCAAAAGCGGAGGACATGGATGCGGATGTGTATATGGATGATGCCTCCGTGTCGGTTGGGCCAATCAAGTCGTGGCGCAAAATTCAGAAGATGGGTAGTTAAGCGAGCGGGGAGGCGTTCTTATCGGTATTATTATAGATTGTTGTACTACCCTCCGTTTTTAATGTATTACCTTATGTGATTGTCGCCGGGTCTGAGAACGGTAGCTTGAGAGCTTTAAGACTGACTATTGTGCAGGCGACTGGAACGGTAGCAGGTTGTATGATGGCACTCGTAGCAATCTGCTGAGGAAAGCACGAGCCAAATAATAAGAAAGCCTTATATCAGTACGAGTTCTCATGTTCGCCACCTGTTACTGGGATAGCACAAGCAAAGTAGGCGCTTCTGGCACAATATTTGTCCCTACTAACAGCTAGGAACCACTCAGAAGCTCAGAGGGATGTGCAAAACAAGAGGCAGAATACAACAGAAGTCAGCGGGAAAATCATCTCGGAAAGGAGGACATCCGGGAAGTGAAAAGTAGATAAATTCGAGGCTATTACCGGGAGTATCCAGATAAGTATAAGCTGGATCCATCTGTAAACTCGTCTGGTGTGAATGGTAATCCGGCTTCATACTGATCTTGCTGATTTAGGCAGAAGGAGTAGAAAAGGTATAGGCGATTAGGTAGATTGTTAGTTAAAAAGCCTGAGACTACTAAGTGTACATTCCTTATGTGAAGCTGTAGGCAACAACTACATATAACTAGATGCATACTGAGATCGTCCGTATACCGGAAACGAACCGATCCTCTTCCCTGTAGTTTACATGAACGTACGACGACTCATCATCTCTATCCATGGCGATGCTCTACCCCCGTCAGGGCATAATGTCTCGATTACCAGCAATGCCCCTTTCAATTTACAGAAATATCGGGCCCGTCTCAGGGCGGTATTCTAGGGACGTTTTCCTGCCAGGTTCACCCTGGTACAAGGGGAACATTCCAACCTTCATCAAGCCGAGGGATGCAGATGGCGATCATATCGAAGTCTGCTGTCGATCATCACCCGATCAAGAACTTTTCATCCCCAGACCATCTACCAATAGCAATACCATCCCACCCGGTCTCGATCTTGGCAATTGGCACACTATGGATTCAGATAGGTAAACGAAAGGCGGACTGGACACAGTTAATCCCTTTCAGACACAATAAGAGGTCAAAACATAAATTAATATGATGATAGCAACAGTGACAAATGGAACAGCGATGCTCGTTTTTTTCTCGGTGATGGCGGTCATTTCCGAGTAGAAAGCCCGTCTAGCAGCGCATCGATCCTCAGCAGGTCTTTCTCCGTGATATCCTTATATGTCATGTCCCCCAGCTTGAAGACGACGAACGTCCCGGGCTGAGAATCTGAGTACCACACATGGTACACGTTCCCGAGCGCATGGCAGTTTGTCAGTGAATATCGTGTGCTGTCGGGTCGAGGGTAGGGATAGCTGGTGTGGTGGTAGCCACAGCGGAACGGTAGTTTGCGGCAAGAGCCTGACGGGTGCACACGTCGTCAAGGTGAGGATCGTTGGAATGCAGTAAGACTGGGATGACTCACGATTGGGGAGGAACTCGTAGGCGTAGATGTCGACCGTCTTGTTCAAGGGAGAGGACATGATGCGTCGGAGGAATGGGAGGCAATTGCTGCGAAGGTCGCTCAAGGGGAGTCTTTATCGCTGCGAGATGGCATTTATTGTCGGTGGCAAGACAACGTGCTTCGACTCGGATTGTATCAATGATGACAACAAAGAAAAGGGGTACTCGCCGGTCCAAAATAGTCTCGTTCAACTACATAAGGGCTATTCATTAATAGCATTTGCCATTGTAGAAAATGTGGCAGTGAATGTAAAGGGACAAGAGGAACAAGGCGCACAGCCACATGAAAATCAACCTGCCCGATCAGGGTTTCTCTCGTCCGTGGACCAGCAAAATGGTCTGATCAATTGGTTTCTATTAAAGCTATCGCGATTTATCCGAATCACTTTTGCAGCGATGTGGGCAGATACAAAGAAGAATGCATTATGTACCGTCAAGGAAAATCGGTCACGCGACTCGGTTACACACGGAACGCAGAGATGATACTAGGATTACGGACTGTTAAGTTACCGGTAAGTTACTGGCATCTTCGCCCCCCCAAAGAGGAGAGGAAGGTACGAGGTTACATGTCATGTAACAACGCAGCAGCAAAGTCGCAGATTCGCAGTCATATTCCACTCTACTAATAATTTACATTTCCCAGAAAAAATGCCTTAGTCCAAACGAAATTCTATGATGTACCTCAAAGTAGCTTAATTAGTACCCGTCACATTTAGCGCCTAGAAGTTAGGCCCCTACTACCTTAGTAGGTCTTGTACCAGTCCTCAGTCCTCAGCCCTCCTGACTCGTCACTCCTAAGACTTGAGCAATGAGTCACAAGTCCCTCGACACCCGTCATTCTCGACTCTCGACTCTCACTGTTTTAGGAGTCAGGACTCAGTCACCAAAAGTAAGGACTCAGGACTCAGGACTCAGCATTTGAAAGTCACAAAAGGAGAACGAAAGAAATCTGCCCCAGAGAGGCTCGAACTCTCGACCTTCCGATTATTCAGTATACCTCTGATAACAGTCGGACGCTGTAACCAACTCAGCCATGGGGCACATATATTGTGGCTATTAGCGTACCCACATATCCCTGTAAAAATTGGCCAAGAAGATCAAGACTTGTTCAAAACGGAATTATCCTGGAATTATCAGAGCGGTTCAAACCAAGGGTCCATTCAATGTATATTTAACTGGCAGTATAAACTTCATTGTCTATCAAGCCCGACAGCGCTATCATTCTTCTCTTCGTCCATAGCACTGCAATTTCTTCCCATGGTCCGCCCAATCAAAACCCCAGGGTGAGCAAAGTTTAGCGTGTAGATAGCCAGGACCACCATGGCGCCATCTAGAACATCTGAGAGCCGCAAACATTAGTCGTGAAGTAACGTATTGATCAAAGGGCTGAACATACTAAAGTACACCTCTGTAAGAATGATCCTCCCATTCCATCCATCGGCTAGTTCTATCATCCGGTAGATAGCCCTGCGAAATATTAAAAACATGACTTTCAGACAAGTTAATTAATCATACCGAATGAATAGACACAGGGAATTGAATGCCAATGCGAGGATCATTATTTTCAATTTCGGACCCAAGACTCCACGGGAGGTGTTGGGTGACGAGAGGGTCACCAAGGAGTCGCTGCGTTTCTTGCGGGAAAATATTCTTGCAACAGGACGGTCATGCATGTATCGGATGAGAAATTCGCAAGCCAGGATAGCGTAGAACATGATGACCACTGCCGTGACGCTCAATGAGGACGCATCCAGGCGGATGAAGAGAAGGGGGACTTACCAAGTTGGAAGACAATACCCGCAAGCATGACATTGCTGCCCTTGCGAACAGTTAGACACGTGCATGATAAGTAAAAGATGTCAAAAAGATGTATTCACTAGTTTGGCACCTTTAAGGTCATTGTTGTCAGAAGCGGACGACGCGATACCACCGCCTCCGCCTTGTATCACTAGCGAAAGAATATCCTTGATCAACGGAATCAGCATGATGAGCGGGTCGTTTATTTACATATACTCACGCAGCTGACGAATATTATAGAATCTGAGTAGGAGATATTATGAACAAGGTGGAGCGGCAGCAAGAAGAGAGGTGCTTACATGCTCGTGGACTCAATCTACTATATGCAGATCCAAGGATACGTATTATAGCTCCGAGAATGAGGAAATTTGCAGCGACAAGTGGCGTAGGCCCGATGATTGTAGCCGTTATTCTATCCAGACGGTTAGATCAGAGGGTGAATTGTGGGTGAAACGTATACACTCACTGAATCATATAAGGATTATTTAGAGAAGGAGAGATACTCGACCAAAACCTGCCACTCCATCCTAAAACCTCGAGGCATCCGGCGAGGATGATAGTAGGGAACGCCCACCACATACGGAAATAGATGGACTGAGCCGTGTGCGTCACTAATAAGACAATTTTCAATTGAGAGGATACTGGTTTTCTGGGGAGCGATGACTCTTACACGTAGATATTCCGAATAGAATAATGAATGTGAGGGCAACGCCTTTCGAGGGAGTGTATCCATAGGGAGAGTCTTCCCGGTTTACATCAGCACTAGAAGCAAGAGTTTGTACTGTATTAAAAATGAAATTGACCATTAGTGCAAACGCTTGATTGAAATGCGCACCGTGCTCTAAAAGGGACATGGCTGTAAAAGGTTCCACGATAAGAAAAGAATGATGATGGAAAAAAAATTAAGGTGGGCTTTATGTATGACTCAAAAATAACGATAGGAACACCCGCGATCCCATTTTAGAACACCCGTATAGCCTTGGGAGACCTTGGCATTGGTCTCAAAGTGGGGAAAACAGACCGTATGCCGACTGGAATGGGCATTGACAATGAAATTCAGCCCTATTATGGGAAGTGTTTCACAGGTTCAGTATGCTGAAGCGACACCTCACTATGATCTAATCAATCAATCGTTGATCAGTATCAATCGAACTGCGTAAGGACACTGCCAAGCCGCCCACTAACGACAGAGCTAGGACCGCAGTATATAGCGATGCGGGAAGGATATTGAATCACGTCCCGTGATACACCCAGGAGTGGTGCTAGCCACCACTCAGGACTGTTAGATCATCCTCGAGAGACGAGAGCCCTGACTGCGTGAGGCAGGGCCCTCAATCTTGGGTTGACATTCGTACCTGCCCTTGTGGCGAGGACTGGCGACACCGATGAACTAGAGGTGGCAACCGAGTAATGGAAGGAATTATTATGGACAGCAGGTGCAAGGCTTTTTTTCCAGTCCTTTTTCTTCACGACGCCCTGGTTAAAAACTTGGACTATGTTGGAACGGTATGTTTGATGGAGGCACAGGAAGGAACCGTTCCGTCGGTCCGACGGCGACCGACGGTTACTGACTAAGATGGATTCCCTGTTTTATCAGCAGCCCTGCCGCAGCCATGTCACCTTACGTCCATCGAGGTTAAAAATATATTTCCACAAAGCTAATCGTTGAGTAAGTGCCGTACACATGAGGAGTTATACTGCCTACTCATGTATCCACGCTTCATATGCCAAAAGCGGGATACACACCTTCTCTACTTGCTCAGTGAGGTGGCAAGCAAGAGGATATTATGTGAGTACCTTCATTGCTCTTCACCATCCACCTACTGCACGCTGAAATTGAAGCCTCACTCAGTATTTGCCTACCAGGTTGAAAGAAGATAGAGTGCGGATGGGTTGACTGGACTCGGAGCTTGTGCCAGTCATGCTGGACTGTGTGCTCACTTCCTCGGCCTAAGGATCTGACCAAGTACCACACGATCCGAGACCGAATGTTACCCGGCAGACTGAGAGCAGAAGAAGGGCCAACCGTCTCTACTTCACACTCTTACTACAGTTTCGCCAGGTAATGTACTCAAAATACCTCTCCATACGCCATATACTAACAGTTCGTTAGTGTTCAGTGTGCTCGCTACCCACCCTAGTTATATCGGACTATATACTATTGGAAAATTTCTTTATTGGACAATATCTGAACATGCGTGGATATTTGTTTCTCATATTTACTACATGGAATTTCAATAGTTACCGTAACTACTTTGTTTGTACCTTCCCGGTGACCACGCACAATGTAATCGCATTTGGGGCTCCAAACACGCCGGAAGGGTCCCCTCTTAGTGCTTTCCCAACAAAGGAGGTCCTGTTTGGCTCAACATATGTGCCATCACACTAAATTCGAGACGATTGGATGATGCAATAGAAATGTTTGATATTCGTTATGCAGACGGCCCTAGATCAATGACCCGTCACTCTATGCTAACCGAGTTATCTTTAGACATTTTCGTCCCTGACACTTGCATTATCTAAGAAAACGCTACAGTCCAGGCCAATCAGGAAGAATTGCAGTGCAATGTCCACAGCTACTGGTGATGATGATAACAATCTTCCAGCCTTCTTTTATTGGAATTATTTTCAACATAGACATTGGGAAGTAATAAAGGGTAAGGTCCCCGAAAAGTGACCGACTATAAGTGTTTCAAACAGGAACTGGGCAGGCTTGGTTGCAGACTTACGAAATCCCCCTGTATGAGAAAGACCATCACCAGTTTTACATTGTGTTCTACATTGCTTTAATTCCTCATGGCATTGGTTGGTAAAATACATGCTGATTCTGCAATCACTCTCATATCATATCATCTAAAAGCAAACTCCTTGATCCACTCTGGAAGTAATGACAAATCCTTTGGCTATCCTTCTGCCATTATTGTCCAAGTCTACCAAAAGAAATACTCAACCACACACAGTACATTGACTTACCTACCCTGGAATTGAGCGACGATGAGAGCTGCAGGGATAATGAAAAGTTTAAGCATGATATGAAGGCAAGAAAGAACACCCCTACCCCAGATATTTATGTAATTTCCTGACATGTTCATAGCTCTGAGACCCCTAACAATTTCTCGACTGGTCTCACCTCTTCACTTGGATTTGTCATGAACTCACTTACTATCTTATCTAAACCAGCAGGCTGACGCACCGCTAATGGACCAGAAACAACTCACAAAGGGCAGGACACCCATATTTAGGTATTACACTTAGTATATAAGGACCTCTAACTAGGTAGGTAGAACCCCAGCTTGGACTAAAGTCAATAGACAGCAGTCTTAACTCAATCACTTGAGAACCAGTCTCTTTGTGCCACACAACATACTTAACTCTTACTCATGGTACCACAAGGTGATTGTCTGAAAGCGAGACAGCTGGGCCATTTGATAATTGTTGGTTGAGTTGGACCCTGACACTTAGTCCAAGCTTTTACTGGCTCTCTCACTACATTCACATTATTTGCTTAAGGGTCAGGTAACCAACTCTATCCATGACCACCAGCAACAATGCATTTCTTTTCTTCCTTGTCCTCATACCGCTCTCCCTCATCCTCTTCTTTGTCATCCAAGATGAGCACAAGAAGAGGCTCAGGAGACAAGAGCAGCACATTCAAAGTGCAACCAGATGCCCCACAAACCCAATCCCGCCCCCCTTCTTCTACCAAATCCAAGCGGACCATCACCTCTTACATCTCGAGTGCTCTTGGGATAGGGAAACCCAGGAGATGCTTTTGAGTGCCCTCTTCTATGCCCAGTCCTCCCAAACCAGAAACATCAGCATCCAAGGGGAAAGAACCAGCCATTCCTATGTGAGCTCCAGAGAGAATTGGGCATACATTCAGAGCCCAGACCCCTCATTCATATGGCCAACCCCCAGCATCACCCATGAACCCTCAACCACCACCACTTCCCTGGCCACCCCTTCCTTCATCAGCACCACTACCTCTGAGACCTCCCACATCTATGGACCCCTACCACATTTTGACAGAACCCTTGGCCTACCAAGATGACCGAGTGAGTACTACCAGGGATGGAGAGACTGAATTGAACCTAGGGTCCAAAGCTTCAGGGAGTTCCTATTGTAGTCCAAGGGAACCCACCCCAGAAATAGAATTAGGACCGGGGTACACATTGAAAGAGTTACAGGTGGAGATTGCCAAAAGAATGACAGAAGAGTTCTCCTGGAAAACAGGGGACTCTAGTAACCACTACCTAGCCACAAAGGCAAACGGACAGATAGACTATGTCAACTGGATCCTAGAAGTAGATTCCAGGAACAGGGTGGCAAACTGGTGGAACAATGAACACCTGGACAGCCCTGTCAAAGTACCCATGCCATGGACAGATCCAGAACAATATGTGGAAAGCCCATGGTGACCACCACCCATGCCCTCTATGGGGCCAGCCAGATATCACCACTGAGCCTAGGCCCTTTATATGCCAAGCCCTTCACAGAGGCAGATGCAGGCCCAGCCATCATAATACCAGCTGGAACAGCAGCAGCATCCCCACAAGGAAATGCTCCAGGAGAAGCCAGCCCTGATCCACCAGGTGGTGGCAGCAGCAGTGGAGGAGGTGGGGGAGGACCACTGCAAGGAGGCAGAGCAGCGCCACCACCAGCACCATGACCAGGCAGACAACCAGCACTGGGATATCCCTTACCATGGTTCCTGGACCCAACAAATCCACTGCCACCCCCACCAGGCACATGGAACTTACCCACAGGAGGCATCGGGCCATGGGACACTCTCAAGCCCAAGCTGGCAAAGGAACCAGAACCCTTCAAGGGAGAAACCACAGACATACAGCACTTCTTCCACCAATGTGAACTGTACTTTGAGATCCACAATGACTACTTCCAGTTCCACCCCCACAAGGTAGTATTCTGCATCACCCACTTTGAGAAGGAGGCCCTTACCTGGTGGCACTTGCAACAACCCACCCTGGTAACAAACAGATGCATCTACTTCCCAGACTATGAAACCTTCAAGGTGGCCACCATCCAACAGTTCTGGAAGGAGTCCAATGCATGACTCAAGTGGGCCCAGTGGGAGAAGCTTCAGCAATTGCACTACCTAGATGGCAAACTCTTCTTCCAGAAGTTTGAAGATTTAGCCCAGGAAGCAGGGGTATGAGCCAACCCTGACCTCATGAAGCACCAGATCGAAGAAGGTGATCCACACTAGCAGCTGAGAAGTGATCTACAAGAGCGACATGGCCCTTCCCACCACCTATGATGCATGGAAGGAATGAGTCCTCTGCATGGACTTCAACTTCTGGCTCCAATGCTCCATGATGACCAGAAGACCCACTGCAGCTGCAGCCAAGCCCCAGAACCCTAGACCTGATGCCTTGACCAGCACCCCAGCAGTATTGGAAACCAAGACCAGAACTGGAATGACCTATGGGGGCCAGGGCAAGCCCATGGACATTGACAAGCTGCAGAGTGAAGGGAAGTGTTTCCATTGTGGCCAAAAGGGCCATATTGCCAAGAAGTGCCCCAAGAAAGGGGGCTTCAATTGCCAAGACATCTGAACGATCCTGAAAGAGATACATGAAGAAGATGAGAAGTTAGCAGCCACTACCAAAGTAGAGGAGGTAAAAGACACCACTGGCCAGTAGATTTGTCTGGACCAGTGGGGAGAACCAGAGTAAGCACTCACACTGGACACTTAAATACTGATTTGTCTGTAGGAACAAGTAATAAATATTCCCTCTTGACTGTCGATGAGTGTGAACCCAGAACTGAATCAACCACCACCCCAACTGCTCTACAGGATGATGAGGGCTGAAGATGTGTGCCTCCATGGAGGGCACAGGGTCCGGATACACCCAGGGGGGAACCACTGACAGATGTGCACTTGAAGAGGGCCCCTATGAGGAGATGACACCCTCGCTATCAACTGTCCCAGGTAGCCCCAGCACACTGAGTACTGTCCCAGAAGGCTTGACCAGCGCAGGATTGACTCCCAGTACCATAGACCCTTGACAAATTCCTGTAGTGAGTAAGACCACAGTGACCCTGACTGAGGGCGACTACAGCACAGCCAACAGTGAGGCTGAAGAAGCCTTGGGGGCCCAGCACACCCCCCAACCTCCACTGGTTGCAAGTGTCCCAGCAAGCAAGGACAAGACCACTACCATGACTAGTGACAGTGGCTGAATGGGGGCCTGCATGCCCTTTCAAGATGACCAAACAGTGAGTGATGATACCAGCATCCTAGGCTCACCCTCTACTGATAGGATCCAAATCTTCGACAATGACTGCTACTGGACTGACATGGCAGGCAAGCCCTGATCCTGAAGACAACTGATTATGTGGAGGTGGATAAAACCATTCACTGCTGAATGAACACAGCAGAAGATCAGGGACACCAAGACCCATTCAGAGCAGGTGGTGTAATGATCATGCTGTGGAGTCTGTGGACATCAACTTTAACCACATACTCCAACCTGACTCTGACAGACTAACTCTCCATTCTTCATTATCAATTTCCCTTTGTATTTCAATTACTAATTTCACATAATTCATTTATCATACCTAGACTCCATTCACGGTAGTGAATAGGTGTTACATCAGAGTCCATGGGTTTCCTCAACTCCTCTAGATACAGACTATTCCAGACTACTTATCTAGACCCCAATTCCATGGACTCTGCTCTAGTATATAAACTATAGCTCTAGTTGTACATACTTCAGTTCAAATATCATCTTGGTTCAGCCCAATACTCTCTCTCTCAGCCTTCAAGCTTAAATCCTCTAACCTCTACCATATTCCACAGACTCCGACTCTGTGGGATTAATCCTTGATCCTAGTTGTATCAACTCTGTGGACTCTGTCTGCAATCCAATCCAGCCCTCAACCCAAGGGTGACATTGCTAATAGCTTTGCCAAGGGCACATGCACTCTGCAGACTCTGCTATGTGCATTCTGTCTTATCTTCTATTGACACGATCCTAACAGTATATTCAAACTCAACCCCTTGAGTCAAATTTAGTAGATATGTCAACTACAATCCTTGAACAAGCTGAAACCTCCACCTTGGATGAAACCTGTCCACATTACTCCATGGCCAATATCCTGGCCTCTGCCTCCAAACCAGATGAAGATTTGTTTGGTGTGGACTCTGCCCCTTCCCAATGTTCCCATAGGGAAACCTACACCCACAGTGGCTTCACAGCCTGCTGATCCAAATTCAACCTGGAATCCCCCAACCCCTTTTCCAATTCCACTACCCCTGCCAATGGCCATGGTCACATCTGACACTGTCACCCAACTGTCAAAGAGGCAGATTTTGCTTCCACCCTCAAAGGTCAGAATGTGTTAGACCCAGACCTGAGTAACTCAAACAAGAATAAACAATCAGTGGCTTCATGTTTGAGCTGCCCTGACTGAGTCTCTTATAACATCTGAGTGGGGAGGTTCTGAGTTAAGTTCTTAGTCAAAGGAGTTCAGTGAAAGTCTGGTATGGATAAACTTTAGCTTGAAGCTGGGTTGTAACCAGCAAGAGCTGAGCTACTTAAATACAAGTGGCTACTGCTAAGAATAGGTGTCCTCATGTTTGTCATGAGGTAGCAATAGCATAAACTAATAGTCCATCTCCTCATGGTGTGATAAGGGAATGGGCATGATAGGGTGCAAAATAGGGGCAAATTCATAACAGGTGCAAAGGTCTCAGTGTAGTCAATACCTGGTATTTGTGAGTATCCTTGTGCTACCAGCCTTGCTTTGTATTGTGATATGGCTCTGTTCTCATCGTATTTCTTTAGGAATACCTATTTGCATCCAATGGTTTCCCTTCCAGCTGGTAAGTCTTCCTTTGTATATGTGCCCATCTTCATAATGACACCCATTTCTTCATCCATAGCTTTTTTTCCACTTGGCCCATTCTAATGATGCTTCTGCTTCTGTGATGCTTTGTGGGAAATTGTCTATATTAATATCACTATCTGTACCTGTGAGGTAACTTCATATTGCTGCAAAATTTGCAAAGTTCTGTTCACTTGTATGCTCCAGAATTGGCATTGGTGAGCCATTCATGTTTTGTGGTGTGGCTGGGATTCTCACATTAGGGTTATTCATTACTCAGTAGTCATGGTCTCCTATATTTCTGGAAGACCATCAAGGATTTGCCCTTGTATCTATCCCTGATAGGAGTGATGCTATTTCAGGTTTTGGATTTTCTAGAGCAGCTGGTGATGGTTTTGAAGGTATATGATTTTGTGACTTCTCCTGTTCTTCGTCTGTTTCTGGCAATTTTGGATCACTAATTCTCTTTACTGTCTCCCCTTTGAGCCATACATTGTCAGTATTACTAAATTCTGCTGCTTTTGAGGGTTCTGCAAATATAAAGTTTCTTGAGACTTGTATTTTGCATAACTGTGAGTCATAATATCTGATGGCCTTTGGGCCATTGAGATAACCAACAATGTACTTTTTTGATTTGGCTTCAAGCTTTGACAGGTTCTTTCCTTCAGTTATGTTAGGATCATGCCAATAGAAGATAAGATGGAATGCATGTTGATGAGGTGGTCAGATGGTTTAGTGATCTCTGAACGTAAACTGGTGAAGAGTTGTCAGATACTTCTGGAATATCGCAGTGTGAAGAACCAAAATGGAATAGTGGTGTCTCGGCTTTATGTCAGTATTACAGAACAACTAGTTTTGTTCATAAGTCACTCCTCGGGTGCATTGTATGTTTGTGCACAAGCTTTCCGAGTACCTCCGTACTCGTGTCAATTCCACCAGCAAAACACTATGTGTATTTGGTACTGGACAAATCAGACTGTCCTACATTGACTGGCTTGTTGTCTTTGTTGGGGGACTTCTCTCTAGTCTCATGAGAAGTTACTACAGATTCTGATGCTCTGAGTCACCTTTGGTCTCTGTTATCTGGTCTGGTGCATGTTGTAAAACTGGGAAACTGGATGGGAAGGGAACTGGGATATGTAAAATGGCTGTCAGTATTAAATGAGGTCCTAATCATCTTGGTATGGGTCTGTGTTGATGTTTCTGTGGCTATAGTGGTGCAATAGTGGGTCTCGTCTTTATTTCTGGGTTCCTCAGCTTTATCTGGTTATGTCTTGGCTTTATCTGTGACAATTCTGTTCATCCTAATTCCTATAAACTGTCAATCTCTGTCAAAACTATACTTTGTTTCCTTTGTCTGATCCTATCTCTTGTCAAATCAATTCCTATAACTGGTCAATACTATTTCCTGCAAAGCTCACAATAGAACTGCCCTATATCTATCAATCTGTCAATACTAAATCTGTTCCAAACCTATCCTTGCAACACTCACAATAGAGCTGCTCTATAACTATCCAATACTATTCATCTGCTCTTGATGCCCAAATGGGTTTGCTAATGTCTTGTGAAAATGAAAACTGGTAAAACTAATCTGATCTTGTGAAATTGAAACTAATCCTTTTCTATAAAACTAAAAGAGATGAGTACTGCATGGTTATCACTTACTAACAGTGAGCAAATGCCAGTAATGAAGTAAAACAATGATGAGAGTCAAGGTTTTAAGTTGACAGATGGTTGTGAAGCATCTCAGCTTTAACTACTTCAAGCTCAGCTTTGTGGCAAACAAAATCACTATTAAAACTTGTACTATTGGTATTGTCGAAGCTGGGTGAGTTACTGATGTAAACAAGTTGATGTGTGTGTGAGGGGGAATGGAATAGAGAGAGTAACTAGTGTAAAGTATGAAATTACTGGGTTTATATAGTAAGATATAAATAAAATGGCATCCTTGTGGTATATCTGAAGGGCTATGCATTAGCATATGTGTTTCTGACCTTCTGACTATACAGCAGGTCTTGTACATTGTCTTATTTGTGTCTGTGCCTTTGATTTTTGTAGTTCCAGCATTAGGCTATGCCTTATTCATGGTGCTGGAGTTGAGAACAATGGCTGGAAATGACTGAGTACCACCAAAGTATTATGTGCATCGATGTCTCATGGTTATACAGCAATAACCAATTAATCCCAAAGTCACCAAAGAGTGTTCTTGCTGTGGAAATCATCAAATTGCTGTGATGAAGCCCCTATGATTGCTGGATCAATGTCGAGAAGCTCCGCTTGCATGGCTGCACCTGTGCACTTTGATGCAGCAATGCCAGAGATGTCAGCAATGCACTCTGAGTCCTATTCTGGTAATGGCAGTGCTAAATCTGTGGATTTGGGTCAAAAATGGAGTTGTCAGGGTATTGCTGAGGTATTGGCATTGGGAAAGCATTGAAAAAGCCCTATAAAGTATATATGGGCTTGTGTGGAATCATTGGTTTGCTGAAAGTCCACTAAAGGGAGAAATCCACAAAATTGGAGTGTACAGAGCCCTGAGGCTCATCAGCAGAATTGACAAATTGCTGTTACTGAGCCTCTATAAGGCCAGGCCATTGATATTACCAGTCTGTGCTCATGACTGCACCTATGTGACTTGATGTACTAATGCCGCTGAAAAGCAATGATGGTGAGTGGGGAGTGAATCTGGGAAAGGTGAGAGCACTGCACACAAAACACCAAAACACAACACACACACCACCTGCTATGTAAGTTCATGGGGTAGGTAAGTTTCCTGGTTGATAGGAATGTACCTTAGCTAGTAGCAAGGACACAAATCAAAATATACTGGGTGGTTTATGTGAATATAACTGCTAGAATGCTTTCCAGGAGACAATAGATCTAAATTCACAACCAAACTGAGTCCTGGACTCCAATTCTGAACTGTAAGACTGCTGGGTGAAAATAACTGACACAAGTGAGTGCCTGACTGTGACTTATCACTGACACAAAACTGTTCTGAACTGCGGGACAACTGTCTGACTGGTTCTCAGGCTATACTGTGCTTGCAAAATGCTCCTGGACTTAATGTTGACAGTCGCAATTACTTTCTGTGAGACTACGCTTGAAGCTCTTAACCCTAATCCATACTAGATTGCTTTACAGCACTTCCAGGGGCCAGAAAACTTGGTCCCTGCACTAATTACAGGCTTGTATTTATACTATTCTACCACTAAGTTATTTATATCATTGCTACCTATCCTGGACTAGTTTCTCTGTGGCCAGCTAAAGTCCTCTGTGTTTATGAGCTCATTCACGGCTGTCCAGGATACTCTCATATGGTTATGAGCTCATACACAGGTCCTGGACAATCAATCACTGATCAGGTTGCACAAGACCAGTCCTGGATACTAAATATAGTCCTGGACTGCTGTTACATTCAATTTCCTGAGCCTAGAACATTCCTGCTCAATTGCAACACCCTTGGAACAGGGCACCAGACTGGCTGAGCACACTTAGAGTCTTTCCAGGATACTTTCTAAGTCCCAGATTCAGTTTCTTTCAAGTATAGGCCCAACTAATGCATGGATTAGCTATCCTACTGTTATAAAGTGCATTTCTAAGGTTGATTTTCTCAGGGTAACAATTCCAGGCATATCACCACTGATGTTGATATTGCACCCTATTGCCTCTAATGGTTTAGGCTGGTTTAAAGCCAAGGAGATAAGTTGAAATTAGCTGCATCGCCTTGAAATTGAGTCGTTAAGGTCAGGAAAACATCAGAAAACCCCAATAAAGTATATATGGGCTTGTGTGGAATGTCTGGTTTGGTGAAAGGCCATTGAAAGGACAAATCTGCAAAATTGGAGCATACAGAGCCCTGAGGCTCATCATTGGTTCAACTTGCTGGGCAAAGAAGCCTATGTCAGATGGGGCACTGGTTGATGGTGGGAGCAAACTTGCTGGTCGATCGAAGAAGTGCATCCTATTGGGGTATGCAGGGTCCAACTACAGACTTCTTGATCAATTGGGCCATGTGTTCATCTCTTGAGATGTTATTTTTGACAAGGGCACTGCTCACAGAACAAAAAATGCAGAGGAAGACATGCCATATGACGAGGAGACTCAGCAAGGCCAGGTGTCAACACCAGCTAATGCTGTACCCAATGAGGGAGCTGAAGTAACTGTGAAACTTGCTCCAGAACTGACCCTGTGTAACAATCATGCCACAGACTCCATGGACATTGACTTCAAGACCAATCACATACCCCAACCAGACTCCACCAGACTCCACTCTCCATTCCTCCTTATCAAATTCCTTTGTATTTCAACTACTAATTTCACATAATTCATTTATCATATCTAGACTCTGTTATGGTAAGTGAATAGGTGTTACATTGGAGTCCATGGGTTTCCTCAACTCCTCTAGATACTGATTATTCCAGACCTCAGTATCTAGACCCCAATTCTATGGACTCTGCTCTAGTATATAAACTGTAGCTCTAGTTGTACATACCTCAGTTTGAATATCATCTTGGTTCAGCTCAATACTCTCTTTCTCAGCCTTCAAGCCTAATCCTCTAACCTCTACCATATTCCACAGACTCTGACTCTGTGGGATTAATCCTTGATCCTAGTCATATCAACTCCACAGACTCTGTCTGCAATCCAATCCAGCCCTCAACCCAAGGGTGATGTTGCTAATAGCTTTACCAAGGGCACATGCACTCCACAGACTCCACTACATGCATTCCGTCTTATCTTCTATTGACACAATCCTAACACCCTGTGCCAATCAGCACATCTTGCAAAACCTAGTGCTAGTGCTGCAGAGTCCATGCTATCAGGACTTCAAGAATCAGAAGCATGCATGGTGGGAGAGGACTGGGCTGCAGATGATATTACCCCTCATGCTTCTCTTGCTTCTGGAAACCCTGACTTCTACATCCCTATGAGCTATGAGGATGCCATGCAAGTTGGTGAGAGCCATTGGAAGGCAGCCATGGACACTGAATACCAGATGCACATGACAAAGAACACTTGGAATCTTGTAGACTGACCTGAGGGGGCAAATGTTATGGATTGCAAATGGGTGTTCGGAATGAAGTGGGATGGCAACAGAAATTAGCTCAGAGATAAAGCCTGCTTGGTGGGAAAGGGGTACATGCAGCAGTATGGCCTTGATTACAATGACACCTGGGCTGCAGTAACCTGTCTCAAGTTGGTGTGTATGTCTGCTGCCTTGGCTGCAAAGTTAGATCTTGTCTTATGGCAAATTGACTTTGTTTCTGCCTACCTCAATAGTAAGATGAAAGAGGATATTTATATGTGACAACCACAGGGATATGTTGTCAGCAGACAGGAGGATAAGGTCTGCAAGTTGGTCCATACAATCTATGGCATGATGCAAGGGGGGCACGATTGGTTTGAGACACTGGGGAAGACATACAAGGATCTGGGGTATCGTTCCTCTGGGGCTGACCCATGTATGAGGATAATCGGTGATCCAAATGGCAACTACACCATCATGGACATGTACACAGATGACATGTGGGGTGCTCATCAAGCATGGAGGAAGCTGAAACCAGAAAGGAGCTCACCAAGAAATGGGAGCTTAACGACATGGGAGAGAATAGGTATTTTCTAGGCATGAGAATGGACCAAGACCTCCAGGCTGGGACCATATCCTTTTTGCAGTGTCCATATTGGGAGAACATATTCACAGACTTCAATCTTTCCTATCTCAAACCATGGTTGACCCCTCTCCCTATTGGCATCATACTCGATTCATCACAATCCCCAACAATGCAGGAAGAGAGGGATGAGATGAGCCATATCCTGTTTCATTGACTGCTGGGTTGAGTTATGTGGGGACAGCTAGCTATGAGGCCAGACTTATGTTTTGCGGTGAGCCTCCTTGCACAGTTCCAATCTAATCCAGGAATATCCCATTGGAAGGCTCTTTTACATGTGCTCGGATATGTGAAGGCTACTATAGACTACGGTATCATGTTCTCATGAGACAAGCCCCTTGAACCCACCAGATTTGTTGATGCTGATTATGGTGGTTGCCATGACACTACACGTTCGACTTCAGGATACATTTTCATGATGGCTGGCAGACCCATTTGCTGGAGTGCAAAATGCCAGACCATGGTTGCCTTATTGATGGTTGAAGCAGAGTACATATCTCTCACCTGTGCAGCTCAACAGTTAATGTGGATCATGTCTTGGATGGAAGAAGTTGCCTTGCCACAACCATGCCCTGCAGTCCTCTATGGTGACAACCAGGGGGCAGTTGCCCTCACGAAGAATACCCAGTCACTTCAGAAAGTGAAACACATTCATATTTGTGAACACTTTATCCAGGAGTTGGTAAAGGACAGTTATATTTGTGTCAACTTCATTCAGGGAAGCTCTAACCCAGCAGACATGTTCATGAAACCTCTGCCTTGGAATACTCACCATGGTTACCTGGATGTGCTCAACATTGTTAGGATGGAGTGATATGGATATGGGGGAGTATTGGAGATGATAAGTGCCTGAGATTACTATGTTTATTTTACTAACTGTTACTTTTGATTACCACCATGTTCGATCATCACCCATTCTTATTTACCCTATAAAAGAAAACCCCTAAACATATTCTTCTTATATACAAGCTGTAGATAGATCCATACCTCAGTCGTTCTGCCAACACTGTGCCTGACTGAGGTACGTCTTACTAGTTGTATCCATTATCACTCTACTTACATATACCTATTAGTTCTTACTTATATTCTTCTATCAATAGGTACAAGCCTCTGTCCCATGCCTTCATCATGATTGTGAACAACCCTCACACACTTGGGTCCTTCACAATCTTGACTGCAGCATGGAACTCCAGCTTGTTGGGGCCCACCCCAAACCTGGCTAATTACTCCATCGTGTATCCAATTCTATCTAAGTGCATTTAGCACATTCCACTGGTAATCTGCCTTTTATCCATCAGTTAAGTACAAATGAATGTATATTAATATATCTGCCTGTTCTAAGCAGACATGATCAATATGAGTATTTCAAACCATGGGTACCTCAACTCTATACCTATATATATCTATCTGCCTTGATGTATATGTAGAAAATGGCATGGGTAACCTATAGGTATCCTAAGCCATACCCATACCCATACCTGTCAAACTGTGAATCATATTGGAAAAGCTTAGATGGTATGTCCATTGCTATGATATCATGTCTTACTTTTTCATTGCCATTATAGACAATTGTATATAGTCTCTCTCCTCAGTTGTTTCATCTCTTTGAACATCTGAGGGTGAGTTTATTTCATGTATATGTTGTATTAGTACTTAACATACCTGTAGAATCACAGTCTTATGTATCTACAGGTCAGTTAGATAGGTATACAGCTTACAACAGGTATCTCTTAGGTCATAGATACCCAAAGCCCATACCCATATCCATACATACCCACTCATCTGACCCACCAGGTTTTGCAAAGCCATGCTATTCCCTATGTACATGTCATTACTCACCAACAATCAAACATTTAAAAATGTCTGACACAGATTAGCATGTATTCTCTCAAAAACACTGCAGCACAACTTCTTTCTGACATTTCAGATGCACAAAAGATTGAAATAGTATACACAGATATTCCAAAATACCAGAAGGAAAGCCCTACTACCTATTGCATTTTAGTGGTATCCTATCTACAGGTGTGCAGCACATATTCCTTCTTTCAAGATTATTGACTTTGACTCAATTCTGTTTAATCAAGAATGTGAAAGTGTCTCTGCAACTTCTAAAGGCCTTAATATTCTGAAGGATTATTTAACAAAAGCAAAAGAGAAACAGGTGCCTTTTGCAAACCTATTAGCTTCAACATTTTAGCTGTTAGATGAATAAAGTATTAAATATTAGAGGTTATCCATACATTACATGATATTTCACATGAATTTACTCTTCTACATAGATTCCTTATAAGTAGGTGTTGGAGGTTATCCATACCTGACATAGTATTTCATCCAAATTTACTCTTCTTTTATTTCACATATTATTGTTATCTATTTTCCCCATTGTACTCCTATCTCAAAGATTCTATAAGTAGGAACTGTTGACATCTGCATACCTCAGTCATTACACATACACTATACCTGACTGAGGTATGTCCTTTTCTTATTACAGCCTTATTTACATTACTTACTTTGTTTGTAGATACTGATATATATTCTTTGTCTATTAGGTACAGTCTTCCAATACAGTCATTATCCATATGTTGTGCCTGACTGAGATACTGATATATATTCTTTATCTATTAGTAGGAACCATAGGCACCTGTATACCTTAGTTGTTATGTACATGCTTGCCCAACTGAGGTATGTCTTATCCTATTACTGCCTTATTTGCATTACTTACATCACTCATAGATACTTATACATATTTTTTGTTCATTATTACAACAGCAATACTCCTTCAAGGTTATATTTATCAAATTAAGCAATGAGTTGCTCTCTAATACCTTGAAATACTGTAGAAAAAACTTGCTAAAAGAGTGCTAAAGATGGCAATGGAATATCACAATAGGTATTTGTTGATTTGAATATTTCTCAATGTCAAACAATAAGTTGTACATGAAATTTAATTTATTAGTTGCATAGTTTAGAGATTTTCATCCAGAATCATGTAATAAATATTAAATATAGTGTTATTTTATATAGCCAAAAATAAAAAAATCAATTGAAATGGTTCAGTGGCTGTTGAGCAATAAAAAGTGGTTGAAAAGTGAACTGTGGGAACTGTCTTCCTAAGTTGTGAGGCAGCCCAAAAGAGCCACCATCAGCTTATATAAGTGTTAAGGCACCCAATGAAAATGTGGGAATCTATATATTAAATCACAA